>CM053588.1:246172043-246219822 GCA_028646515.1 Pseudochirops corinnae
TCAGCAGGAGTCCTTAGCAGAGATTCTGGCCCGCTCAAAGCAAAAGGAGTTCGCAGCCGCAGCCACTGCCTCTGACGCCGCTTCCAGTCCGCACCGCACTGAGATTAGCTTGGCTCCAGCGTTCTCTTGCTCCACCCCTTCCTGCTACATCAGCAAGCTCAAGGGGCGTGGAAGATCTTCAAATCCTAGTATCGTTACAGGTGGTATGCCAGAGTTGTTCAATTTACATTTCTCAGTTTTTTAATAATTTAGAGCACACTTTCATATGGTTATTGATAGTTTTGATTTCTCTTTCTAAAATTTGCCTTTGACTACTTATCAATCAGGAAATGGCTCTCATTTCTATAAAATTAACTCATTTCCCTATACATTGTAGAAATGTAGAAATTTTTACATACTGAGAAGACTTTTCCCCACAGCTTTCTGCTTTTCTTCAAATTTTGGCTGCATTGGTTTTGCTTGTGCAAAAGCTTTTTAAAAATTATATAGTCAAAAATATCCATTCTATCTCCCATGATTCTTCCCCTCTCCATAGACTTGACAGGTAATTTCTTCTTTACTCCATTAATTTGCTTATGTCTAAATTATGTACCCACTTTGAGTCTATTTTTGGTATATAGTGTGAGATGTTGGTCTCTGCCTAGTTTCTGCGAGACTACTTGCATGTTTTCCCAGTAGTCTTTGTCAAATAGTGAGTTCTTGTCCCAAGAGCTGATATTTTTGGATTTATCAAACAGAAGATTTACCATGCTCATTTGCTTCTGTATATTATATACCTAATTTTTCCATTGATCAATCTCTCCATCTCTTTTATGGTATCAATTTTTTTTTGATGATTGCTGCTTTGGAATATAGCTTGAGATCTGCTACTGTTATGCCTCCTTCCTTCATTTATTCCTATGCTTTCTAGTGTTTTTTTAAAAATAGGAATTAGTGTTGTATTTTGTCAAAAGCTTTTTCTAACTCTATTGAAATGATCATATGAATTTTGTCATTTTCTTCTTGATATGGTCAGTTATGCTTATAGTTTTCCTAATATTTAACTACACTAATACTGAACCATTCTTGCCATAAATTCTATATTCCTGGTGTAAAATGAACCTAGTCATAGTGCATGACCTTTGTAATATATTACTGTAGTCTCCTTACTAGTATTTTACATCAATATTCATTAAGTAAATTGGTCTAGTTTGCTTTCTCTCTTTTCACCCTACATGGCTTAGGTATCAAGATCATATTTGTGTGATAGAAAGAATTTTGTTGGGCTCTAATCTATTTTTAAAATATAGTTTGTGTAGTATTGGAATGAATTTTTAAGTTTTTGATAGAATTCACTTGTAGATTCATCTACTCCTTCTGTTTTTTTTTCCTTGGGAAGCATACTTATTGATTATTCAATTTTCTTTTTTTTTAAGGTTGCTTACATATTCTATTCCCTGTTCTGTTAATCTGAACAATTTATATTTTTGTAATTATTCATCCATTTCATTTTAGTTGTCAGTTTTATTCACATATAGTTGGGTAAAATAGCTCTTAATAATTGCTTTTATTTTTTCCTCATCAGTTGAGAACTCCCCTTTGTCATTTTTGGTACTGGCAATTTAGTTTTCTTCTTTGTTTTTAAAAATTAAATTGGCCAGTTTTTTTTTTTACAATTTTATTGTTTTTTTTAAATTTTGCTTATTAGTTCACTTTTTTATTTTCAAATTTGCTCAGCTCTCCTTTGATTTTTCAGTATTTCTATTTTTGGATGTTAAATTGAGGGAGTTTGATTCATCATTTTCCTAGTTGCATCCCTAATTCATTGATTTTCTCTCTTTTATTGAATAAGCATTTAGCGATACAAATTTTCCCTAAATATTGTTTTATTTGTATCCCCCAGGCTTTTTATTTATGCTTCAAAGGTCCTTTATTAAATCCAATTTTATTTCATTATGATCGGAAAAGCTGCATTTAATACTTCTGCATGTTTGTGACAGCTTTATGCCCTAATACAGGGTTAATTTTTCTGGTGGCACTATGAATAGTTGAAAATTGTTATATGCCTCTTTATTTCCATGAAATATTCTCCTGAGATCTATAATGTTACCCCGTAATTCAATTTCATTTTTGCTTATTTTATTGTTGTTATTTAGGTTTAAGAAGGGGAAATAGAGGTCCCTTATTGGTTTGCTTTCTATTTCTTCTTTTTACTCGTTTAACTTTTACTTTAAGAATTTGGACCCTATGACGTTCAGTGCATATCTGTTCATTATTGATATTAAATAATTGTCTATCATGCCATTTAGCAAAATGAAGTTTCCCAGTTTATCTATTTTTGTCTTCCAGAATGCCATCCCAAGCCTTCCACACCTTTATGGTTGTGGCTGCTAAATCTTATGTGATCCTGATTGTGGCTCCATGGCATTTGAACTCTTTTTTTTCTGGCTGTCTGTGACCGCCTGGTGGTTGACCTGGGAGTCCTAGGTTTTGACTACAATATTCCTAGAAGTTTTAATTTCTTTCAGGATGTAACTGGCAGACTGTTTCAATTTTTACTTTCTGCTATGATTCTAAGATATTTGAGCAATTTTCCTTTACACTTTCATTAAACATGATGTCTAGGCTCTATTCTTCTTGTTCATGATTTACAAGTAGTCCACCATTCTTAAATTTTCTGCCCTCTATTTGTTTTATATATGTGTTTCCTATGAAATATTTCACATGTTCTTCTATTTTTTCAAGTGTTCAGATTTATTTTTGTTATTTCTTGATTTATCATGGAATCATTAGCTTCCACTTGTCCAATTAAAATTTTTAAGGAGTCATTTTCTTCAATAATATCTTCTACCTCTTTTACCAAACTGTTCTTTTTCTTTTCGTAACATTCTTGCATAGCTCTCATTTCTTTTCCCATTTTTTCTCTACAATTCTTATTTGTTTTTTGAAATTATTTCCTTTTGCCCTTACTCCTATAGGAATTCTTGTTGGTCTTGTGTCTAATTTGCATTCTTCTGTGAGACTTTGTAGATTTTTTTCAATTAACTGTCTTCATTTTTATGTTTGTGCCTTGGACTTTCTTATCATCATAGTACCTGTATGATTAGGTTCTTTTTTTGATTCTTTGTTCATTCTTCCAGGTCACTTCTTGATTATAGACTTTGTGTTACTGTTGGATTCTGTTCTTTTGGAGGTATGTGATTTCTGGCCCAAGTTTCTGTCTTTTTATGTTCTTCCGCCATTTCCACAGCACAGTCTTGGGGTCTGAAAGTTTCTATTGTTTCCTTGGTTATGTAATCTGGGGAGATGTTGTTTCACTGCCCTCCTAGTGTGAGTTCTACAAGTTTCCAATCCAGGTTTGGTTGGTTTATGTATGGTTGGTTGTTGCATTTCAAAAGACTACTGCTGGACTCAATTACTGCTAGCTCAATGGGAGATTCAGCAGGTTCAGAGTGACTGAAATGCTTACTCCCCTTTGGTCTTGGTTTCTTGGTCTAATTCTTCTACCGCAGGCTTATGTACAGAGATAAAGGTTAGAATTGAGTTCCCACTCTCCTCTTGAGCTTAATTTTTGGAACCTGTCCATTGCTCCATAAACACTTTGAGATCCTCTTGCTCATAACTACTTCTCTCTCTCAGATTCATTGCCTAAACTGGGTAATGGGTGATAGAGACACCAGGTGGTACCAATTTCCAGTGCTGGCTTAGGGTCCCCTAATATCTCTTTTTACCCTTGTGCTTCTTTCCCTGATGTACAGTCTCAGCTTTCTTTCCACCTCTGGGCACTGGAATGCCCACTGTCCAAACCACCCAATGTGTTGAGCTCCTGGCCAGCTCTGACCTCAGTGTCTGCAGAACTCTCTATCTTCTTAAAATACCCTGGGCTGTTTTCTTGATTTTTCCACTCAGAATTAGGTCTAGTATATTTTCTAAGTTGTTGTGGAGGAGGTGTGTTGAGTATGCTGGGCAAAAATACTGACACTCATTCTATCTTTTGACTCCCCTCTCCCCATGCCTAGAATGAAATACAATTTAATAATTTCCTTAGACTGGCTAGGGCTAGCATATACATAGAATATCTCTGAAGGTGTAACTCCACCTAGAAGAAGCTGGTGGAGCACCTGCTTCTGAATTTATATAATTAACATGTCTTATAGCATAGAGAGACCTTGAGAGTGTCTTCTGGCCTTCGTGTGAGAGCTTGTCTTGTGTGATTTCACCACAAAAAGGTTTTTTTTTAGGCAAATATACATTTGACATTCATATAATATGACCAGCCCATTGGAGTTGTTCTTTTTTTTTTCTGATGTGGATCCTGTGGGATGCTGAATTTTCTCTTTTGTTTTATCCCTTGTTGGAATTTTTTTCCCCTACCATATGAGTATACTTCCCTACTATATTAAGTATATATTTTGTAGTTTGTTAATTCACAAACTTTGAAATATAAGACAAATATTTCAATGATTGTAAGATGTAAAACAAAAAAATTAAATTGAATTATAAAGAAACTGGAAAGCTATGAGAAAATGATAACTGTCAAAAATGTACTTACAAATAGACTTTATCCTTTAAATTGTTTGATCTTCTGAATTTTGAGGAAGAGAACATAGACACACCCATTTGTAATCCAACTGTAGACTATAGCATAAAATATTTGACAAAAAAGTAATTCATAAAAGAAAGATATAAGGAGTTAGATGCTTTCTCTCACCACCACCACCACCACCCTTTGTGCCCAAGATGGTTCTGAGAAATTAAAACATACACATAACTGCAACTGAGGAAATTAATGTTTTCCAGAAATGCATCCTAGTCAGAATGGCTGAGAGGTTGTTGTGGGTGGGGGAAGGTGATGAGAGTGGAGGGAAGGAAGAATGCCATTCTATATTGAGGTAGATAAAGGAAGCTTGGAGTCTTTTACCAATATACCCAGGCTGAGCAGACTCCAGACATCTTTGAATACACCAATTATTAATGGTCCAAGTACTGATATACACAGGAGTTGGTTTAATTCCTTTGGTTATTAGGGGCTACTATAATGGACTTATCATTCATTCTAGTTGTTTTTGTCTAATTAGTCAGTCAACACACATTTATTAAGTAAATGATCACCAAGTGCCAAATATTATGAGAAGTACACAAATAATGGCATGCCCATTGTCCTCCTGCTGGAGAAAGGTTCTAGTCTAAAAAGCCTGTATTAAATGTCTGCATAAGTACATATGGGTGCACATATGCATGTGTTTGCACATGTACATGCACACACACATATTTCAAAATTGTATTTCATATTAGAGACATCATCAAGCCATACAAAGTATGTGCAGCAACCAATATAAATTAGAGACCCTAATGCAAGAAAATAAATTTGATCTCATAGATACCATTTTGACCCAGTTCAGAAAGATCCATGATGAAATTATGTCTCTGTAAGGGTATTCAAAGAGAAAAAGACAGATAAAAAATAGGGTGGGGCAGAGAGCAACTTATAATAGGATGTCACACTCATGTGTCCATGAACTGGAAAGATAAAGTGTGATGGAGAAGAGCTGGAAAACATTAACAGAAGCAGAAAGATAAACAATATGGCCATTGAAGTATAGATCATCACTATAGGTCTGTTGAAGAGAGAGAACATAGATGAGAAATTAACAGATCATGAGGCTTTCTGCCACAATGGTGTGATATATTAGTGATGAAGAATTTCAACAAACCAGAATCAATGGGCACTCTCCTTTTTCTCTTCCTCCTCCTCCTCTTCTTTTCCCTCCCTCTCCTCCTTTTCTCCCTCTTTCTCATTCATTTACTTTCCAACTAAAGCTAATGATTTCTTGACTTACTTTAATAATGCTTTTATCATTCAAAAAGTGGAGGAACAAGTAAGTGTATCTTATATTTGTTATTTTATTCTTACCAACAAGAAGTTACTTTTTCTGGGCAAGAAATGACATGAAACTTGGGGAAGAAGTGTCTGTTCCTTCTTAGAATTTTTGAGAGAGAAGAAAGGAAATCAAGGTGTTGTTATGCATCCTAACATTGCTGAGACAAGATTTCAAGGAGTTCAGAGAAAGGATAAGTAGATTTACATGGACAAAGTTTCTGTAGAGGAAGCTAGTCCAATCCAGGAGGAAGAACTCTCACAAATGAAATTCTAAGAATAATTCCACTGAGCAGACAAAAGAGGAGTTGTCTAAAGATACTGATTGAGATGAAAAAGAGAATTCATCAACATGCTTTGATTTTGAAATGATGCACAGAAGATGAAAGCAAGAGAAAATAATGGAGGATGAACCCTCAAATATGTCCTGATTCTGTAAAAATAGGGTGGAGAATCAAACTTCACAATGAGCTGAAGATGGGGATTAGAGTTAAAGAGAACAATAAATAAATAAATTTTCATAAAGCCACATTATGATCAAATGGAGGATCAAAGAAATGATAGGATGGATGGATCATCAGAACAGAAGAGAAAATGGAATTTCTATTCAGCCCTTCTCTCTCTCTCTCTCTCTCTCCCCCTCCCTTCTTCTCTCCTTCCCTCTCCTCCCCTAAGGAGAATGAGCTTTACTCTGGGGATGTCAGAAGAGAAAGCACTAATGGACAGTAGATATCTTAAATAAGCGGAAAGATAGTGAGAGATCACCTAACTATCTTTTATGAGTTTAAGTCCTCAGGCCCAGATAAAATTTATTCTTAAATAATGAAAGAATTAATATATGAGAATGCAGAGACACTGTCAGTGATTTTTGAAATGTTGTGGAGAATGGTAGTAACATCATAATATTAGAGAAGGAAAAAATCTTAATATTTGAAAAAACAGGGGAAAATACTGCAAATCACAGGCAAGTGAGCTTTATTTTGATTTGGGGGTGGTGGTGGTGGTGGTAGTAAAGCCTACAATATATCATTAAGTGAATGTTTAGTGACCATTTAGAAAAAGAAGTAGCAATTACAAAGATACAGCAAAGCTTCTCAAGAAAAAGCCATGCCAGACTAACCTCATCTCCCTTTTAACAGGATTATTAGACTGGTAGAACAAAGGAACACTGTAGACACAGATTTTTTCAAAGTATTTAACAAAACCTCTAATGCTATTTTTATAGAGAAGACAGAAACATATGGGAAAGATGATAATGTAATTAGATAGATTGAGAACTGTTTAAATGACCAGACCCAAAGAATACTCATGCATGGTTCAATGTCAGCTTAGAAGGACTCTATTAGAGTAGCCTAAGGAAGTATAATTTTCAACATTTTTCATCAATGACTTGGATAAAGGTACAAACAGCATGCTTATCAATTTCACAGATGAAATTAAGCTTGGAGACACATACAGGATGATAATACCCAACAAAATCATAATAGATTAGAACATTAGGTTAAATCAAATAAGATAAAAATGTATTTAGAATAAATATAAAACCTTATACTTAGATTTAAAAAATCAACTTCATTTGTAAGGAAGGTATAGGTATCCAGCAGTCAGTCTGAAAAAAGTATAGGAGTGTAAGGGAGACTAGATTTGATGAGTCAATTTGTGAAATGGCACCCCCACCCCCACCCCAAATCTAATCTTGGGTTTTATTACAGAAGCTTGAGTATTCAGGACTAGAGAAGTAATATCTCTGTTCTTTTCTATTCTGGTAAAACAGGTGCATAAATTGGTGTACCACATTTTAGGGAGAACTTGTTTAAACTGGAGAGCATAAGGGGACTTGAAAATATTTGATAGGAAGGATGATTGAAGGACCTAGGGACAGTTAGAGTGGAGAACAAAAGGATCAAAAGAGACAAAAGAGACATGCTGAGGTGTAGAGAAGGTCATTAGCATCCTTTAAACATGCAGTGCACTCTTTGAACGGTCTCTAAACCACTGTTCTCTTTATTTAGAATATCCTCCCTCCCTTTCTTCAACTGTTGTTTTTTTTTTTCATCATTTTTTTAAACCTAACTCAAGTCCCACCTCCTTCATGTAATCTTCTCAGATAGGTTATAACCTTACCCCTTAGATCTTATGTAGTGTTATGGGAATCTGAAGATCTTCCCTGCCCCCCGGCCCTTTGCTTAAGTGGCTTAAATGACTCTGAGAACCTTCCCTGATTTGAAAGTATACTCTGCCCCCTAATAGGCTGAATGTGGTCCCATGGAGCCTGTGGCGAGAGGCTTGTTTTTTGGGAATGCCAACACCTTGATGCTTTGTGATTGGGCAGTGGGTCAAGAGGGCTGTGACATTCTCCAATCCACGAGAAGGCTATATATACACCCTCATGTGAGGTTTTGCTTTGGGGCTCACTTTGAGAAGAGTTGTGTGATTTGGCCAGACATGACTCTGGGAAGCCGTTGAGCCCCCTGGCTGTGAAAAACCCAGATGTTGGTGCTTCCCTTTCTGGTAACTGATTAGGTATGGATATAATGGTCAGACAGTTGGAAGCCGTCTGCTGATCTGTTTGTCTGCTTGTAACTTCTGCTTGTTAACTTGTGTTTGTGTTCTGTTTGCATTCTCTGAAGTTCAAGGTGCTGACTTTTTCCCCTGAACTAGGTAAATGATGTATGTTTGATTGATTAAAGTAAGATTGTTAACCCATTTTGAGGTGCTTTTCTTTAGAAAAGCAGATCTAAGAACCTGTGCTAGCAGCCACCCTGGGTATGCTAGGGTGCTTGCTGATACACGTAGAACTTTGTTTTAAAATATCTTAATGCACTTATCAAATAATACTGCATATTACCATTAATTGTATTATTGTACTGTTGCATCATGAGGTCAGGGACTATTTCAGGAAAAATTTTGGGCCTCCTCCAGCAACTAATACTATACCCTATGTATAGTAAGAACCTGATCAACATCAAAAAAGAACTTACTAAGTTCTTATATTCAAGGTACTGGCAATGCAAAGTTAAAAAGTGACACAGTCCCTACCATCAAGGAGATTGCGTTCTGTGTGTGTGTGTGTGTGTGTGTGTGTGTGTACATACTAGTAATATACAGAATTGTCATAATTTTAAGCAATTGATATGGCCATTGATTGAAATGAATATTACCCTATTTGAAAGGATGTGATTCTATCCTTAGCATTAGTTGGATAATGTTTATATACATCAAGGAACTATTAGCATATGCTCATTGCTCTTACAAATCTCTCTTTGAATTGTCATTTTTTGGGAACTTAGTTCCCAAAATACTTAATAGTATTTTATTTCTTCTAACTACATGTAATTATAGTTTTCGACATTCATTTCCATAATATTTTGAGTTCCAAATTTTTTTCCTTCCCTCTCCTCCCAAGACAGCAAGCAGTCTGATATAGGTTATACAAGGAAAACCATGTTAAACATATTTCCACATTAGTCATGCTGTGAAAAGTCTCTGTTTTTAAAATCATAACCAAATGTATAAATAACAACTCCTCCCCAAAGGACCATATAGAAACCTGAACATCTGTAATGTTACATTTGTTATAAAAAGTGTATGTCAAATTTGTACTAGGAAAGTTGTACTAACAAAATTGCCTCTTGTGTGTCCTTCTGAACTTTTTTGTTTTCTCAGCACATTAAAAATTTTTTTTTGATGTCCTTTGTAATGAATAAATATAGCTAATAAAAATGAACACCTCCCTTATATGTTCTTCAAGCTTTCCGGGATCCCTGGACTCTCTGTTTTCCCATGTGGAGACTGCTGGGAACTTAAAACCATGTTACTCAGGGACAGCAATCATTAGTACTCTCTCCTTGTTTCTACACAAATCATTAGGCACTGGGCAATGGGTCTAAAAGTTACATGTGATCTCAAGGCTCAAAGGACCACCAGATTGTACCAGGCTTCATCCAACTGACATTTAATAAATCAAGGTTTACCCTGGGGCAAAACCAACTTTCCATGAATCTGCATCCAGATACATTCAAAAATTCATGACATAAAACTCATGACAGGTTATGACACTACATTATCTCTCAATTTCTGATTTGCTCCACTCTTTCCATGAACCCAGTCACTCTAGCCACAATGATTCTCTTTATCTATGTTCCATTCTCTGTATATTCTGTACTCTACCCTGACATACTCTTATCAAAAACTCCCAGGAAAATGCATCTCGTATTGCCCTGTCAAACAGCAACCAATATTAAAGAACTGTTTTAACCTTTTCTAAATAGTCAAGGAATTTATGGGTATAAAAGCAGTTACAGACAACTCTGGACTTATACAGCATTCCCTGTGCACCTACCTTGTTTTTCATGTTGGGTGACATCCTAGTCCAACATTACCTATATAGGTGATGTCATCACCTGGAAAAAATAGCAATGTGTGGTGCTGTCAATAAGGATGGAATTGCTGATTTTATAAAAATATGTTGGACTGCTGGATACCATCCAAAAACATGGCTACCAACATCTGCTATAATTTGGCCTTCTGGTGTAGCATGTGCACCCCAAGAATGTTAAATATCAAGGTGGTATGCGAGATATGATTTGACCATATGAATATGACCAATTTAATTTCATTTTCTACACTTCAGAAGTTGCTCTTATAAATGGAGCAAAACTACAACAAGGGCATTCGTATTTGAAATTGCCATATGATATGTTTGTTAAATGTAGGACAAATGACGTGCAGTAGTGTGTCTTCTTTAATAGGTTCAGAATTTTGAGATAGCTTCTACATAGGCAAGGTAAAAAACAAACAAACAAAAAGGGATAAAAGGCTTGCCTACTGAGGACCTTAAAAAATCAGCCTTCACTCTCCTGAGAGATAAAAAGCATAATGGATATGTTAATTACTTCATGAGAATTAATGGCAGCGTGTTAGACAACTCTTCAGAAGAATGCGCTATATAAACAAGAGGATGGCAGTATTATCAATTATTACTCATGTTCTTGTCCTCCTATTACCTGTTCAATCTTTAGGATGCAAAAATTGCTAGAGTTATGTGGCCAAAAGTTAAATGATATTAGGCTAAAAATAGCCAAGATCCAGTTATTTAATATTTTAAATAACATATGTTTACTTTTTACCACATCCATAACAATATTTTCAAAAAGACCCATAACAATTTTTATTTAATATTTCAAATCATTTTCTAAAAAACTTTATGGCCCTAATATAGTTACGCTTCAAAATATCCTTTTAGCCCTGTTGAAATGATAGCTTTATTTCTAGTACAGAGCAGTGAGAGAAAGGATAAATCCAAGGTCGCAGATATGAGTAATAGAACCCTGAAACATCAGAATGTTATCTAGGCTTTTTCCCTGCCTACAGGCAGAACAACATTTAAATTATGCTAAGCTGGACATTGTCTAGTGTAAAAAAAGTTTCAATGCATTATTCAACATGGTGATTTTTGTGCTTTATAAAATCGCTCTAGTTTTCACTCATTACCAAGTAACGATTAGGTTTCTAAAGCTATTTCTTCTCCAAATGAAGACTAGTAATAGCTATATTTGATGATAGTGCTCCAAAGTGAATGGCTATTCTTAACATTGCCTCATTTTCCCCTTCTATTATTTTAGTTTAATTCTCAATTTTTTTTTCTAAAATTGTCTTAAAGCTTAAAAAGTACTATAGAAAACAATAAAGCAAACACACAAAAAACAAACCACCCCAAATAATTAAATCAACTTGTTTGTATAGGTATGTTCAGCCTTTTTTTCCCCAGGTAGACAATCTGAGAGATGGATTTACTAAGTTACAGGTTACCTGATACACCATCATTTAGTGAATTTTAAAGAACTTTTGGGAACTACAGAAAAAATACTCAGAGTACAAATTCTCCCATGGTTATACTGAGACTATATATCCTATTGGTAACCTGCATCTGATATTAATGCAGGTTTTATTTTCATAGATTTTTTTTTTTTGGTCACCGCTCTGTCTCTGTACTGGTCTATACTTTAACATTTACTTGGCACTTTTCCTTGGTCCTCAGCAAAATTTCCAAAATGAAGAAAATTTATTTCACTTCTTTTTACTGTCCCTGCTTGCCTTCTTGCCTACATTAATTTCCCAGGGTTTGGGGGCCATTTTGAGAAAGTTCATTGAGAAGAAAATTAGAATGAAAATCTACTTTTATATCTTCTAGTTATTGTGAAATTAAAATGCCTTAGAAGCCACTTTAGGAATATACAAAGGAAAAGAAACATTAATTTAGAAAGAATAGGCAAGATACAAAAGTTTTTTATCTGTTGGCAGAGTAAGAAGGCAGGTTCTTAAGAATTTCACTACAACTGCAATGTAAAAATGCTCAGGAAATCTATTATCCAGTCAAAAGAATGTGTTGCTTTGTGCCCTGAACTTCTCACCAGGCTTATTTCCATGAGAGGCATTAAACTCAGAAACAATACTTTGTTATAACACAAACCTTATACATTGCAACTGCACTATAATAAATCTGATAGAAGGGTGGCTAGGTGGTGCAGTGAATAGAGCACCAGACCTGGAGTTAGGAGGACCTGAGTTCAAATGTGGCCTCAGACACATAACACTTACTAGCTTTGTGACCTTGGGCAAGTCACTTAACCCCAATTGCCCTGCCCTCCCCCCTCCAAAAAGCAAAAATAAATGAATGAATAAACAAATAAATAAATCTGATAGAATATGGAATTTGGTCCAGTACAGACCTACCTTGGACTCTGTGGGATCTGATTACTAGAAGTAATCTAAAGGCTTCATTATAAATTTCCCTTAATAGAATTCCATGAGATGTACATAGCTGTCCTTTCAAGGCCTGTTCCATCTTCAAAAAAATGATTGTTCCTAAAATGTCAGTCTGACCATGTCACTCCCTTAGTGAATATATTCCAGTGGTTGTCTATTGCCTCTAAAATGAAATGGAAAATCCTCTGGCGTTTAAAACCCTTCATAACCGTACCCCCTTTCTTATCCCTTATTCCCCTTCCATGGACATTGGCCTTCTTGCTTTTCCTCACGTAAGATTCTTCTTCTCCCAACTCTAGACGTTTTTATTTTCTATCCCTTATGACAGACATTCTTCATATCCTCCTTTTCATCTTCTGGCTTTCTTCTTTCAGTTAACATACAATTTTGATCTTTTTTAATACTAATGGTTTCCCTCCATTGATTATCTTCAATTTATTCTGTTTGCAGATACTTATTTAAATAGTATGTGATCTCTCCCATTTGATTAGACTATAAGTTCCTTGAGAACAAAGATTTTTGGGGGGGAGCAATGAAGAGGAAGGCTTGTTTTGCTTTCTTTTTTTCCACTTGCCTTTTTTTTTTTTTTTTTATCTCCAAGACTTAGGATAGTGCTGGGCTCATAGGAGACACTTGATAAATAATTAGTGATTTGACCCTCAAAGTGTACTGCTGCCCTAAGATAACAATACATATTGTGTCTGATACATTTTTTTTAAAAAGAGAAACAAGCTAAAATCCCTTATGTTATGTTTACAGTAGGTAAAACATAAATCAAATTGTGATTATTCTTTTAAATTATGAAGATGATTATAAAATTTAAAAGACATCACCTTCAAAATTGGAAAGAAAATAGCCACCGAGTGGGGAATGGATGAACAAAATGAGGCATATGCATGAATAGAAAACCCCTGTGCCATAAGAAATGACATATATGAAGAATTCATACAAATACAGGAAGACTTATGTGAACTGATACAGAGAATCAGGGAAAATATACATATATATACATATACACATATACACACATGCATATATATGCAATTACCCACAGATATGTGTGTAAAATTACTACAATAACATAAACAAAAATGACACTGGAAGGTAGTATTTATTTCTTGATTTTTATAAAGTTAAGACTCTGATTAATTGATATGGTCAGTTTTGATCCAGGAAAAAGATGATGAAATACTTTCTTCTTCTTTGTAGAGGTGTGGGATATTGAGTACAGAAAGTTGCATTGGATAGTTTCTGTGCTAAATGGTTTTGCTTAATTATTTTTCTTTGTTACAAAAGAAGGCTTAATTCAAGGGGAAGGTAGGTATTTAATTTAACAAGAAATTTTAGGCAATTTTTCTTCTGAATACATTGGAAAGATCCCTGGACTTGGAATCAGGGATGCTGTTTACACTTTGTGTAGCTTTGCCACTTACTTTGTTTCCTAGGGCAAATTCCTTAAACTTTCTGGACCTCATTTTCATCATCTCCAAATTGAGAGGGTTGGACAAGATGACCTCCAAGTATATGTCTATATATTGTTAATGCATTTCTGCTTAATGGGAAGACCTTTCCTATCCATTAATAGACCCATGTGACCCGCTAGACTCACTTGGAACCCTGAGTCACATAAGTCTATGGTGGAAGGAGCTTGCTGAATGGGTGGAGCAGGAAGGGTGGAGAGCTGAGAGGAAGTTGGTGAGAGCAGTTAGAGCTGAGGGAGAGAGAGTAAGCAGGTAGAGAACTCCAAGTGTTGTTTGTGGGAAGGCTCTAGGAGGGAGAAAGCTTAGGGATGGTAGTATCCCTTGCATTGTTATTGTGTATAGATTTCTTTGTTGCTATGATGGATTTGGCTTTCTGGTGTTTGAATGTTTTGGTTCTGCCTTCCATGTGGAGATTCTGTTATATTTTGTGATTCAGAATTACACCAGCATATTCATAGCCACTGTAGTTACTGTGAATATCATGTTGGTGGTACAGTCTGGTTCCAAATCTGTGACCATATAAGCCTACAACTTTTTTCAGCAATAAATAATTGCCTGGTTCTATGACATGATCTACAATGGTGAAAATAGTCTCACTGTCCTAAGAAATGAAATATTTAGAAAACATAGCATGAACTTTCTAATTGAATTAAATTGGTTCCTGCTCTCCAGAAAGTTTTATGTTTTCTTAACATAAATGACTGTTGATATATGCTGTGTCACCAACAAGAGGGAAAGCATAAAGCAATACAATAATTCAATACAAATGATGAATTTGCTATACTACCTCTGTAGTTTGCCATTATCTCAGCAGAACCACACAACATTCAATTAAAAGCAGTTAAAATGTAGGTCATAGAAATCTATTGAGAAAGCATTGGAAAGAAAGAAAATAGAAACATACTGTATTTTTAAGGAGAAAAATCTTTGAGACCCTTGCTTCTTCTTTTCACAGGCAGGAAATCAAAGATTTATGTTTACTTAATGGAAACTGTGTTGGGGCCTTCTTTTATACATACACACATCTAATTAACTGTTAAACCATGCACTGAGGCCAGCATTATTCTTCCCACATAAACTTCAAAAGCATTTACAAAAAGGATATGTCAAGAGAAAATCCCAAACTCAGATTTTGAAAAGGTTTTTTTTTTTTTTATTGGGCTTCAACAATTAAGTAACATATTCTACTCTTTCATGCAATTGAGATAAAATAAAACTCGATATTCCTTATAAGTACTGAGAAAAATTTTGAAAACAATAATATGGTTTATACTTTTTAATTTGCACAAAAGCATCTATCTGGTTTATAATAATACATTGGAGACAATTTATTAAAATAACCACGTTTCCAAATTAGTTGATTCTTCAGCATTACATTTTTGCCTTCCTCCATCATCATCATCACTACTAAATTTGTTCTGTTAAGACGTTTAACTCAATTATCTCGTAAAGCTCTTCCTGATTTCATTCATCAAGGTGATTAGACATAGCAAACTTTTGAAAACTCTAACATAATTTCCACTTTTAAGCCAGAGAGCAAAACGGGAACATCTTGGGAGAAATACTTATCTGTAATGAACTAACTAAAGCAAATGCTCCTATTTTATTATGGAATAAAATTCATTTAATTATAGTTAAAATAATACATGACAAACAGTTGTGATATGAAATCTTTGCTTTAGTCGTGCACACCAGGTGCTATACTTTTCCTTTCTGCTGACATTTTAAAGATCAGCAAGCGAGTTTTATGCATATCAGTTCAACAGCTACTTCATCAGATTATTTCTAGTATGTCCATAGATATAAATACATACTTTAGAGCAGACTGACGAGACAACAGGTATTTAGTTTCTTTGTGGACATTTTAGGGAAGGAAAAACAGTTATGACAAACACGGTATCTCTGTCATAATATACTAAGTTCACCAAGGGATTCTGATAAGAGGCTATTAAATCGTCTAAAATATTTAACATGGACATAGATGTAAACTTCCATAGTCTGCATGCCAGTATTACCCAATCAATTACATTTTACTCAATATCATTGTAGCACCTATTCCTTTTAATTTGCTCTTCAATAGTGAGTGACTCACACTGCCCCTCATTTTTAGAAGATGATGCCAACGGTATTGCTCTACCCTGAGAGTTTTGAGAATCAAACCTTGTTCTTCCGTCACTGTATGACATATCTGCAGTTTTGTCTTGACAGTGACTCTTGTCATTCTGGTATTCTTTTTCATACAAGCCCAAAGTGGTTTTAATTGTATCTATAGAATGTAAAAGGCTTGTGTCTAAAAATGATTCCTCCTTTTTGGAAAAGGAAGGCATTTTTACAGTTTTAGTGAAAACAAAAGGCAATTTCGAGTCACTTTTGGTATTTTCTCTGATCAGCAATTCAGTACTGAAAGATGATATTGCAGGGGCAGTGGCTTCCTTGGGCAGTAATTCATTGTTCGGATCAGATTTTGAAGAAGTGGTAGCTTGAAAAGGTTGACCACTGTTACCTAAATGATCTCCAGAATTCTGTTTGTCAGATGCCACAGCTAAAACTTCCCTGGAGTGACTCTTTTCAGACTCAAATATACCAAGTAATTCTGAAATCCTAGACCCATTTTCCAACTTCTCAAATTCATATTCAGAAACCGCCTGTTTTGTCTCGCTTGATCCTGGTAATGGATTAGTCCCAGCGAAGATAGATGTCTCCTGCCTACAGTTGCTCGGATGTGAGACTGCTACATAATTATTATTATTATTCTTATTCAAATTCTCTTTACGATTTTCTAGCACCGCCTCATCATCAGTGTTAGTAACCTGTAAAACTTCTGCACCGCCAGGCTCATTAATTTTTTCATTTTTCTCCTTCTCAGCTCTCTGCACAGCCACGTTATTGCTGTCATTAAGATCCATTTCACTTTTCCTCTTATCCCCAGAAACTTCAGTCTCCTTCACTTTCTCTTGCACATGTCTATTTTCTTCCTTCTCTTCTCTCCTTGTCTCATGTATTTTCATCTCAGTGATTCCTATAACATTGTCCTTCTGAGACATATGGAGAGATTGTTGATGTGGTTGCAAGCCAGGAGTGCCATCTCTCTCTTTCCATTTTCCTTCTACAAGATTACCATTTTCTAACTTTGCTTCACTTTTATCTTCCAGGGGATGGTCAGGGGACAGAGAGGAGGTGATATCAGGGGGCCATTTCGGTTTACTCATTTTGAGGTCATCTTCAATAATAAAGGGTTTCTTAGGAGTTTCGCTAAATGGAGGCCAGGTAATTTTTAGTTTGCCCCTCTCACCAGGTTTTTTCAAATTCTCCTCTGGTCCATCACCATTGCCTGAATCTGCCTGCTGACTGAGAACATCAAGTGTCTGGGATGTTGCTGGCATGTTCTTATTTAGATCTATTTCTTCATCATGAACAAAGTCCCCTGAGCTGCTTTGATTTTTACAACGCCATCTCTCTTTATGTGGCTTGTGTCCAAAACCTTCATCATAATTTCCTTTAGATTTGAAAAGTTGCTTAAAATGAGGTTTACAGTAAATCTGTCCATGGAGTGATGCATAATTTCCCAAGCTGCCAAAAAGAGGGAAAAACATACCTTATAATATGTTGTATATCTACTGCAACCCAATGAAGTACAGACTTGAGTTAAAATTACATGACTCATTATTTAGTATGAAAAATAGTTATCTGGAATACTTAAACATGAAGTGTCCTGGTTAACTTAGGCTTACTATGTTTAGTTGAATTGCCAGTTTTAAGAAATCAGGATAATATACTGATTTACCAAAACTACACTGACTATAACTATTTTTCTTTAATACATCATAAAGCACTTTGTGATGCTGTAGCACCTGTGGGTCACTATTATGGATGTCATACTAAATGATAGTTATAGATGTAGATGAGTTAAGAGATTGGGTTAAATTTGAATACTATGAAATATTACATAAATTGCTGCTTTGAAAAAAAATCCCTAAGGGTTGGTTTACTTGTGAATGTTTCTCCATAGCAAAGTTGGACACTGAGGAGGGCAGGATTCGTTTTTTTTTTTTAGACTTTCATTTATTGGGATTCTGAATAAATAGGAACTTATCATATATTTAATTGTATCCTGTGCCTCCTCTAAGGTGGGGGGTGGGGAGGAAAGTCTAACAAACTGAGAACCTATTAGAAACTAAACCTAATGTGTATTTTAAATAGGTTAGGCCTGAAAGTCTTTAATCAAAGTGCCATACATGGTGATAACTTCCATTTTATCATCTCAAAATGACAAGTAATTCACTCCCATTTTTACTCATCAAAAATCAGACTCATTTAAATGCATTCACCTCAAGGGTCCTGGAAGATGAATAAATTTGAAACCATTTTGCTAGGCTGTGTTTGCAGCCCCAGATATTTCCCAAATGAGTTAACTGAGTATTTTTCTGTCATTGGTGTGACCCTAAGACTTCAATTTATACAGAGATGATTATCACTTTTGGAATGCTTTAGTTCTTACAATCCACACAGTGACCACGGTATTTTAATAGCTGCTTTCTTGACTTGAACAAGGACAGGCGATCATGAATTAGAAACTGGGCTATTATGTGAATACTTTCTAGGAGGAAAGAAAATATCATAGCTTTTTTCCCCTCTTTTATAAGTGATTAAATGGAATTCAAGTTCTAGGAGGTCTTAACAATTCAAAAAAAAATTTCTTCTGAAGAATGTAATAAGAAGAATATCACTATTGCTCCATGGAGGGACAGACTTAATTTATTCATCCACTTACATCATCCATGTAAATTCTAGAGTCCTCAAGTGAATCATGACCCTTCCTTTTACACTTCTAACTAGTCATTCCATAATTTGGTCTAAAACTGATAAATCCAGTCTTACAACAAATAACCCTATTAGGAGAGGCTCTTTGTCTTTGGCACCACTACCAATCCCTAGCCTCATTTCTTGCCTCCTGTTCAGTCTCTTCTTTTAATATTTTCTTTTTTTTTTAAATTTTCTGCCTTTCTAGTTGCCCAGAGCTTCCCACTGCAACACTCCATGTGGATGTGCCTTCCTTATCAGCATCCTCATATTCCAAACCTTAGTCTTCCTCCCTCACTAGGGGACAGTATAGTGCAGGAGGTCAGAATGTTTGTATCAGAGGAGTCTGTATCAGAGAAGCCAAGTTCAAAATTGAATTCTAATACTTACTACCCATGTAACCTTGGGTAAGGCACTTATTAATCCTCTTGAGGCTTATGTTTCTGCAATTGTGAAATTCCATCTAATGCCGAATAGATGACCACCAAGATTGCTTCCAACTCCAATTGTATGGTCCTATGAAATCACCTGCTCTGTCTCTCTTTCTCTCAAGGTTGTTCTTCCTACTAGATTACTATTAGTTAATCTGATGAACTGGTCCATGACCATATTAACGGATACAAATGAGTAATTGTAGCATATTTCAATTTTAATAAGAACTTTGTGGAATAATGCAGTAACTCTATTGGTGAGGATTTCAAAGTCCATAGTAAGTTGGTGAGGTTATTTTGGTATACGCAGACTTTCAACACAACTCACGGAGTACTGCATATGTCACTGCTCATTCTGAAGCCTATGCATAGGTCTGGCCCTCTATGAAAGGTAGCACCTTGTTTAACAAAACTGTTTCAGATTCACTGAGTTGTGAGGCTGGACCTATTTTAAAGGTAAATTTGTCTAAAGCTGAGTAGATGAATCAGTTATTTCTTCTTCCCATCAACCAGAAAAACACCCTATACCATTTGGCTGGTCCCCAAAGGACTTAGACTTTCCCTCTAAAGTCCCTTAGAAAACAAGAAATTAGCACCTTCCCTTAGGGTATGATGAACATGAATGAATGCCTCTGGACCCATGCAACTTCCCTTAACCAGGAGGTAGCCTGGGCTTAGACTTTCAAGATTCTTGGGTTTCCTCAGTCCTAGTCCTAAAAGCCTCCTAACCTGAATCCTTGGTCTGGGACCAATGGGCATATACAAATCTACAGAGAGACCTCTCCTTGTGATTTAGGTCACAGTCATGCAAGAAGTAGAATATGGCAAAGGTCTGTCCTTTCCCTTGGGAAGTGATTAGACTTGAAGAGTATACCTTGTTTCAATTAAAAGTTTTGGTCATCATGTCACTGAGGTTTTCCTTCAGATTATGGAAAGGACCCTTTCAAATGTCAATCAAAACTCAGACCAATAAGATGTTATTGGCTTTTAAAGAAGAAAAATTATTTTGAGAGGTAATCTAGTTGGCAAGCTAAGGTGGACAGAAAGGTGGCCAGAGAGTAAGGAAAACCTGGGTTCACGTCCTGCTTTGGCCACATGCTGTCATTCTGGGCAAGTCACTTAAACTCAGTGCCCCAAACAACAGATACAGATTTTAAATTGTGGAAAAGCCATGGGTTTGAATTTACAGAGGAAGTTTCTCACCAGGAAATCCCTTTATCAATGAAATCACAAATGTAATTTAACAAAAAAAAGATACTTCAAGGTTTTCAGGAGAAGCACAATGAAGGGCATAATGAATGTAGGATACAAACTAGATAACCATTTTGCCATTTTGGTTACATATATGAAACCAGCATTCTAGACCCCTGGTAAATTCATTTATTCCCCATTCTACCTCCCTCTATAAAAAAAAAAGTGCCTACAGTTGATAAGACACCATGGTGGTGCTAAGGAAAACAAAGTTAAACAGCAACAGTAAGAATTCTAACGGTTCTGTTCTCGGAGGAGCTTAACAATCCTATTGCTCCAAGATGCAAAAACAGCAACGAGTGACTGAAGAGAAAGGTCAAGGCCTCTCTGAAAACCTATGTTATAGAACTGCATTTTGTGGTGGAGTAAACTACACATAACAATTATTGTTGTACTTGTATCTAAATGGACAGATGAGAAGAAAGGCAGTATAGGATTGCCTATACCATGATATTTACCTGCTCCAAAGACCAAATAGTCCTTCTTCTCCCACTTACCTCAATTTACTACTGCAATGGTGGCATCGGAAACATGACTTATGAAAAATGTTCTTGTCTGCTGCCAGGCATTCCATTGGATAAACAGTCTTTTGACAAAGTGTACACATTTCCTTGTCCTGAAGTAGAATTTTCTAGAAGAAAAAATTTGCAAAGGTCATGTGGTGCTTTCTTTAGGCATCTCTTAGAAAGAGTTTACTATATGTCTTTTAAAAATCAGTCCAAGCAGATAAATGGCATTGCCAGGATACTAGTTTTCACCATTTGATTACAAATAGGTCATGCAATTTCGACCACAATGCATCTGAAGTCAGTATAATTCAACAAGACTGTGTGTCTGTATATAAGTATATGCATGTGAGCATTGTAATTCTATATAATCATTGTAATTCTATATATCATAGCTACATATAAAAAAATAGGAATCCTTATGTTATTTTTTTTACTCAAGGTAGTATATAATAATATCTTCTGTTTATTTAATCAATTGAAATAAAAAGACATTTCTAAAATGTACTATTTACTCCCTAACCTTCTATGATAGATAATTTGGAACTTGGGTATTATAGTGAATAGCAGTTGTTGTGCTATAGATATAGAAATACCCTAAGAACTTTTTTTTTTTTTTGCATGTGGAGGATCTTTACCCAAGAGTAAGTGGCCTTTTAAATTCTTATGTCTGTTTCTTATAATTTTTCTAGGTCCTTTCCTTGCTGTTTATCATACAAAATAGGTAACAACCCCTTAGCCTCTTCTATTTATAGTTTCTATTTGATCTATCCTTAGAAACATGGTAACTAAGTTATAGAATTATGCAGAAAATATGATTAAAGAGACTCTGAGTCAACCCCTCCCCACCCAAAAATCCCTCTTATAAGCAGATACAATTTCATGAGTGGATTCTGTTGGTATTGATCTTGACTGCTAAGATATCTTTCATTTTTAATGTTTGCTTCTCACTTGAGTTCCAGATAGGCATAGTATTATTCTTCCTCTACGACCTGTTTCTTTGTGTTTGCCATGTGTTTCTGAGCAGAAGCTGGGCATCTGAAATTGATTAGGCAGCTTTGCTTAATTATGCCAGAAGCAAACACATCAAGGAACCATATTAACCTGTTAAACTAGACACTATGCTGCAAATATGATAGGGGCATAATTATTATTAGTGCTTCTACAGTTTTCATTTTTAAATTTGATATTTCTTTCAATCTTCCCAACAGGATTAACTACAATAATGATTTTAGCTAATCATATAAAATCTTTTTTTTTAATGCATGTGAAATGTTGTTTAAAAAAAAAAGTGGCTCTGAATATACAAAACCTAAAGTCCAAGTACAGAATAAATTTATCTCTAGAAACAACCCTTTATCACAGCATATAATTTCATGGGCATGAGAATGGCCTTTTGGGAAATTTAGTCTTGATTTAGGATGAAAAAATTGGTGCTTCAGGACAAAAAGAGAGTGGCATTATAGTCTATCCTAAACAAGCTCTGTAACAGTAAATAAATAAAAGGTCTAATTCAAGTCCTACTTATCCTTTTGTCAGAGAAACGGATCAATAGGAAACCTTAAAGCACATATGAACATTCTAAATTGTTTCTTGGATTATTACTAGGCCGTATTGAACTCCAACACAAACACCACTTAACTCTGGCAGTTAAGAGTATGTCAACAGTAGGTCAGGGCACGTTGCTGAGTATTTTCTAAAATACACTGATAAAACACTATCATTGGTAAAACACTAAAAGATGAAATACCAACATTTTGCTCTTAATTCATAGTATCAGAGATTCAGAGTTTAAAGGAACCTTAGAGGAACCATAGGATCATTGATATTGAGAAAAAATGAATCTTAGAGGCCATCTAGAACCTCCACTTTTTTACAGATGAAGAAACTGAGACCTACATAGGGAAACAATTTGTTCAGGTTCAAACAAGTAATAAATGACTGAGCCAGAGTTTGGATCTAGGTCTTCTGATTCCAGATATAGTGCTTTTCCCCAATGCTAATTCTATTTGGCCTGCTATTTCTCATGGGCTACTACTTCAAATCCATTATTTACCTTAGCAATCTATGCTTTAAAAATTAACCCTTTTACTGGCTTGTTTCACCCAGAATAGATCACTTAAGTCCAATGTCTTTGGAGAAGGAATGGTATTATAGTTAAAGCCAACCAAGAGAGAAAGTGAGAAGGCAAAAGCAATAGACACATTTGTTAGTTTGGAGTTATGGTGTTTGAATAATATGCACACACTTCATTAATGCAAAATAATCTGGTTAGTGGACTCATGTGCCCCCAATTGGTTAATCTTTCTTCACACTTCAAAACTCATGCTTTGTAGATTCATTTACCACTTCTAAAAGCAGCTTCCTCATGGAAACTACTCCTCATCTCAGTTGCAGAGGTATCTGAAACAGCATATCCTAGATTTTTGAAGACTCTCTCACTTTCCTGCCATGTCTTCTGAAAATTTCGCAGGAGAACTTCTGGTGAGTCTTCTGCAGAGATATCCAAAATGTGGCCAGCAATGACATCTTCATAAGTTGGTGGGGCATGCTTGAAGTCAAAGCCAGACTTAACTGCTTCAGAGTTTTGTGCTGAAGAGCCTACTGTCCTTGACCCAACATTTTTACTTTCATATGCATCTGCTCCTGAAAAACCTTCTCTTAGAGACTTTGCTTCAGAGCACCCTATGGGTTGTTTATATGGAACTTTGTTCTGGGGATCTTTGGAATGACCACAAGAAAAGTTTCTGAAATTGCTGCTTATACTTTCACTTTCCATAGCTGTTAACCCAAATCCCTTCTTGCTAAAGGTATTCATTTCTTGTCTTAGGTTATGGTTTACTTCACCATTTGTGGGAACTCTTCTATTTGACTTTGCCTCAAAAATTGGGTCACTCTGAAATTTTTCTAGCCATCGGTTTGTTTCACTTTCATGGCTCTTTACTACATTTTCAGCCACATGAACTGCTTGATTAGAAGCTTCATATATTTTAGAATGCCCTGACAAGCCTACTTGTGGGACTTCAACCTTGTGTACGATTTCAATTGAATCAAAACTTTCAGTATCTGGTACCATGACTCCATCCCTATGAACATAAGTTGCCCTTTTCTCTACTTGCTGGACTTCCTCTCCTGCTTCCTTGGCTTCAATGACTGTACTAGCTGTGACATGAGATACATTTATAGGTATTGGGGTTTCTGTTTTAATCTGACGTCTCAATGTCGCAGGAGACTTCACTATTTCAGCTCTTTTCTCTAGAACTGGACCTGGGGTTCCTGACTGATAGTGACATGTCCTTTGGGACAATTTTGCTGTGGTGTCTTTTAGCTTGGCAAGTTGCTCAGAGTGGCTTCTAGGTGGGGAAGGAGAGGTTGATGCCTGGCGACCTCTGGATGGTGGTGTTGCGGATCTACTTCGGGAAGAAACAATGGGCACACTTTGCTTCTTCACAGGAGATGAAGAGGTCCTGTTCAAGGTAGGTGTCTCTGTTCGTCGGGCAGTAGATTCGATTGTTATGAAAGTAGGTGATGGTGAACGTTGTTTTAAATACGGAGAGATGGTTCTACATTCTACCTGTTTAATTTCCTGTTGGGATTTCACTTCTTGTTGAGATTCTTTTTCTTCTATAATTTTCTTCTCTTTCTGTACTGTTTTGCTAGACCCAACACTAATGTTTGCTATTTGAGGAGATGTCCCATTGGAATGGGATTTCCCTTTTTGATAAGATTCTCTTCCTTTCATAATTTTTTCCTCCTTCTGGATTTTTTTGTTAGAATCAGTACTAATGTTTGATATTTGGGCAGATGCTTCACTAGGAGGTTCAGCTTTCAATTTTCCTGCTTTGGAGGACTTCATGAACATTTGGATGGTATTCTCACAAGAAATAAGCATTTCTTCCACTTCAGTTTTAATATGGATTATTTCCTCTTTTATTTTTTCTAAGTTATTATCCATGGCAATGCGAATTCCATATTCTTTTCTTTCCTCATTCATCAGCCATTCTGGGATAATATTCAATAGTATCTGAAATGCTTGAATATTATTTTTATTTGGCTCCGATTCAAATTGTTTCACTCGAGACAGAACCTGCTGTAGTTCTTCACGTTTTCTCAAGAACTCCAATATATTTACAATGCATTTTCCATCATCATGCTGGGAATTTTGCATGGAAGAAAGTAAAATCTTACTCTCTGTTATCTCTTCCTTGGAATTAGGGGGGGCTCGTTTCTGTTGTATGCCCTTGATTGTGAGGCATTCTTCTTTCAGACCATTATATTGCTGGAGTAATTTTGTATGCTTGCCTTTACTTCCAGAAGCATGACTCTGTGTTTGCTGAAAATTTTGTGCCAGTGAGTCAATGTGTGCATCAATAACTTTTTGCTGGACTACTTTCTCTGATGATTTATTCTTAAGGTGCTCTTGTTCTCTTTCAACTATTAGTTTTTGTTGTTTTGGCCCAACTCCTACCTGTCTCTGATTTTCTTCTTGAGTTGCTAAAGCTTTCTTGCCCACTAATTCCATTCTTTCTTTGAGGTTCTTATAAATGTTATCTGATTCTCTTTCTTGCTTCTCTGAGAAATTGGTAGGCATTTTATTAATTTCTCTTTTTTCCTTCATATGTAGCTGATAATATTCCTCAGCAGTATTTTGCTTATTTCTAATAGCTGTACTTATTTCATTTTTCTGTCTTTCCTGGTGTTCTTGTTTAACTGTGGTTTGAACATTAGGTACTGGCTGCTTTTGGCAAATCTTGAAATCTTCGGGTATTTTATTGAAGTTTAGCTCTAATGTTGGGAATTTGACACTTTTAGCTTTTAATCTTGGGGATACTGGCTTGTTTGGAGACAAGTACAGTTGTTTCTCATTAATTTCCTGCTCTCTAATATGGGAAGTATATTCTTGGTGTGTTTGTTCCATTTGATGAGCTAAACTATGTTGCACAATGTCCCTTGAACCTTGGAGAGCTTCCTTTTGAACTTGCTCTTTGTCCATGGATATATCCAAGACACTGTGGAGCTTCTGGGTGGCCAAGGACACTGCTGATAATTCAGATGTCTGGTTTTCACTAGAAGTCTCTTTGGTTTGGAGACTAACTTGATGCTTAGAATTTGATTGTGTGACCTCTGTGGTTGATGTAAGCAAGGAATCTTCTTCCATTGACTTCTGTAATTGTATTTTCATTTTAGACTCCAATTCAATCCCATTATGACCTTCTGTTTTGACTATATGATGACAAGAGCTGTGATGTTTCTGTTTTTCGATCTCCTCTCTTTGCTGCTTGTACTTTTCTTCAGCAATCATTAGAGGAGTTTTGAATTTTCTGATATATGGCTTAGGGCTTGTCTGTTCTAAATCTAAAGGAAGGGAGTGACATTTCACAAGAGGCGTGATCTTTTCTTCTTTGGGAGGTGATGCTTCCTGAGCGGTCTGAATAGAAGGCTTCATGGATTCAGCAGTGGATGATTGTTGTTTGTCTTCAGAAGTCTCAGTATATATTTTCTCCTTTGTCTGGGTGTGCTCCACACTGCTCTTCATCATCAATATATTTTGCTCCTTTGCTTTGGTCATTGTAGTTCCTATATTCGATTGAAGAGGAAGTGGCTGCAATTTTGGATTGATATTACATTCATTTTCACCTACCTGTTTGAAGAATTTTGGTTTGGGGAACTTGGGAGAAGGTGGAAGTACTGTTGGTTTTCCTGTTAAGGATCTGGCTCTTGAATGAGTTTGAACTGCCTCTTGGCAAAGTTGCTGAACATTCTCTTCATGGTCTTTTGTTTGAATTGTAGAAGAAAAAAGATGCATGGGTTTCTGTGGTGGAGGAGGTGGGGGAGGCAGAAAGGTTGGTGGGCATTCTCCCTCACCTTTGTCCTCCACTGGTGGAGGTGGGGGAGGGAGGCAGGGAAAGCCATCAAATTCAACCTTTATCTTTTCTGTGGATGGCAATGAAGAAAACTCATGTTTATCAGGCAACATCATTAAAGAAGGTGGAGGTGGAAGAGGAAATTCAATTTCAGATGATGCATTGGAAGGTGGTGGTGGAGGTGGAGATGGAGGTAGAAGGGAGGAATGAGTTTCAGTCATATTACTCACAGCAGCCAATTTGACTGGATTCCAGGATTTTTCCACAGTCACTTTTAAGTTTGTTGAGGCATCCATCTTTGTTTGAAAGTTCTCATTTTTCTGATGAACATCAATCTTTTTATTCCTTTCTGTTGTTGCTTTAAATTTTCCATGGTTTCCCTTTGTGGCTTTTTCTTCAGACACATTTTGAATATCCTGTTTGAGGAACAAAGGAACAAAAGGCTGTGTTTGCTGAAGGTTCATTTCATTCCTTTGAAAAGCCTCACTAGTGTGCTGTGCTTGTCTCATTTCTTCCTTTAGTAAAATCTCCTTCTGAATATGACCAGTCATTTCACATGTCTTATTGTCATTAACTGGGATGCTAACTGGGTGGGGGCTAGCAAGAGGGTTGCAACTGGGTGCATCTGTTGCTATTTTTGTCTTTTTAGTCTTTTTATGGCTTTTTTCATGGGAAGACTCCCTGGTTTGCTGGCCAGTGCTTAGCATACACATCTGATTCTCCTGCATTTTTTCAGTAGTCAAGGCAGCACTAGAAGCATCATCCTTTTTTGGTACAGCACCCATCTCTGATTTCCCAGTTCTTACATTTTTCTGAACTAAGCTATAAGAAGCTGACTGGTTCCTCACATGTTCCTTTCTAAGATACTGTGCTCTTGATGTATCAGCTCTGATGCTGTTTTGATCCCCATCCTGGGCCAAATTTTCAACATTACTGTGGGGTGAATCAGACAATCTTTGGAGGCTTTTCTCAAGGGCATCATAGTTTTGGTCACGACCTATGACAATTTTTACAGTGCCTTTGGGGGCTTCTGGAGGAACAATCTCACCATGTTCTCCTTTTGAATATCCATGAAAAGATTTGACTGCCATTTGTTCAAGTACTCCTAATTTATCTTGGTATTGTACTCCTTGTTCAAATGATTCAGATTTTGGCTGCAGGGCCCCTTTTATGTCCCTGGCAGTGGGTACCTGCCTGTTTTGGGCTTTATGTTCTTCAGTGTAATCTACCAGATCATGCCTCACAGCCTGCATCTCTCCTTTTATTACATTTTCTTTGTCTATCTTCTTGAAAGAGTGTTGGTCTTTCAGTACTCTTAATGTTGCCTCAAGGTCATCTCGCATAAGCTCCTTTTTAAGAATTTCGGTCTTTGTGTTTACTGCTTTTTCAAGAGATTCAATAGCTTGTTTAATATCACCAGGGATAATATCAGGCTTCTCAGTTTCTTTCCATTGGTGGCTTGCTTCTTGAAGAGACTTCAATGTCGCGAGCATGTCAGCTTTCATAATTTCTTCCCTTTTTGTAACTGTTTTCTGATTTATGGCCTCGCTTAGGGAATTTAGGGTTGCTTTCAAATCACCTTTTATAATTTCTTCCTTAGGCACCTGACAGGATGTATTCTGAGGCTCTGTCATGAAAACCTTAACTGTATTATGCACATCTCCTGGGATGATGTCAGTTTCATTAACAGTACGTTCAATATGAGACTTCCTTTTAGTTAGTAACAACTTTGTGCCTTCAACATCACCACCAATTATCTCTTCCTCTCCTTCTTGTTTCCCAGCTGTAAGTGTTTCACTTGACCCTGTCTGGAGCAGTTTGAGGTAATCTAATGCTCCAGCTTCTATGCATGTTGTGAAAAACTGAACGTTTCCCCTCTCTGATGCATCTACTTTAGTCTTTTTGGCTGTTTCATAGTTTGCAGCAGAAGACAACAAGTTGTGAATAGTGCGTTTTACATCTCCACCTATTATTTCTTCATGTTCTATTTTGTTATCATTATCATTTTCATGAAGAAGACAATAGATTGTCATGTTAATATCCCCTCTTTCATCTTCCTGAATTATGATTCCATGTTTTACAGATTGTTTCTCACTGAACAGGTTTTTTGTTGCTTGTTGTATGTCCCCTCTCACTATTTCTTCTTTTTCAGATTGGATTTCTGTAGATCTGTTTAATAACTGGGCTTTGGTCAAACTAACATTGCCCTTTTCTTCTTCATTGATTAAAATCTCTCTTTTGGCATCATTTCTTTTAGAAAGCAGGTTCATCATTATAGTTCTGATATCACCTCTAATAACTTCTTCTTTCTGTATTTCAGGAGATTCCTGATTCATTAGTTTGTACTTAGCCATCCGGACATTCCCAACTTCATTTGCTTCAATGATAATTCCATGAGATTCAATCACTTTTTGTGAATATAGTTCTTTTAAGGTTTCTTTAATGCTTTTTCCAATAATTTCCTCCTTTTCCACTTTATTTTCATTAAATTCATGAAGAGGTGTTGTTTCAAAGAGCCATGTTGTTGTTTTAACATCAACGGGAGGGATTTCTTCTCTGGTTATTTCTGTGATATACTCATCTGTTTCCTTAATAGAGTCTAAAGTCTGATTTTCAAAAAGCCATACTGCCTGTTTGACATCACCTTTCTGCACATCTTCCTTGGTGACTGTCTTGATATGCTCATATTCTGACCCCTCTCCTTTCAACTCATCAAGCGTGTGAGTTTCAAAGAGCCAAGTAGAGGTTTTAACATTACCCTGCTGTATTTCATTGACACTAACTGTTCTAACATATGTTCTTTTATCAGACTCTTCAGATTCAAAGAGTTGCTTATGATATTTCACATTCCCACCCTGGACACAGTCAATAGTGGGGACAATTACATTTGTCTCTTTTGAAATTGCATCCAGTGGTTGTGTTTCAAATCTATATCTGACAGAACTAACATCTCCTTTCTGAATGTCTTCTTGTGTGACTGATTTGATAACATATACATTATCTGATTCATTAATAGAATCTAAAGGTTTTGTTTCAAACAACCACCTAGTCCCACATACATCTCCATGAATCACGTCTTCTTTCTTAACTGTTGTCACTTCATGATAATACCCTTCTTTGTCTTGAATAGCATAGAGTGGCTGGGTTTCAAATAGCATTCTATAGTTTTTCACATCCCCCTTTATTATCTCATCTTTGCTAGTGGCTTTCTCAGTGCTGATCTCTTCAGATTTGTCTCTAATCTGGTCCAAAGAAAAAGTCTCAAAAATAAAGCACCCTTTCCTCACATTTCCACCTTGTATGTCTGTCACTGTCTTGACTAATTCATCACCTTCTTGGCTTTCTTTTATGATATCGATAGGCTGGTTTTCAAAGAGCCACCTGCAATTTAAAACATTGCCTTTCTGAATATCTTCAGCTTGTAGGGTTTTGATCTTTTTCAAAACCTCCTCTGAGCTGGAACTTATGGAATCCAAGGACTGATTTTCAAACTTGTACTTCATGCTAGAAACATCCCCAGACTGAATATCCACTTCCACTGACTTGATTTCCTTTCCTTCTTCTCCTTGTATGTTGTCTAAGTTTTCTGTCTCAAAAAGAAAGCAGGCTGTGCGAACATCCCTTCCTTGGATGTCTTCCTGTTTTACAGTTTGGAATTTGGCCACTGTTCCTGAGTCATCTCTTATTGCATCGAGTGGTTGAGTTTCAAATAGCCAAGTGCATGTTTTGACATCTCCTTTATGAATTTCTTCACTGTCAGTCATTAACTCTGTCTTGTCATAAAGGGACTCCATTGGCTGGGTTTCAAACAGCCATGTGTAGGTTTTTACATCCCCTTTAATAATATCCATTGTTTGTTGTTTTTTACTTTCTTCATCTTCCATGTTATTAAAATATTTAATAGAATCTAGTGGTTGTGTTTCAAACAACCATTTAGCAGACTTCACATCACCAGACTGTATTTCTCGCGCAGATATTCCTTTGATAATCTGATATTTATGAAGACTCTCATCAAACTGATCGATAGGCCTAGTTTCAAATAGCCACCTACAACTTCGCACATCACCTCTTAGTATTTCTTCTTGCTGAACTGTTTTAACTTGATGATATCTTCCAAGATGATCCTGGATAGCATACAGGGGAGTTGTCTCAAAGAGAGATTTATTGAACTCTACAGCACCTCTGGTCACTCCTTCCACTTGTATTTTATGTGATTCATCGAGCTTAATTAAACTGTTTGATTCAAAGATATGTGTATAGCTTCTAACATCCCCTCTGTCAATCTCTTCAAGTTTAACTGTCCTTATATATTCTTTCTCCCCCTTCCTAATCTCTTCTAGAGGCTGAGTCTCAAAAATCCATTTCTGGTGCCTCACGTCTCCCTTTTCTTCTTCAGAGGCCACTATCTTTTGAAGTTTACCAACTTCTGCACTATCTTTTAAAATATCCATTGGAAGTGTTTCAAATAAGTACTTGGTGGCTTTTACATCACCACCTATTATTTCTTCAGCTGGCAAAGGATTTGGATCAGTCATTTCTTTTAGGGTATCTAAGGGGTGAGTTTCAAACATCCAACACTTTCTGGAGACATCAGTACCTATGATAGTTTCTTTTTCAATGACAGACATTTCAGATTCTTCTTTGATGGACTCCAGAGGTTGGGTTTCAAATAGCCACTTTGCCTTACTTACTCCACCTTTGATGTTTTCTTCCATGGATATTCCATGGACAACTTTAACTTCTGTAACATCTTTGTTAATCATGTCCAATGGTTGCGTTTCAAACATCCAGCGTGCTGTTCTCACATCCCCCTTTTCAATGTCTTCCCTGTGAACGGTTTTAATCTCAAGAATTTGCCCTAAGTTATTTTTGATAACATACAGTGGTTGAGTTTCAAAATGTTTTATGCTTCTCTTTACATTCCCTTTAATCTCTTTGAGCTCAGATCTGAGCTGTAGGAAGTTGGCTTCATCCACTGAATATAGCTGCCCAAGTTGGTCAAGATTCTGAGTTTCAAAAAGGTATTTCACAGTCTTGACATCACCTCCATTTACATCTTTAATGGCAATTCCTTCTGACTCTTCTTGTTGGTCCTGATGAATTTTGTTCATTGAATCTAGTGGTTGTGTTTCAAACATCCATGTGGTTGTGCGCACATCTCCCCTGGCAAGTTCTGGAACTTCGAAATCACTTTCTGTGGATCCAGAAGAATGAACCCCTAATGTATCAATTGGTTGGGTTTCAAACATCCATTTGGCATATTTCACATCTCCCCCAGCAATGATTTCTTGATCAGCAATGCCTTTTTTGCTGTTGCCTTCACTGGGAGACTGATCTTTGATGGAATCCAAAGGCTGATTCTCAAAAATCCACCTCATGGACTGCACTTCTCCCTTCAAAATTTCATCCCATTCAAGGAACTCTCTTTCAGAGTTCAGACATTTTTGATTGCTGCCACCAGTATTTTCAAAAACATAGCAGGTTTGCTGCACATCTGCAGAAACAGAGTCTCCAGTGTCTACCTGATGAGATACAATCTCAGAAACATCACTGATATAATCTTTTTCTAAGTTTTTTCTTAATTCAGGGTGGATGTGTTTGTATAAGCGATTTAATTCATATAAATTTCTCTGCTTGGAATATAAATCTTTGGGGATGGGAAATTTTCCAGGGGGCCTAGGGCATTCAGGGGACTGGGAAAATGCTGTCCCGTCTTCTAATGTTGGCACAACTTCAGGTGGGGGAGGAGGAAAATCATCTGTCTTTCCAAAATTTGTGGAGTTAACCTGTGCAGAAGATGAAGAGGTGGATGTATATTCTGTGTGCCTCCTGGTCGACATATCCTGCCTTTGACTGGCTGAAGCACTGGCAGCTTCAGAAGTGATAACTGGAGATGGCCACACAGTTTCTTTATATTCACTGTCAATCTTTAGGGAACAAAAATTTATGTTTTAAGAGTGAAAGAGAAAAAGAGCTTTGTAGGGCATGATCATCACATTTCTACACAAAGTGGCTTGTTATGGTATTAACACCATTTGGGCTTTAGGTAGGCAACATATTCCATTTAAATGGCTAAGTTGGGGTAGTTTTCAACATTTATTACTCTCCAGTTACAATCCACTGACACTAAATAGTTAGGTTGTATGTGTAATACATCCATTACTTTCATTTCATAACATTTCCCATTCCATATAAGATACTGGTATTTTCTACCTCTGCTTGATTTGACATAAAAAAAATAATCTAAAGGAAAGAAATAGAAAACTCAAAAATTTGCCCAGGATTCTAAACAGAGCTGTCATTAAAAGGAGTAGATGAAAGCAATTTAAAGTACATTTTATTATTTTACCTATGGGCATGACCATTATGTAAATTTCACTTTGGGAGATATGTTGATTTCCACCCCCTCCCCCAACTCCCATCAAGTAGAAAGTTTTTAACTACATTTTCTTCAATAAGAAAAATACTAAACATTCTCTGTCTTTAACCTTTGTTGGAACAATATTCTTCCTGGTGGTGTGCACCCACTTTTTAAAGGTATGTTTTTCAATTTTAAAAATCACTTAGAAGACAAGGAGAGAGATGCAATAATTGGAAATAGTACATATCCTATTCTAAGCTGAACTTTAATGTGTTTATTAACCCCTCATCCTATCCCTCCAAATGACTATCCTTGTTAAATCTCCTACCTTAATATGTTTGGCTGGAGTTGCCATATCTCTGTCAGAATGAAGGACCTTTTCTTGAGCTGTCTTTTCAAAGTGCTGTTTTAAAAAGTGGGTTGAAACCTTTGGGATTTCTTCATCCTCAGGTGTGTCGATAACTGCAGTCACAAAAGAACACCAGGAGATTTTCTCAGTTACTTTTTCGAAGGGCTGACTTTTTAATGGAGTGAAACCAAAAGATGAGGTGTACCAGGACCCTATACTGAGCCTCAGTTTTCAGACTTTGCCAGGCAATACACTTTCCCATTATCGACAGTATTGGAAGAAAGAAAATCTACCTACTCTCCACATGACTATGAAAGTAGTACTTATTTCCTAGCCACTAATTTTTAGGCTAGTCAGTAAAACTGAATTTTGCTTAAGTTTATTAGATGTAAACATCAACTTACACCATGATCACAAGGAAATGGATTGACTATCATATGGAATGTACACACAAAAGGAAAACACAAACTAGACTTTGAGTCAGGAAAAAAAAAACACAAGAGTTTTAATTATATACTTGTCACTTTGCAACTGTGTACCTATGGGCGTATCTTTCAAATGCTTTGAGCCTCCATTTCCTCATGAACAAAACAGAGATGAGTGACTACCTCACAGGAATGTTGTGAGGTTTAAGCAAGTTAGCATGTATATGATGACTTGAAGCCTATTTTTCTATTAGCCAAATAGATGTAATAGAGGCAGGAATGTAGCCAAGGAAAGTACAGGATTATGACTTTGCTATCTTCCCTTAGTTTTGATATTTCTTGTATTCATTTTCATCACAAGACCCAAAGGATCATAGGGAACATAGAATTGAGTGAAGCCATAGTGTCTCATTTCACATAGCCTTGCTGGAACTTAGCTCCCAAGATTGTTTGGTGGCAAGAGGATACAGTTTGGCAACTAGAAATAGGCAGGAGTTAAAGAGAACTTTGTAGCACTAGAGAAAAAAAAATCTTGGGAAAGACTTATTGATTCTGATAGAAAGAAGGAATGCTCAAAAGAACAGAATTAATCTTAGTTTGGGGTTTTTTGAGCCTAAAAAACTAAGGTTGAGTGTGATAGTTCATATCCTAGCCATGAAAAAAGAATGGTTGGTTGACCCTTTTCTGAAAAAGGTTGTAGAGTCAGCACAGCCTAGCAGCTGGGAGACAAGATGGCCAGTGGGCACTCTGGAGTGAGTAAGTCCAGACGCTAGTAACTAAAGATGAGCAGAAAGAGAAAGAGGAGAGATGCTATGCTCAATAAGGAAGTGACTTATTAGGATGCTCATGAGAGAAAGGTCCAATGACAGTAGCATAATCAAACTACTGGAAGAAATCAGTAGTCTTGAAATGTCTGAATGTAGAGTGCTGGGTCTGCAGTCAGAAGACCTGAGTTCAAATTTGGCCTGAGACACTTAAAAGCTGTGACACTGGACACATCGCTTCATTTCAGTCTGCCTTAGTTTCCTCAGATGTAAAATTGGGATGTGCATATACCCCATGGGGTTGTTACGAGGATCAGATGAGACAATATTTGTAAAAAAAAGTGCTTAGCACAATGCCTGCTACTCAGTAGATGCTAAATAAATGATCATTCACTCCTTCCTCTCCCCCTTGCCTTTTGTCCCTATGTCTGTACTACCACAACATGCCCTGGTTATACAAGGGTTCTTCACTTCATCCTGTCTCTACATGGTATTATTTTTTTCCACTAGAACATTGTATTTTGAAAGCTTTTCATTCCATGTTGTTAGGATATTGTAAGTATTTAATTTGGTAACATCTATTTAAAAACATTGTTCTGCATTTTTATAGATTAATATTAGACCCAATAAATGGTGAACTACAGTTCTGTCTGCAAGGATATTCCAGTTAGAGCACAGCTTCCTTATTACATCCTCAATGATATTTTGCAGCCACATATAATGCAGAGATTTGTTATCTCTTCATTTATGAAAGATAACAAGCTTCTGATAATTTTAACCTCTTGATTATATATTTCCAGATATCTGAGAGAGGTTACATTTTCAACCTGCAATGATATTGCTCCACAGTTTCTGCCTCTTCAATGCATAATCTGTATAGATTAATATGTGAGTTCATTAAGGATAAGCTTTCTGTAATGTCTGGCTTTAATGACCTGATTTGAAGGGCTGTCCTAAACCCTTCTACTCTATAAACAAACTCACATGGATCAGTCATTTGATTGCCATTTCATTGTTGATATATTGTTGGTTGAGCTGATGTGAGTGTCATGCATGATGTGCCCATTTGACTCTACTCTTAGTTCTTAAAGAGTCTCTTTCCAGAGATAAAACATTAATAGTCTAGACAAGCCTAGCAATGCATATTATCATGAACCTTTTCTCTTGATTTGTGAAATGAGGCTTGATCTTATATAGAGAATAGTTCCCCACATGAGGATGCATTACTCTAGCATTTTTATTATGCTTGCACTCATTTTACACATTGTCACAATGTATGCAAACCCTGAGTTCAAAACTGAGTTAAAGGCCTGGTGATAGTCAATAAAAGTAGTGTCAATGTTCAGTAATTGGTGAACCAATAATAAATTGATCTTTATACCACTGAGAATTTTTAGAAGATCCCTTTGGAAGGGTTTATAGATTTTCAGCGATACAGGTTACAAAATGCTTTATATAAAATTCATAAACATGTTATTGTCCTAGATTTAGAAGGGTCAATGATTTCTTCATCTTTTGACAATAAATTTGTGATATGTTTTGTAAAGAAAAGTGGGATCAGACTTGCATCACTGAGGCAAAGGGCAAAATGCTTTGTTAGTAATTTATTCACCACTATGAAGTATTTGAGCCAATAATTACGGATCTTACTTGAGTTCACCACATTCTAGTTTCCCAGAGAATGTAAAATGTATGTCACCTCCTTTTTTTTCTCATTCATGATGATAATGGTGCATTAGCTTTCTGTTTCTTATTTGATATATCCAACTTGCATTTTCATTGTGTTAGACTTGATTCAGTCAGAGAGTCTGGAAATTTTCCATATTTTTTTTTCACTGAGATTCTCTTTCTATTTGAATTTCCTCAAGGCTCTACAGCATACTTTTAAAAAATTGATGTTGAATTGTTAATTTCATTCTTTGTGCTGCTTTAATTCCTTACATTGCCTTAACCTTTTGGTTTTTACTTTTAATTAATTGTTGATTAAGAGTATTAATAATTTCTAATGTACTTTTATTTTCAGGATTCCATTATACATGTTTCTTTTTTTCATTTCCTTTAGTCAGGGTATATTTTGTAGAAGATTTCTACCACATGCAACAGCTAGATCATTGTATAATCTTCTATTCTCTTTCAGAAGGTCTTCAAAAGTTCTCTTAAGCTGCTTCTGACATGATAGCATTTGATACCTGTCATTGTTTTTTCTAGACAGTCCTAATTTCCTTCTATGGCTTTTACCATGACAATAGCCACAATACATACTATTGTATGCATGCCCTGAAAGGTCTATACTTGGTCAAATATTATGGAAGAATATGTTAATCCATTCTGGTTAGAACTGAAGGCAGATTTTTTGAAAACCCATTTTTAGTAACTTTGTTTAGGAGTTGGATATGTGCTGTTGAAATGGCTTTTCAAAATTCTATTCTATTCTATTCTCTTTTGCAAACTTATTCAAGACACTGGCATCTTTGGTCACCTATTTCATTACTAGGTGGTGCCACTGAGTAGATTTTTAATGCCTTCAAGTTCTTTAGCTCTTCCTTCTTCAGACTGAAATAATCCCCTCAATCCTTATTCTTACCTCATCTAATCTGAACATGGGACTGAAGCTGTACTATGCTGTATAAGGTGGACCATTGACAAAAAGCAGTACGAGCTATGCGTAAGAACTCGTCCCATTTCGTTATGATGTAGTGCTGGTGCCTAAGGAAAATGTTTACATCTAGGATCTAGTGCATATGCACTTATGATCACCCTCTCTTGTTGTTGGTTTTACTAAATCAAAGCATTCACAGCAGGTGGGATATTAATATCTTATTTTGCCTGATGTATCTTCAAGCCTGCAATCCTATGCCAGGTCTTCGATTTCTTGGATCCATAGAAGTAGTTTCCTCATAACAAGTGAGTTTTAACCCATTCAGTGACATCAGCAGAATTCCATTGTCCTGCAATTAGTCCCTGTTAGTCCTTTACAGGTACCGTGTGATCTCAGGCTATACGTGATCCCTGTGGTAAATTTCTCTGGCTAACATTCTTAGTCTGCTATCGTCATGTCCCCCTCATGGCATGGATGGCAGGCAGGGCTTTAAATCAGTTATCATTATTATTGTTGGCATTATTATTATTAGCTGTGGTCACTATTTAAATGGGTCAGTTAATGTGTTATTATATAAACATACTGCATAGAATACAATTACATACATTTACCCATCTGTGTGTATATATGTCTATAACATACATACACATCTTAGCATCTTCAAGACTATGACTCATACTTAAATTTCTTAGTATGCAATTTTATAGTTTGATAGTGATGAACATTACTATACTGGCAATGAGTAAGTGAAGTTACATTTGGAGAAGGAGGCAATAGTTTAATCAAAGTAAAATAGGAAGGAAGTGATTACCTGTTTCTTGAACATACTGACTGGAATGAGAGGCCTGGCTTAATTCTTGGGTGTGTTTTTCAAGATGAGAGACCTGAGTGGAAGAAATAAATTTAAATAAATATTTAAATACTAGAAAAATGTTGTTGAGGGGCAGCTAGGTGGCACAGTGAATAGAGCACTGTCCCTGGAGTCAGGAGGACTTGAGTTTAAATCCAGACTCAGACACTTAACACTTACTAGCTGTGTGACCTTGGGCAAGTCACTTAACTCCGATTGCCCCTCCAAAAAGCAAAAAATAAAATAAAGTTAAAAAAAAGAAATATGTTGTTGAAATGTATACAGATATGTAGAAATATGTTGAGAAACTAGTTTGTAATTTTCATCCAATATTTCAAATTTTTCAAAATTTTCAAATATTTCACTTAGCGATGCAATCAAACCTTTAACACTTTATCCTCATTATTCATACATCCTAATATAGAACTATGTTATATAGGTCCACAATCCCAGGTCTATCCTTGACTTTACCCCAGATCCAAATAATTGCTAAACCTTGTCAATTACTCCTTCACAGTTCTCTGACCAATTGTCCCCTTCTCATTACCTCTCTTGTATATTACAAGAATCTCCTAATTAGTCTCTCTCCTCCTAGGATTTCCCTCTCTACTTCATCTGCCCCACACAAATGCCAGAATAAACTTTCTAAAGCATATATCTGATCGTTGTACTCTCTCACCCAAAGTCTTCAGTTATTCTTATTGCCTCTAGCATATAATACAAAATCATTAACTGACCTTTTAAAGTTCTCCATGTTTTTGACTCCTGCCTGTTTTTACAATTTTTTTTTTACCTATTACTCAACTTCAAAAACTCTCTACACTCCAGGCAAATTGATCTCCTAGATATCTTCTGCCTCTCTGCCTTTATTCAAGCTGACTCCCATGCCAGGAATAGCCTTCCACAACCTATATGAAGCCTTTCTTTATCTCTTTAGCTGGTAATGTTTTCTACTTCTGGAAATTACTTTATTTGTACATGTTGTATATATGTACATGCTCACTCCTCCCACAATGAGGGGCTTGTTCTGCATTTTTTTTCTTTTAAACACACCACATAGTAGAGTGTCTTATGTAACAAAGGGATCTGTGAACAGAAACTCCTTTAAACTGAAATCAGACAAATCTTCATGATGAAATAACATCAATGGCTCTGGGCATGTTTTTTTCCTCCAGTATTTGCCTACATCAAAGTAGGAAGAGAGTTACTGATATTTCCAGATATGATTGCCCTAAGTGGAGTAAACGATAATAAAATCAAAAGAATCTCAAAAGAGCTTTGAATATCTTATCTTAAATTCTTACCTCAATTTGAGGTGTTTTAGAGGTCACTTGTTCATATCCTTCAACTTCTTGGTGGCTACTTGAAATGTCCATGTGACTTCTGCTTCTTACCTCCTGAATAGCAATAAAAAAATCAAAATTTAATTAGCTTAATTAAAAATAATCTTAGTTTGGGGGCAGCAAGGTGGCACAGTGAATAGAGCACTAGCCCTGGAGTCAGGAGGATCTGAGTTCAAAACTGACTTCAGACACTTAACACTTACTACCTGTGTGACCTTGGGCAAGTCACTTAACCCCAACTGTCCTGACCTCCAAAAAGCAAAAAGAAAAGTAATCTTAGTTTGTAGGAGAAATAGCAATAGTATATTCCTCACACACAACATTCTGTCTCCTCTCTGTGCTTTTGTACTGGCCATTCCCATGCCTGAAATGCACTCCTTACTCACCTCTACCTCATAGTAATCCTATATTCTTTCAAGATGCAGCTCAAGCATCACATGAAGCCTTTTCCAATTCTCCCAACTGCTACAGAACTCTCTTCCAAAATACCTTATACTTCTTATCCACTTTGGAAGTGTTAATTTCCCCATTTAGAATTTAAGGTTCTGGAGGGTAGGGATTATTTCATTCTCCATATTTATATCTATAGTACCTCATTGAGAGCCTGGCACATATTCAGATATTTAATAGCTACTTATCAATTAATTGCTTTGTTTATTCACAGAAATTTATCAAAACATATCATTGAAAAGAATTGTTCTCAAAAGCTTATAAAAGTGATTGCTGAAAACTATCTTTACATGTTATTTGAAAAAAAAATACTCTTTACAAAAAAAAGAGTGTTATTTTGCATAGGGACATAAGAAAATAAAATACCCAGTGAAATGGAAATTTATTTTTCTGAAAAAAAACTAAATTAAAGATAATAATAAAAAAAGGAAAATAATTGTTCTATGGAGGTATTGGAGAACTGGACAAAACTATCTTTCCTGGGTGGTCCCCAGAGACTGACTTCAGCAAGTATCCTGAAGTTGATGGTTTTCAGTGAGCCTTCTTGCTACCTTCACTTTAATTTCCCTTACCAACCCCCCTGTAAATTACACTATGAACTTCTTTGACATATTTGTATAAGGCAGAGACTCTGCTCTTTCCTCCTTCAAGGCATGAAGCCATCAGCCATTTTACTGTAAATGACCCTTAGTGAACTACAAGTCAGCTGCAGCACTCAATGTCCTTTGGTGTATCTTTTTCTTCTTTTACAAAAAAGCCTTAGCTGTTAATGGCGGAGGATTACAAAGTCCTGGGAAAGTTCTGTTCTCCATCTGGTCTCATAATCAGTTTTTCTCTTTAATTTAGTGAGATCAGCTATATTATGATAATAATTCCCTTATATATCTTCTATAACTAAAACATTTTTTTCAATTCTTTTTGGAATAACCATCTGTAGTTAATGAATAGCCAAATTTCTTTTGTTTCACACAATGATACACTGAATAATGTTTAGCTTATGGATGCTTCCCTAAAATTATGCATAAAAGGAACCTCTTATGCCAGGCTAATCATAGATTCTCTCTACCTTACTGTCTATGTGACTGGCCAAATAAAGGCTCCTTGATTCACTCTCTCGACTCCTAACTGCTATTATCCAACCCCAACCTCAAGAATCCAGATTTAGTGAATACTGATTTTCTCATCATTGTCCCCTCCCCTCATTCCACTACATGTGATAAAGTCTATCTCGTCTTTTTCTTTCTTTCATTGGTTTCCATGACCAAAGAATTTGTCACCAAGTGGCCAACCTACTGGAAATGAACCTTTCCACACTTATTTAGGCTAGTCCTCACAAAGCAGATAGCATCTCTTGCCAGAGCCATAACTGAAGCCTTTTTACCATAGGGAAAAAAAAATGTTTTTTGCTTTCTGGACAGGGGAGGGAAGATCAGTTGGGGTTAAATGACTTGCCCAAGGTCACATGGCTAGTAAGTGTTAAGCCCTCCTGACTCCAGGGCTAGTGTTATATTCATTGCACCACCTAGCTGCTCCTACCACAGAAATTAAAGCTGAAGATTATTAGCCAAAGAGTAATGGAGAGGTAAATGATGATCCTGGGCAGCCTGCAGTATTTTGCCAATGAAAACTCATATAAGATAAATGGTATTAAAGGTGTCAGCAGAAAAATGTATGTAGACAAAAGGCCAGTCAAGGACAATAGCAAGTTTTAGCTAGTGAACTACCTAAAGTCTTCTTCTTCTTGTTGTTGTTGTTCTTGAGTTATTTCTAGTCATATCTGGCCCTTGCTGACTCTGTGGACCTCTGTCCACAAAGTTTTCTCGACAAAGATACTGGAGGGGTTCACCATTTCCTTCTCCAATGGCAAACAGAAGTTAAATGACTTGCCCAAGGTCACACAGGAAGTTTCTGAGGCTGGATTTGAACTCAGGTCTTCCTAACTCTCAGTCTAGTACCCTATCTACTATACTATCTAGATGTCCCCATAACTACCTACATACTCCCATTAAGGCAGTGCCAAGAGAACTAGATGGCTGTGAAATAAAGACAAAACACTTCAAGAAAAGGTATTTTAAAAGTAAGGAAGCACATCCTATCTATTCCTCCAACTCAGAACAATAAAAAAAAAAAGTACATTCAAAAATGTCCATTTCTTAGCTTCAGTCAGTGATCCATTTATTTGGCAAAATAAAGTATCAATATGATGTAATATCATGGGTAGTTTCTCAAATTCTTCTTAATGAGATGTGTCCTGTGGAAATGTTATTTTAACTTCATAGGATTCAGAAGCCCTGACAAAAGGTCCAGCATACAGTATGTTTTATTTAAGGATAGCAAGAACTTTAGGCTTGACAGATCAATGATTCTCCCTGCAGGTAGTTGGGAGTTGCGGGTTGGAGGTGAAACAGAGAAGGTTAATAACTATGCCATGACAATTCTTACATTTTTTTTAACTGGAGGTCAAGGTAGGAAAAATTACAAAGTAAGTGCCCATCAATTGGAGAATGGATAAACAAATTGTGGTCTGTGAATGTATTGGAATAACTACTGTGATGTAAGAAATGATGCATACGATGAATAAAGAGAGGCATGGGGGAAATTTACATGATATGATGGAGAATGAAGTAAGCAGGGTCAAGAAAATAATATATATAATGACTAAAACAACTTAAATGGAAAGAATAACCACAAAACAAACAAAAGTGAATGTCACAAAATTACAAATTACAAAAAGTATATCCAAAGAACAGAGATAAGATGACATCCCACCTCCCCTTTGGGAGACCCATGGGTGAGAAACATTAAATATATTTTCAGACTTTTTTGATATATTGATAAATTTTGTAGATTAAAAAAAACACTATTCATTACATGGAATGACTTTCTAGGAAGAAAGGATATTAGAAAAAATTTGGAGACATTAAAAGGTTTTTAATTATTAAAAATTGTTTTAAGAAACAAGGACAGAAACATTAAAGACCGTTTGCATACCCATTGAGAGAGAAATCCTGGGCAATTATCTAGGAAAATAAGGAATGGAAAACTATAAAGGCTTCAAAAGCCAGGGATATGAGAAAAGAAAGTACAACATCATATTTGATATTACATAAATTTCTAGATGATTCAATCATGAGGGTGAAGTAATCAACATCCATCCATGTCATCCATAAGAGAGAAAGACATATCACATGTGATCAGGAGAAAAAGACTTGATTCTGGTGAAGTTTAGAAACAGATTTCTTAAATCTCTCATTTATTTTTTTTTTTGGGGGGGTAATTCTTACTTTCAGGTTTTATTCACTTAGAATGAAAAAAATCCAAAGCCTATCATTTGTAATTGGTTTTGGCAGAGGATGCCACAAATATGAGCAGTACAAGTGCACATCAATTTAATTTAGAGTAGTGAGCTCCTACTTGGGCACTAGTGTGCTATTACTAAATAGAACTGTAATTGCTATACTCGTTTGGTATGTTAGTGGTCAATGTATCAATTTTAGTGCCCCTTGGTTGCAGTAACTTACACATAATCTTTCTTGAAAAATATTCCAAGATTTGTGTTTCCATCATTAAGTATGCTGTATCCCTCCCTCCCCACTGTATTGCTTAACCTTTAAATCTGACTCATTTCTTGTTTGTCGTTAACACAATTACTGGATCACATAATATAGAAGCACAGGTAAGAAGACAGAGTAGGGAGAGAAATCAAAATACCCAAATAAGATGCAATAAGAATGCTGGCCAAAACTGTGTATGTAAATTCATATGAAATGATTAGCAAACTGGGAAATTAAATTCAAATAGCCTATCTTAGGGATAAAGTGTTTTCACTGAAGTAAAAAAGAACATGTTTTATATGAAAAAATGACCAGCCAGGAGTCACAAAACCTGAAATCTAGTTTCAAATCCTCTACCAATTAGCCCAGGGAACCTGGGGAAAGTTCCCTAAAATCATCATGTTCCTCGGTTTCTTCCTCTGTAAAAGAGGAATGTATCTATTTCAGAGTAGTTGCTACAATAACTCATAGAGTAGTTTTGCTAATGATGCAATGTGCAAATCCACTTGAAAGGGAAAACAGGAAATTCCATGCAAATGCAAATTATTATTGTGTCTGTACAATATGTGGGAGGCTGTGAAGTTATGAGAGCGATGTAGTTGATAGAAGATTGTCCTCAGTGTTAGGAAGACATGGTTTTAGATCCCATTTCTGTCACATACTAGCTATGTGATATATATATGTGTGCCAAGTCACTTTACCTCTCATTGCTTTAACTAAGACAACAAGTTGCAGCGAAGGAGCTGACTAGCGTTGGCAGAAAGAGGCTCCTCATTCAGTAATTACCGATATCAATTAAATCATAGGTCTAGTCTCTTTTGCTATCCCTGTACAAATCTAGCTTTATATGTGTCAATAGATAAATGCATTACAATAACCTCTTGTTGGTACAGATACCTCCTGGAAAGATAACTAGCAAGCATCTGGAAATATAGCAACTTTTCATGCCCATCTCTCTGGTTTTCAAAATCATTACTAATGCAAGAGAATATATTGCAAATTTCTAGTGAGCTGATGCCCATAAGGCACAGTGTCACAAGTACAGAAGTCATCTCTCTAGCATCCTTAAGAGAAAAACAGAACAGAATGTATCAAAGTGGCTCACTGTTATTCTCATTCCTAACATGTTACCTGCAGAGAAATGTATGAAAAGCCTGGGCAAATAGCATATCACAGCTGCCTTACCATAATGGAAATAACAGAGGTCTGACCTGGCAATTTAGCAATTTTATCCATCACTAATCCTATTTTTAACAAGATAGTCAAAGGTTATGATCTGTTAATGTTCTTCCCATCTCTGTCAAGCAGATGGAAACACCAGCCAGTATGTACTGTCCATCACGGCAAAAATGATCAAAAGTTGTAAGAATCTGTGAGAAAAATCCCTTCTATTATTTAAATGACAGGACTTCACATACTATTTTTAAGATTGCTATTAAATTATCTGAATTATGCACATTTGGCGATAAATAATAAAATCCAAAGGTCTGTTTGGCTTTACACTAGATTTTTATTCACTTTCCTCTTCCTAAATATATTATCCTATTTTCCAAGTAAGCACAGTTCCATTAAGTGTAAATAAGGTTTATGGTCTCAAACTGCTTGTTTAAGCTGAGTCTAAAGATGATTACTATATTCTGAGTGATTTTATTTCCTGGGGATAGAAGTATTTCTGCTGACAATCTGACCCCTAAGTGTAAGGTGGAATTGTTGAAGGTGATAAGCAAAGCACCATGCCCTCTATCATTATAATAGCAGCAATGTGAAAGAGCTTCTTTGTTAGTATCTCAAGATACCTAGCCACGTATTGTCTCACTAAAGCTAATCGGCATTGCCTGTACAAAAGAGACTTTGGGAGACACTAAACTATTACGGGAGCCCAGACCCCAGGTTTAATTTCCTTCTTCCACTTAAAAGGAACAATGGAGACACTAAATACTCAGTTATTACATGTCAGCTTGCAGATAAGCTGCTAGTCCTTTGTATTCTAAGACTGGACATTCATGGGTACATCATCACCCCCAACATCTGCTAATATTCCTGAATCTCTAACACTGTCTGGTTGAGTTTGCGGTCAGCCAGCACTCTAGTCTATAGCAACAAACTGAACATGTGTTTGGCTGGTATGATGGAGACTGATAGCTTAGTCATCCAATAAGTAACATTGATGAAACAAAGGAGAGAGTCTTCTGCTTCTGCACTATTTCTTGGACCTGATTAGTTCAAAATTGTCATGTAAAACCAGGTATATATAGGAAATAGTATTTGGCATCTTCAGGGAATTGTTGAAGTCTTCTTTAAGATAGAGAAAGCATGAGCATTTGAAAAGATTTTTGTAAAATTCATTCAAACAACTTCTTTATAGCTCTACATGATGTCAAGAAATTGCCTCAAATTCACAATTTATTTGACAGATTTGATCAGACTGGCCAGTCGTTTAGAGCTCTGTAGATATATGGTGACAGAGTACCACTTGGCAAAATTACTCTGAGTTTAAGGATGAAGAAAATACTTTAGAGTCATACATTTCTACCTTGGCAATTACATACCATAGGATTTCTTTTAGTTACTGGATCCAAAATGTCTAAGTACTAAAGCTTTGAAGCCTAAGAGGATAAGAACCAGAGAAACTATATTCAGCTCTAGTCTTTCTGGACTTCAGTCAACTCCACTGAAAATTTACTGGGGTTGGAAGACCCATCCTGAATGATCTGGGCTGGTTCTGTTGGATAGCACAGGTATTAAGGGCCCCTAAGGAGGCCTCTCATTCTGTTCTGTTAGGAGGAAAATAAAATTTGAATCTATTTGCATTCTTGGTAAAATGGTAAATTCATTGAGGGCAATGGCTTTATCTCCTTTGTCTTTGTATCCTCAGCGTCTAGAAGATTTCCTGACACATAGTAGGTACTTAAATAAATGCTTGGTAATTGATCCTTTCCTTTGCTGCAATCCAAAAGTAGACTAAAAGGCTAACTTCCCAGAAATACACATCTCTTCATAGGAGTTAGTTGTTTTTTTTTTAAAGGATTATTAATATTATAATAGAATGAAAAAGGTTCAGGGTTTTTGAGGCTTCTCAAAAATGATTTCTTCTAAAAGGAAGTCAGCAAGCTTAACTCCCTAAAGAAATGAAATTCTAAATATAAACAGAAATATGAATTATGCAAGTGAAATTATGAAATCTAGAGGAAAATTTATGACTCAATTAATTTAAACTCTTTCTAGAGTTAAAACCCTTATACTTCTGTCATGTTTAACTCTAGGGCCAAGACTTTTACATTTATTTGTTTATTCATAAATACAGAGGTTTTCTTCCCCCTCAAAAATAGGGTACAAAGAATCAGTTCCACAAGGGAAAATATACTAAATAAGTTTGTCAGCAAAGATAAAATTAACTACCAGAGATCTGATATTACAACTCTTCTTTCTGAAAAGGTTTATTTATGGTCCATATTCCTAAAATCCAAAAGAGCTGAAAAGCATCTCTCTACAAGACATAAAGATGACCTATAAAACAATGAATCTCAGAAGGACCATCAATACTATTCTTTATATATATACAATGCTATGTATTCAACAAAACCCAAAGCAGGATATAGATATAAAAACTCAACTCGTCCTAATAAAAAAAGCTTTCTAGGAGTTTTATTTGACTCCATTAAAGATAAGCTCATACCATGTGAATCCAATACAGATACAGGAAATAGTAAATCAAAAGAAATTTTAGAATGACAAGAAAATAGAAACATATGAAAGAAAAGATAGAAACTCAGAAAGTTTATACAATGCAATTATGTAATTGCATATGTTTACATTATATTTACTTTACGCAATGAAAGTGTGAATAATATCACCAAAGGTGGTAATATTTTCCAAACATTAAACTATGTGATGTTGGCTACAAATTATTATGAAGTAGACACATGAACCATCTGGCAAATAACCACGTCTACGTCTGTAAGGCCATGCACCAGCAGATTCCCAAAGGAATGCTACTGTGAACAGCTTTTAGAGTTCAGATTACAAAATATAGTGAACACTCTGTTTATTCCATTGCAAATCAAGACAAATATTCAAAACATTATAATATTCACAACATTACATCTTATTACAGAAAATGGCCACA
>CM053588.1:246220322-246244576 GCA_028646515.1 Pseudochirops corinnae
GGTGCTAAGTGCTAAGTATCCTGCTAAACTGATTACTATTACAACTTCTCTGCTTACTTGAACTCAAACAGCACTGCCTTTTATCTGCCTCCATACCACACTTTGTACTGTGTTTATTTGTGTATATCTCTCCCAAAGACGCCTCTTACCCCTGCTAGACTGTATGCAGTTTGAGGGCAGAGAATATATTTCACTTACCTCTATCTCTCTCAACACTGTCAAGCATGGGGGTTTCATATTACACATGCTCTGTAAATATTTGTTGAATTGAATTGAGATTTCCCTTTGCAGGAAAGCCTTCAGAATATAATCAGAAATGTTTGTGTACAGGGGGTCCAATTGAACACTGTGGGATTGCAATGTTTTAAAGAGAATGGGAAATAACTTTGAGAGGCAGAGGCAGAGGCAGAAGGAATAGGGGGAAAGAAAGATGGAAAATATTTCACCTTCCTTTCAAAGCAGAATAGCTGACATACAGACAATAAAGCCATTCCCTCCATCATATATACATTCTATGGTAAAATGATTGGGCCAAGGTAACAGGGCTAATGGTTCTTTCATAACCCACCCTGGTTCTTGACGTTTGTTTCTTCCTAGTCACTGTATTTCAGCAAGCACCAATGGAGTGCTAAATGGAGATCTACTAAATTAGTCACAAGTAATGGAAAAGATAATAGTAATGAACTTTCAAACAGGCTTTTTTTTTTGTCTATAAATACGTCAGGTATCTCTCTCTGAGAGAGAGAGACAGTGTGGTTCAATGAATATTGGTTATCTTTTTTTGAGAGAGAGGCAATATGGTTCAATGAATAGAGAACTGACTTCAGAGCCAAGAAGATCTGGGTCCAAGTCTTGGTTATGCTACCGATGTGATCCCTGGGCAAGTCACTTAACCCCTTACTGTTCTAGGCCCCAAAGACTATAAGCTGCAGAAAAAGAGAGAAGGGGCAGCTAGGTGGCGAAGTGAGTAGAGCACCAGCCCTAGAGTTAGGAGGACCTGAGTTCAAATCTGGCCTCAGACACTTAACACTTCCTAGCTGTGTGACCTAGGGCAAGTCCCTTAACCCCAATTGCCCTGCCCTCCCCCCTCCAAAAGAGACAGAGAGAAAGAGAGAGAGAGAGAGAGAGAGAGAGAGAAAGAGAGAGAGAGAGAGAGAGAGAAGCTCTCTGCATAACTGAAATCATAGGTGCAATTCCTATCTTTTTTTTGTTTCTTTCAGTAATGATTATTTTCATGATTGAAAAGACCATCAATTCACTTTGATTTCTATCATCTTTCTAATTACCATTTCTTACTCTCTTCCTTTTCTGATACTAGGAAAATAGTTGATTATTTATTATTCATAATTCTAATAATCCTAGACTCTAAAATTTATCTTCTGTTTTCTACTATCAATTTATACTCTGTTCCATTTCAATACTTTTATCTCAATCAAAATCGCTGAATGAGGGAGAAATCACTCATGTGTGTCAGGCAGTATGCAAAATGCTGGAGATAAAAAAACAAAAAGTAAGATCATCCCTCTAACCCTCAAGAAGTTCGTATTCTAGCAGAGAAACACCACACATATAATAGGGGGATGGCCAGTGAAGAATGTTTTTGATTGTAAAGTCAGTGTAAAGATGGTAAATTGAGCCACAAGGCAATTGATTAATATGTCCTTTCCACTATATAATATTGATGTGATTACTGGATTACAATGTCCAGAAAAAAGAAGTAGAAGAGAGTAGGAGAGAAACACAGATAACTAGGTCAATCTATTCTGAGTGACTCTCTTATAAAGTCTATCAGGTTCTGGAATTGATTCAGTCATCACAATGTCATCCTCAAAGAGAAACAGCTAGAATATTTCATCATCAAGAGTCTTTTTTTTTTTGATTGGGACTTTGTACAAGCCTTTTCATAAACACTAGCAAACACTCTTGGTGAGCCTCCTTGTCTCATGTCTTGATCAGTGTTTATATTCAGTAAAGGGTTAAATAAAGTTATCTCTGAAGTTACTATTGTTTTAGAATTTTATATGATTAAAGAACAGGATACTATGGTTCAGAATATCCTGTAAAGAAGCAAAAGAAGATAGAATTAAATAAGTAGACTACACTCTCTATCCATTAACATATAATGCCATGCCGAGGACAGGGATATGAACTGACTTGGCACATATTATGGAGCAGAAGATAGGATATCTTGCTCTGAGAATGAAATTTGAGCTTTAAACCAAGATTTAACATATATTCTTGACCAGGGATATGGCACACATAATAACTTGCCTGGAAAGAATGTATTTTCTGGGAATGTTGAAAAATTAATCAAAAGAGTTTTAACAAAAATATGTGGGGGAAATAGAAAAATGCTTATGTATAATTATTCATCTTCTGGTTTCTGTGGTGGGGAAGATTGAGGGAGAAGAAGGAAATGAGAGAGATTTGAGCTGAATACAAAGATGAAGCATTGGAACTCAAGAATGTAATTCTGAAGACACAAAGGAAAATAATGCTAAAAATAAGAAAATTGGAAGTTGTTCGAAGAAAGTGATGGCAATACACAAGGATATATCAATAAAAGAGGATCAAAGGGATAGGAACACTGCATGAGACAGATCGGACAATGATAACTGACAACAAAGATAAATTAGATCTATTCAATTTTTATTTTGCTTGGCCCTTTTTATTCCAAATTATCCCTATACTGGTAGTGAGTGACAGAACAAAATGGCTAATGGGCATTTGATGGTTAAGAAAAAGAAAGGGATAATAAGAGATCATCTTGTTTCCCTTGATGAATTCAAGTCACATGATTCAGATGAATTACATCCTCAGGTACTATAAATACTGGTAGATATGATTACTGACCTACTGTCTGTAACATCTGAAAGATCATGGAAAACCATGATAAATTGTATAGAATTAGAGAAGGTCAAATGTCCCCATTTTTAAAAAAGGGGGTGAAGGAGAAGAAAAGACTCTGAAGACTAGTAAACTTGACTTCTAATCTTATGAAAATTCTAGAAAAAGATCATTTTAAAGATGGTTGATGAATATCTAAAAATGGAAGTGGTTACAAAAAATCAGTATGAGGCCATGACAAATATGTCATATTAAACTAAACTTCCTCCTTTTTTTTTTTTTTGACTGGGCTACTATAGTTTAGATTAGAAAAATACCATAAGTGATAGGGATATCATTCACCTAGATAATTAATAGTAAAGCATTTAACAACATTTTTGATTTCTCTTGGGGGGGAAATTAGAGATGTGGACAAGATGATACAATTAGGGGAGTTTCTAACTGAGTGAATCAATGGACCCAAACTCATTAATGATTCCATTCCAAGCTGGCAGAAGATTCACAGTGGAATTTGTCAGATATTTGTGTTTGGTTCTGTGCTACTCAACATTTTTATTTCAGATTTGGATAGAAGTTTAGATAGTGCGTTCATCAAGTTAAAAATGACACAAAACTGGGAGGAATAGATAACACCTTGAACAACAAGATCAGAATCCAAAAAGATCTTGAAAGATGCTGAATTAAATCAAATAAAATGAAATCCAATTCAGATAAATGTAATCAATATACAAGATCAGAATCCAAAAAGATCTTGAAAGATATGGAATTAAATCAAATAAAATGAAATCCAGTCCAGATAAATGTAATTCATATCTTGAATTGCACTTCACCAAATAATTTTGCAAATATAGAAGAGAGGAAACATGGTAACACAGCAGCTGTACTATCCACAGAAGCTAATGACCTCTTTGGCTGCATTTAAAGGCATTCCTTTCAGACACAAGAAAGTGAAAGTATCTTTCTATTCTCTTCTAGTCAGATCATATCTGGAGTGTTGTGTACTGGTTTTGGCATCACAGTGTTAAGGCATGAAAGCCTCCAGAAGAGGGCAACAAGCATGGTGAAAGACATTGAGTCTATGTCATAAGATGTAAGATTGAGTGAAACATTGCAACTCAGTTGTTTGAGGTAAAGCCTCTTTCGGTGTTCTGAGAATATCTTTTCTGAATTGTCTGTTTCAGTTGCTCATTTTCATATAATAGGCCATAGAACTTTGGAATGAACACAAGATAGTCTTTTTCAGTGTTTTGGGTTTCAATAGTTCATTTAGATATACAAAATTGGAGATCTTTCAAGTTAATAATTGCAGAAATATGAACACAGAACTATTTTTATGATTATAAGACAAATGTATTATCCCTGATTATGATATAGTGCATGAGAATGGTTACTAACCATAAGATAAGATGAATTATCTCACAGAGAAGTCCCAGCTAATACACCAAAAATATAGTGGGAAAATTCAAGATGGCTGAGTAGTAGCTTTCTTAGCACATTTCAGACTGAATTCTGGTTAGAAAATCAAAGAAAAAAAATCAAAGTGTGTCATTTTCCAGCTTAGGAGACGGTGACAGAGATCAGCAGATGCTTGGGACAAGGTCCTGTCAGTTCTGTGCAGAGTATTCCAACATTCAGTGACCGAAAGAGGACCAAGCTGTACACTAAGGCAAGAAAAGGTCCCAGAGACATCCTGAATCAGTGCAGGGTGTGAGAACATAGTCTGGAAACTATGCCACTCTCATTATCCAGCTCTGGGTCAGAGATCAGTTGAGGAATCATGAAGGAATCTGTGCGTAGGGGTGTTGGAAAAGAGTGATAGTGCTCATGAGTTTTACACTGAGTGAGGAAAAAGTTTAAAAGCAAAAATGTAGCTGTGTGGATTTGACTCCAGAAGTAGGTCTAGCCCCTAGGCCAGGGTAATGACTGTGGAGAAATAACCAGACTCAGAACAAGAAATCAATTGATCTAGATCAATCAACAGAAGAATTAACCAAAGCAGGCAGCCCAGATCAAAGGTAATTCTACTGTCCTGCCACTCTGAACCAGTAAAACTTTCCAGTTGGCTGATAGGGATAGAGTCCAGCAGCAATATACTCTTGTACTAGCCTAAACCCAGGTCAAAAACTTGCAGACGGCAATCCAACTCAACAGTGTATCAACACTTTGGGAATACTTGAAGCTTGTAGGTTTCTAACCTATTCCTCAGATAAAGTATGAAGTCAGGAAGTAAATTAGAAGAATGCACAAACAAAAAAGAACCCCACCATAATAAGCTATAATGGTGGAAGGGATGCTCAAGACACAAACCTGGAAGAAAGAAATTACTCTAAAATATCTACAAAGTGTCTCAAAGGAAAACAAAGACTGGGTACAGACCCAACTAGAATTTTTGGAAGAGAAGAAAAGAAGAATTTTTTAAAGAGTTAATGTTTAAGAATGAATAAATTGAAAGCATTTGAGGAAGAAACTGGGGAGGAAATGGGAGCTATAGAAGAAAGAATTAGAAAAAGAATTAACAGTTTGGCACAAGCAGCTTTACTCAAGCAACAAGTTCCATAAAAGTTAGAATGGACCAAGAAGAAGCCAACAACTTTATGAGGAAACAAGAAATGCTAAAACAAAGTCTGATAACAGAGGCTATTAAAAAAAATAAGAAAGTACAAGGTATTACAGAACAGAAACCACTGACATAGAAAATAACTGAAGAAAAAATATTAATAATTATTGGACTAACTATGCCAAAAAAAAAAAAAGTTAGCCTAGGCTTCACATTCAAGAAACCTTAAAATTGCCCAGATTTCTTAGAACTAGAAGGAAAAGTGTAAATAGAAAGAATTCATTGCGTACTTTGTGAAAGAAAGCTCAAAATAAAAACTCTCTGGGAACATCATAAACAAAATCCAGAGTTTCTGGATCAAAGACAAAATATATTGCAAGTAGCCTAGAAGAAAGAATTCAAGTGCTAAGAAATTGCTGTCAGCATCACACACAATTTAGTACTCACCTCTATAATGGAGCAGAGAACTTGGGATATGATATTACAGAAGGCAAGAGATATGATATAGCCCAAAATAACATACCCAGAAAAACTGAGTATAATATTACAAGGTAGAAAATGTACCTTTAATGAAACAGAAAAGTTCCAAGCATTTCTGATGAAAAGACCAGAGACGAGTTGAAACTCTGAAGTTCAAACACAGGAGTAATGAGCAACATAAAAAGGTAAACATGAATGAATAATGATAAAGGACTAAACAAGGGTAAACTTTATATTTAAATACAGGGAGAGGACACATGTATCCCCTTTGAACCTTATCACCATCAGGGTCCATAGAGGGAATTCAATTAGACAAGGACTGGCAGTGTATCTGCTATGTCTTGATAATCATAAGAAAACAATGGGAAAAAGAGAAAGAGGAATGCATAGGGGCAGGGGAAGGGGAAGGAAAAGGGAGGTTGGGGAAAGTTATCTCATATAATCAGGGAATACAAGTAAATGTCTATACAAACATGGAGGAGGGGATAAGGGCATGAGCGGAAAGACTGACTCTTAAACTTCATTTTCATCTGAATTTGTTAAAAGAAGGAATTACATATACACACAAACACATAGTTGGGTACAGTGAATATATTTTACTTAAAGGGAAATAGAAGGAAAAGAGGCAATGGGGGAACAGGAATTAGAGGGAGGATATATTAAAGTTTGTTTTACAAAAACAAACAGTAAATACAAAAATAGTCATAGCTCTATTTGAGAAAGCAAAGAATGGGAATCTGAGAGTATGCCCACCAGTTGGGGAATGGATGAACAATTTATGGTGTATAAAATGTGTTGGAATATTATTGTGCTGAACTTTTATCAGGATAATGACCAACCAGGATTCCAGAGAACTAATGAGGATACATGCTAATCCCCACCAAATAGAGAGATGAAGGCTCAGAATGCAGAATGAGATATTTTTTTTTTTGACATGGCCAATGTGGAAATTCATTTTTATTAACTTTACACATTTACAGTGAATTTTATTTTTCTTTAGTTCTCAATTGGGGTAGGGGTCTTGGAGGTAGAAGGTAAAAAGGTAGATTTTGATTGATTTTTAAAAGTGAGATGATTTTAAAACTAATTACAATTTAAAATGCTTGGGAGTCTATCTGCTAAAACACAGGAATTATATGAATGCAATTACAAAACACTTCTGATATAATGATGAATCTAAATAATTGGAGAAGCATTAATTCCTCATGGGTAGACTGAGCCAATATAATAAAAATGATAATTCTACCTAAATTAGTTTACTTATTCAGTGACATACCAGTCAAACCACCACAGTATTATTTTATAGAGCTAGAAAAAATAATAACCATTCATCTGGAGGAATGTAAATCAAGAACATTAAGGGAATTAATAAAAAAAACTTGTGAAATAAAGGGACCTTAGTAGTGTCAGATCTCAAACTTTACTACAAAGCCATAATCATCAAAATAATTTGGTACTAGGTATGACACAAAGCCGGTAAAAAGTGGAATAGATTACGTACAAAATATACAGAAGCAAATAAGCACAGTAGCCCAATGTGTGATATTTCTAAAACTTCCACCTAGAGGGGTAAGAACTCATTATTCAACAACAAAAAACTGTTGGGAAAACTGTAAAGAAGTCTGGTAGAAACTAGATATAGATCAACATCTTACACCGTATCCCAAGACAAATTCTAAATGGGTACATGATTTAGGTAAAGGGTGATATCATAAAAGAAGGTATGTGGAAGAAATTAACTGTCAGATCTATGAACAGGAAAAAGATTGTGAACAAACAAGAGATAAAGAAGTTCACAGGAGGTAAAGTGGACAGTTTGGATTGTATACGTTTTTAAAGGTTTGTGTGCAAGCAAAGTTAATGCATCTAAAATTAAAAAAGAAGTAGGAAATGGGAGGGATCTTCGTAGTAAGTTTCTCTAATAAAGATCTCATATCTAAGATATATAGGGAATTCACTGAAATTAATGTGGATAAGAACAATTCCCCTATTTATAAATGGTCATGTGAAAAAATCTCTTAACCACTAATAATTAGAGCAATACAAATTAAAGCAACTCTGAGATACCACTTCAGATACATCAGATTGGCAACAATGACAAAAAATGAAAATGACAAATGCTAGCAGGGCTGTGGGAAAAACAACATATTATCACACTGTTGGTAGAACTATGAACCTGTCCGGCCATTCTGGAAAGCAATTTGGAACTATGCCCCAAAAGCTATTAAATTGTGTATGCCCTTTGATACAGCAACACTGCTACAAGGTCTATACCTCAAAGAGTTTATTTTTTCATTCATTTTTTTACAGGTACTTAAAGCACTTTACTAGAGATATTCCAGGTTGATTTCAAAATTTTAATGGACCTGTGATCTCCCTGATATAGGCATTTTCTCTAATAATACATATCACAATTCTTCCAGACCTGTCCGTCATATTTTTAAATTTATTTTTAGCTTTCAACATTTGCTTTTATAAGATTTTGAGTTTTGAATTTCCCCCCGTCCCCTCTCCAAGACAGCATTCAATCTGATATACACTACATATGTATGATCATATTAAACATATTTCCACATTAGTCACGTTGTGAAAGAAGAATCAGAACACAAGGGGAAAACCATGAGAAAGAAAAAACAAAAAACAACAAAAGAGAAAAATAGTATGCTTTGATCTGCATTCAGACTCCATAGTTCTTTCTCTGGATGTGGATAACATTTTCCATCATGAATTTTCTGGAATTGTCTTAGATCATTGCATTGCTCAGAAGAGCTAAGTCTAACAAAGTTAGTCATTGTACAATGTTGCTGTTACTTTGTACAGTGTTCTCCTGGTTCTGCTCACTTCACTCAGCATCAGTTCATACAAGTCTTTCCAGGTTTTTCTGAAGTCTGTCTGCTCACAATTTCTTATGGAACAATAGTATTCCCTTACTTTCATATGCCACAACTTGTTCAGCCATTCCCCGACTGATGGACATCCCCCTCAATTTCTAATTCTTTGCCAGCACAACAAGAGCTGCTATAAATATTTTGTACATGCTGGTCCTTTTCCCTTTTTATGTGATCTCTTTGGGATACAGACCTAGTAGTGGTATTGTTGGATCAAAGGGTATGAACAGTTTTACAGCCTTTTGCACACAGTTCCAAATTGTTCTCCAGGATGGTTGATCAGTTCACAACTCCATCAACAATGCATTAGTATTCCAATTTTCCCACATCTTCTCCAATATTTATCATTTTCCTATTATTGCATGTTAGCCAATCTGATAGATGTGATGTATATATCCTAAAGAGTTGAAAGAGGAAATAGACACGTGCAAAAATATTCACAACAGCTCCTTTTAATGGTGGCAAAGAATTGAAAATTAAGTAATGCCAATTAACTGGGGAATGGACAAATATGTTATGGTATATAAATGTAATGGAATAACTATTGTGCTTTAAGAAAGGATGAAGGGGATTTCAAAGAAACCTGGGCATAGTTGCATGAACTGACAGCAAATGAAATGAGAAGAACTAGGCAACATTAAGCAATACCGATACCATAAAGACAAACAACTTTGAAATATTTTGAAACTGTGACCAACACAGCGACCAACCACAGCTCATGAAGAAATATGCTACCGATCTTGTGATAGTGAAGTAAAGAGCTCAGAGTACAGATGAAAGCATATAGCATATTAAATACATACAAATGTATTTGTATATGTATGTAGATATGCATGTATGTATATTGACATAGCCAATTCAGGGGTTTGTTTTGCTTACTTATGTGTACTTGTAAGAGTTTTATTTTTCTTGATTTTCTAATGAGAGGAGGGAGAAATAGGAAAGGAAAAATATGGACCTAAAAAAAAATTGAATGTAAAAATTAAAAACAACAACTTCATTGTGATTCAAGTAAGTAAAATAAACTTCAGAGCTATGTGGTAACTTTTTGTCAGGCAGATTTGGTTGATCAAACAGAGTTTGAAATTCTCTCTACTTCCACCTGTTGCTAAGAAGTGGTAATGAGGATATACTTTGCTCTCTATGGCCATCTGTTGCAGAGAAGAGGAAGAAAGGATATGAGAGTACAGAGAAATGAGGGAGGGAGAAAGACAGGGGAAGAAGAGGAGAAAAAAGTGACAGAAAGGAGAAAAGAAAATATACTTCTTTGCATTGCCACCTGTTGCTGCTGACAGGTGAAAAATAAGAATCTGACCAAAGGAGCACAATTATCAAGATGTTTGCCAATGTTATGATAAAGGTCATTCCATTTTTTGTTTATTTTTTTTTTCAAATAATGATCTACCTTCTCTCCCTCTCACTTCCTTCTCCCACTCCAATTGAGAAAACAAAAATTTTTTAAAAACTGTTACAAACATGTATAGTTAAACAAAATGATCTCATTGGCTATTTTAAAAAAAATACATCTTTATTTGCATCCTGAGTTCATCACCTCTCAATCTAGAAGTAGGTAACATATTTCATCATACTACCTCTTGAATCTTTGGCATCATGACTGGTCATTGTGTTGAGCCCCGTTCCTAAATTCTCACCCTCCTATGGACTTGCCTTTGGTCAGAAGTTTCAGGAGATTGCCACTGGTCTTAGCCAATATCAGCCTGCTGGAATGCTCTGCAGGTTTAAAGTGACAGAACTGTAGGCTTCCCTCTGGTTTGCAATATTTGCCCTGGTTATGCCACTGTAGCATCATCCTGTGCTGGTGGGTGAAAATGAGACCTCATTCTGTTCCTTAGGTTTGATCCACACTGCTATTGCTTGCTTCTGAATTTATTCTTCTCTCATATTTTGCCCAGGGTCTGCAAAAGCACATTAGCTTGGAATGTCTCCTCTTGGCACAGGTACCCTTCTTGGTTCATCCTGGATCTGACCCTGTACCAGATAGCGAATAATAAAGCTGCCAGTTGGCACCTGTTCACACATCCTTCACAAGGATGAGGGTCTCTTGTACGGGTCTGGGACCTCTTTGTCTGGTACACAGCTCCCCCACACAATGTCTGCAGACTTCTCCATTTCCCTATGCTGACCTGTTCTGGAAATATAACTCACTTTGATTTTTCTTTGATTTCCCAATCAGGACTTGGTCTAGTGTATTTCCTATACCTCTTTGGAGAGATTGTGTTGAGGAGCTCAGTTCTACTTTCCTGATGCTACATCATCTTGGTTCTCTACCTCCCCCTGCCCCAGCCACTGCCTTTTTCTAAAAGAGAATAAAATTACTTCAGCTAAAAGCATCTGCTGAGCCTGAAGCTACCAGTGACAGATATTACAGCAGCCTGTAAGGAGCAAGCACAGATGAACAAAGGAACAGATTAGAAGTGGAACATCAGAGAAGCAGCCCAGTTGATTGAATAATCTAGTTGAAATGTCATGCCCAGAGAGATGACTATTCAGCAGTGTGGATCAACTCAACTTGGCAGTGGAAGCATTTGTTCAACACAGAATCTGCTTTCATTAAGTAGCTTTTTATGGACAGTTCTTCAGAAAGGAAGGGGTTATCAAGGTCTATAGTGCGAGAATTTTGAGTTGTCTGGGTCACGTGTGTTCCCATCATGTGTATCTTACTATCCTAGGACACTAAATGTGTGCCCACCTTCCACATGGTGATTATTCACATTGATGGGAAGAGTCAGATAAAAGTTAATGTGTAAAATGTTATGTAAATATCTGTATTTTCAGTAAATATCTTGATTGGAATTGATTAATAGTGTCTGATTTGTTTATGGAAAACACACCAGTAGGGGCTCATAGCTAGAGTATTAGAAGAAGTCAACAGTTACCCCTAGTGCTGTGAGAACACTGAATTTCAGCAGCCAGTCTTCCTTTGAGAAACCTAAACCTGATATAATAAAGGTTGAGGGGAAATAAGCCACAGAGAGAGGAGAAAGTTAGTGTTCCCTATGGGAAGCATGAGAGGAGCTGCTTGCTATCCAAGGATCACTTGAAGGTACTGGGTTAGTTTAGCCTGCAGAAGAGAATCCTCAGTGTGAATGATTTCCACGTTCAAGTATCTGAAGGTCCACTGTGCAGAAGGGTTCAACTTGTTCTGTTTGGCCTCAGCAGACAGAAGCAGAAACAAAAGTGGAAGTTGAAAAGAAGCAAAATCAAGTTTAATGTCAGGGAAAATTTCTTAGTAATTAGCACTATCTAAAAGAGAAAAATGCTACCACAGTAGATGATGAGTTTCCTATCTCTGAAGGATTTCAGACTGAGCTAAGTGACAACTAGCTAGGTATATTTTACTGGATATTCTTTTCAGTTATGGGTGGGACTAATGGCCACTAAAGTTCTGTGATGCTGTGTGAATAAAAGTATTATATATTTAATTATGCTTGAGTCAAATGTCAAGAGATTTTGGCCTGCTAAGTTGGGTTTAAGATGCTGATGTGATATTCGAGTGCTATGTCAAACTGACAGCTGGAAATGTGAATCTGGAGATAAGAAGAAATGTTAAGGGACTTGTGGGAGCCAAGATGGCTGAGTAAACAGTAAATTGTCATAACTCTCCCATATTCACCTCCAAACAATCATAAAATCATGCCCCGAAAATAAGACCTAAAACAGCAGAACCAGCAAAAGGACAGGGTGAAACAATCTTTTAGCCCAAGAAGCCTGGAAGATCAGCAGCAAAGGTCTGTTTCACTTAGATGAAAAGGGAGCACAGGACAGGAAGGATCCTAGCAAGCCAGCAGTAAGCCCCACCTCAGCAAATCAATGGAAGATGCTGAACCCCAGTGAGGTAGAACAGGCAAACACCAATAGACAATCTACCTTTTGATGCAGCATAGCTAGGGGGACAGGATGACTCTAGCTCTAAGAACCTCCACATGCTTCAGCACAGCCCAGGGCAAACAGGTAGACGCCAACACAGAAATACTCCACAACCTCAGCACATGCTAGACACCAACATCAGGACCCCAGCTCAGCATCAGGTGAGCTGCCAGATCCCTATGACCTCCAGTAGTGCCAGTCACCCCCTACCCCACTTCCTCAGTATACTACCAGACACGAGGGTCCTTCATGAATCTCAGTGCAACCTCAGTGCAGCATCCAGTAAACAACCAGGGCCTGCAGCCCATGGCATAAGAAGAATGAGACAGTGCCCCTTCCATGGAAGCAGAGCTCAAGTTTAAAAGAAAGGAAAAAGGCCAAAAAAGATGAGCATAAAACAAAAAAAAATAATCTGACAACAAAAAGTTATTATGGTGATAGGGAAGATCAAGATACAAACTCTGAAGAGAGAACAACAGTGTCAAAACTCCTATGGATAAAGCCTCAAAGAAAAATGGGAAGTAGTCTCAAGCCCAGAAAGAATTCATGAAAGAACTAAAAAACTGAGTTTAAAGATCATATAAGACATGTTCTGTAGAAGTTGACTGAAAGAGGACAGGAAGCTGCCTGAGCTTTCCCCACTTTCCCTCAGAAACATTGTTAAATCAAGCCTCTAAATGAATTCTGGAGTGACAGGGCCCCCCCCCCCCCCTCCAAAAAAACCAAAACAAAACAAAACATGGACTTTCCTTCCTGAGGACTTCAGGAAGTGTCTATCTCACTTTGGTAAAAGAGGGAACACAGTCTACTGCAGATGGTGTCTGGGCAAGCCAGCAGGAATCTCTTAGCCACAGCACAGACCGGCAACCAAGGTCCCTCAATCCTGGCTCAGCATGATAATGGCATAGCAGGCCTATTGTGAGGTCTCTAGCCCTAGCACAGAAGGTAAATTGCCAGCCCCGGAAGCCTGGCAAAATAGGCTTGACAAGGCCAGCCCACCTCAGTGCAATGGGCAAGTCACAAGCTTGGAAAGCCACTGACCAGTTCCCTAGCTCAAGGACAAGAAGCTTGGGACAGTGCCTCCTGTGTCCCAGAAGCAAAGGTCAACTTTTAAAAATAAAAAAGAGCCCTGACCAAAGAAAGCTACAATGGCAACAGGGAAGATCAAAACACAAACTAGTTAAATCTAACCACAAAACAATGAGAAAGAAGTTCAGGAAGAAAATAGAATTTTAGAAAAGTTAGATATGACAGACCTCTGGAGAAAATTGAATGGAGCTAGAAAGGAATATACCTTTTTCTCAGAAGTACATGGTACCTAATCAAAAACTGATCATGTATTAGCATATAAAAACCTCACAATCAAATACAGAAGGGCAGAAATACTAAATGAATACTTTTCAGATCATGTTGCAATAAAAATTATGTGTAATAAAAGGCCTTGGAAAAACAGACAAAAAATTTATTAGAACCTAAATAATCTAATCCTAAAAATGAGTAGGTTAAAGAACAAATCCATAGAAATAATCAATAATTTTGTCAAAGAGAATGACGAAAACAGAAAACATACCAAAATTTATGGGATACAGCCAAAGCAGTTCTTAGGGGAAATTTCATATCTCTAAATGCTTAAATGAAAAAATAGAGAAAAAGAAGATCAATGAATTGGGCTAACCAAAAAACTTAGAAAAAGAGCAAATTTAAAATCTCCAATTAAATACCAAATTAGTAATTTTGAAAATCAAAAGAGAGATTAATAAAACTGAAGGTAAGAAAATTTTGAACCAATAAATCAAAGTAAGAGCTGGTTTTATTAAAAAAAAAACACAACCATAAACTTTTGGTTAATTTGATTTAAATAAAAAGAAGAAAACCAAATTACCAGTATCAAAAATGAAAGGGGTGAATTCATCACGAATGGAGAAGAAATTAAAGCAATAATTAGAAGGGCTTTTTTTTTTGCCCAACTATATGCCAATAAATCTGATAATCTAAGTGAAGTAGATGAATATTTACAAAAATATAAATTGCTCAGATTAGCAGAAGAGGAAATAAAATGCTTAACCCCATTTTAGAAAAAGAAATTGAATAAGCTATCAATATATTGCTTAAGAAAAAAAATCTCCAGGGCCATAAGGATTTACAAGTGAATTCTACCAAACATTTAAAGAACAAATAATTCAAATACTGTGTAAATTATTTGGAAAAATAGATGAAATTTCTTCTATGACATAAATATGGTGCCGATACCTAAAGCAAGAAGAGACTGTAGACCAATTTCCCTAGTGAATATAGATGTAAAAATGTTAAATAAAATATTAGTAAAGAGATTACAGCAAGTTATCATGAGGATAATACGTATGACCAGGTGAGATCTATATCAGAAATGCAGGGCTCATTCAATATTAGGAAAACTATTAGCATAATTGATCATGCCAAAAAAAAACTAACAGAAACTCTATGATTATCTCAAGTGATGCAGAAAAATCTTTTTGACAAAATACAACAACCATTGCTATTAAAAACACTAGAGCAGATAAGGAATAAATGGAGTTTTCCTTAAAATGATAAGCAGTATCTATCTAAAACCATCAGCAAGTATTATATGTACTGGCGATAAAGTAGAATCCTTCCCAATAGGATCAGGGGTGAAACAAAGTTGTCCATTATCACCACTAATATTTAATATTGTATTACAAATGTTAGCTTTAGAAATGAAAGAAAAATAAATTGAAGAAATTAAAATAGGCAATGAGGAAACAAAAATATCATTCTTTGCAGATGATCTGATAGCATACTTAGAGAATCCTAGGGAAACAACTAAAAATCTACTTAAAACAACAAACAACATTAGCATAGTTGCAGGATGTGAAGTAAACTCACATAAATTATTAGCATCTCTTTATATCACCCACAAAGCCCAGCAGCAAGAGAAAATTCATTTAAAATAACTGTAGATGATAAAAAAACATTTGGAAGTCTACCTACCAAGACAAACCCAGGAACTATATGAATACAATTACAAAACATTTTTAGACAAATAAATTAAAATCTAAACAACTACTTGTCAGTTGCCCAGCTAATACAATAAAAATGACAAATCTAAGTTAATCTACTTATTCAGTGACATACCAATCAAACTACCAAATATTATTTTATAGAGCTAGAAAAAAAATAACAAAATTCATCTGGAAGAACAAAAACTCAAGAATATAAAGGGAATTAATAAAAAAAATACAAAGGAAGCTGGCTTAGCAATATCAGATATCAAACTATATTATAAAGTAGAAATCATCAAAACTCTTTGGTATTGGCTAAGAAATAGAGTGGTGGATCAGTGGAATAGATTAGTTACACGAGACACAGTAGAAAATGACCATGGTAATCTAGTGTTTGATAAACCCAAAGACCCCAGCCTTTGGGATAAGAACTCACTATTTGATAAAAATTGCTGTGAAAACTGGAAAAAAAAAATAGTGTACAAACTAGGTATAGACCAACATCTCACACCACATGCCAAGATATGGTCAAAATGGATACATGATTTAGAAATAAAGGGTAGCAAATTTGTTACAGCAAGGAATAGGCTACCTGTCAGATCTATGGATAAGGGAAGAATTCATGACCAAACAAGTGGTACAAATTTCATGGTGAAATGAAAATAAATAATTTTGATTATATTAAAATAAGAAGCTTTTGCCCAGATAAAACCAATGCAACCAAAATTAGATGGAAAGCATAAAACTAGGAATTAATCTTTACAGCTAGTGTCTCTGATAATGGCCTCGTTTCTCAACAAGTCAAATTTGTAAGAATAAAAGCCATTCCCTAACTGATAAATGGTCAAAGGGATATGAATAAGTAATTTTCAGATGAAGAAATCAAAGCTATCTCTAAGCATATGAAGAAGTGCTCCAAATCACTTTTGATTAGAGAAATGCAAATTAAAACAATTCTGAGATATCACCCTATACCTATCAGATTGGCTAATATGACAAAAAGAGAAAATGATAAATTTTGGAGAGGATGTGGGAAAATTGAGACATAGATGCACTGTTGGTGGAGTTGTAAAGTGATCCAACCATTCTGGAGAGCAATTTGGAACTATGCCCAAAGGGCAAGCAAACTGTTCATACCCTTTGATCTAGCAATACCACTACTAGGTCTAAGAGATCATAAAAAAGGGGAAAGAACCTACATGTACAAAAAATATTTATAGCATCTTTTATTGTGGTGTTAAATATTGGAAATTGAGGGAATGCCCATTAATTGGCAAATGGCTGAACAAGCTGTGGTATATGAATGTAATGGTATACTATTGTGCAATGAGAAATGATGATCAGGAAGATTTCAGAAAAACCTGAAAAGATTGGTATGAACTGATGCAAAATGAAATGAGCTGAACTAGGAAAATATTGTTTACAGTATCATCAACATTGTGTGATGATCAGGTATGAATGACTCAGCTCTTTTCAGCAACACAATGATCCAAGACAAATACAAAGGATTCATGAAGGAAAATATTATCCACAACTAGATTAAAGAACTGATAGACTCTGAATGCAGAGAGAAGCATACTTTTTTCACTTAATTTATTCTTTTTTTTGTGTTTTGTTCCCTTTTGATTTATTTCTTCTTTTACAACTGTGACTATTATAGAAATATGTTTTATATCACAGTACCTGTATAACCTAAATCAAATCACCTACCATTTTAGGGAGAATGAAGGGTAGGGAGGAAGAAAAATTTGGAACTCAAAATCAATGCTAAAAGTTTTCTTGACATGTAATTGGGAAAAAATAAATACTACTAAAAAAATAAATGTTAGAATTAGAGATGTAAAGTATAAAGATAAAGATCTTTGTGGAGAGGTGGTTGAAGACACTGGTGTTAGAATGGCTAAAATATCATTGGATTGAAAAGGGGAATGTAAATGTTAGCACAATTTGCTACTTTGTCAATTACATATAAACACAAATATATTTTTTCATATATATTATGTGTTCATGCATACATGTAATTATACACACATGAAAAATGAACAGTGGACCTATACTCACTCCATAAGTGAAAAAGCAGTATATCTATGAAAGAGTATACTATTTATACTTTTATTGTGAAGACCAATCTCTTTTTAGTTTAAACAATCTTAAATTTAGAGGTATCAATACAGGAAAATACTCACTGAAACCAATTTCATGATAAGAAAAGAAGTAAATAAAGTGAAATGCATTCTAATTTATTTATGGTCAAAGTGGTCCTAACCAAGGTAGGCTCCTGAACTTAAAATAAATGCTATGCCTTGATAGTATGTAGATGAGCCATTAATTCTTGAATTGGTTTACCCTTATGCTCTGCTGCAGATAACTGCTCAGTGTTGGTTATTAACTGGGATATGTGCATTTTTATGATGTGTTTGGGGACATGCTTCCAGTTCCATTCATTCCTTAGGTGCTGGATCCCTACGTGTTTGAAAAAGAAATGTAGGGGGGTGGCTAGGTGGCACAGTGAATAGAGCACCAACCCTGGAGTCAGGAGGACCTGAGTTCAAATCTAACCTCAGACACTAGACACACTTACTTTGGGCAAGTCATTTAACCCCAATTGCCCTCCAAAAAGCAAAAGAAAGAAAGAAATGAATATAATATCTATAGAGAGGCAGGAAGTCAGGGTGTCATTCCTACATAAAGTAGAATCATTTTTTTCTTTTGTTATTTCAGGAGAAGAAGAGAGAGATGGAAGATTATTTTGATTTCTATCGTCACAAAATATGACTTTCCAGGTACAAAGAGAACTGAACTGGAAAGAGATAGAGCATTAATTTGAAAATATCATTAATTAGAGTATCACAAAATAAACCAAAGGAGTCACTGGTACTCCAAGCACAGTCACTTCCTTGGGTTTTTTGCATTGCCCTTTTCTCTTGAATTAGATAAAGATTCTAAATGGAGGTAAATTTGTGACTGATTAATGAACAAATATTTAATATATTCCGCTTCTGTAGAAAGTAAGTCTCCACTTATTGGTGTGAAGTTCAGCTTTAACATGCCAGGGCCATAAAACTTTGAACCATTTTTAATAAGAAAAGAAAACACAAAGAGAAGAAATGTCCTTGAAGTAAACCTGCAAAGACCATATCATGATTTCTGTTGAATTACCCTAGGAATGCACTTTGTAAATCTTAAAATGTTATTTTTTTTTTTTGCTGAGAAACCAACACTGGAGAAAATAGGTACCTGAGTAACTTCTACCAATAGCGACATCATCTTTTAAATAAAATCTGGCCATTTCACTTTTCAACTGAAAAACTTCCATTGATCTCCATATATAGTGTGAATTCCTGATCTTGACGTTCAAGGATCTCCACAACCTAGTTCCAACTACATTCTGGGTCTTATTTCATAATATTTTCCTTCATATACTTTAATTATCTGTTCTCATCCTATCCCCTCAGGAGCATGAATGTAGAGTTGCAAGGAACTTTAGAGGTCAACTATTTCATTTCACAGAAAAGGAAAACAAGATCTGTAAATGTCAAGATTTTATGTTTGGCTAATATGGAAATATGTTTTGAATGACTTCACTTATATAATTGATCTCATAGTGCTTGCCTTCTCAGTGGGTATGGAAGGGTGGGAAGGAGGGAGGGAGAGAATTTGGAACTCAAAATTTAAAAAAATGTTAAAAATAAATGCATTTTAAAAATATTTTACTTGTTGAGATATGTGTGAACTTAGATTTTCGTCTGAGTGGCGGAACTGGGATTTGAACCAATGTCTAATGGCTCCAAACCCAGGGTTCTTTTCACTGGGCCCTGATGCTGCATCTTGATACTCTTCTATCACCTGTGCTGTGTTTCCCCCCACCTTCTCTCTATCTGCTAAAGCGGATAACTCTACTCAAGCCTCACATTAGATGCTACCTCTTCTCCTTTCTCTAACTTCTCATCACACTTTGCCTAAACACTCTCTTGTATTAGTTACTTGCGTACATGTTTCTTACCACCCCATTAGATTATAAACTTCCTGAGAGCAGAATCTGTGCCTTATCTGTCTTCCTGTCCCCAGTGTCTTACCCAATACCTTGCACGGAGGAAGCATTTCATACATATCTGCCAAATTTAACTGAGTTGAGAAGGAAAGCCAAACTGCCACAATATAACACAACAAATTCTGTTATTAGCATCATTCAGGAACAGGACATTGTGGTTAATGGAGATTTCTAGCCCACTAAATTTTTTTTTGTTGATTTCCCTGTATGAACTATAATTGGCAGAGGTCATCACTTTTAAATCCCTAGGTCTTTGAGATTACAGCCTGCGTTAATGAAAATAAATCTTATTGTTCACTTTTTACCTAAATGTACCTAAAAGTCATTGACTGAAAATCTGAAGAGAAAAGGTACTGGGCCTTTGGGTCTGGAAAAGAGAAGCAGCCAAACATTCTTACTATAGTTTAATGCTGAAAACATGCTCATTGTTAAGAAAAATTAAGTATCTCTATCTGCCATTTTTGACTAGTAGACTGTGAACTCCTTGAAGGCAGGATTTGTGCCATGCTTGTTTCTATATCTGTCCCAGTAACTGGACAAGTTCCCAACGCCCAACACGGTGCATAATAAATATTGGTTGCATAAAGTTTCAGTACTTTAAACTTAAAAAAAAAAAATCTGTCCAGAACCTTTCTCCTTTGACAAATGAGAATGGTTTCCTGCAAAGAATGGCTCCCTTTTTCTGAAAGTAAAGTGGTTCCTCATCTTACATGGGGAATTAGTTTTAGGAGAAAATTCTGTAGAGTCAAAATTGTCTTCTTTCCCCAAACAGCTTCCTAGGTAAACAGCCTCTGGCACATTGTAGCTAAGGGAAACCTGCAACCTAGATTTATAGTTAAGAGAAAGAGATTGGCTCTATGGGATATGTGAGGCTGGAGAAGCTGATGATGCCTCCTGTTTCACCTTAATTCTTATTTCCCCTCTCAAAGTTAGGGGCAGTACAGACTCACGTCTCCTATTATTCTGGGTTATAAGGTTTTACTTATTATTTAGATTATTTCAGCCTCTTCTTTCTTCTTTCTCCTATTCCCTCTCTGCCTCTTTAAAAAAAAGTGATTAATACCCTCCCAAGTGAGGATATTATGAGACTTTATAAATACTTCCAATAAGTAGAATGTCAGCTGCTCCACCTGGGTGACTGGTTTCCCTTTTAATTTTGTATTGCTAGCTATTAGTACAGTGCCCTGTACATAGTAGGTACTTTAGAAAGACTCCCCTGATACTGATGGCAACATATTGTTAAATAGCTTCCAGAGTTTTTTCTTAGAAGCTAAAAAAAAGAGTATGTATGTTTATTGTATCAATTTCAGGAACCAGTGGGCTTCTCCTCTCCTCCTACCAATACCCTCAGTGCATCTAAGAAATCATGCTGAGAAACTAGAATTCCTTGGAACTGAAAGGAAAAAAAAAGCAATGTGCCCTAACACTACTTCTTGCTTATTTAAATGATACTCACATTTTCTCTTATGTTTGCTGTGATTCATATATTAATTTTACTATTTTCTTACATAGTGTAGCCAGACTAAAAAAATTCCGAGTAAAGCAGTTCTCAAATTCAAATGCCACTTATCCATTTTCTCCTTTCTCCAAACATCCTCCATCCCTTTATTCATAATAGCACTCAAAAGCTCCCAAATACACTGTCAAATTGCCTCTCATACATATTCTTTCACTCATGCATTCTAGGAGGTCCTTGCTTACCTTCTGACATTTCTGAGAGCTGGAGTGTAGAAAACTTCCCTTGAAAGGTGACCTTCAAATGCAACTTTGAAAACTGAACTAAAATGATTAAATACTCCAGAACAGCAAAAAATGAGGTTCCTTTAGGATGTATGACCACCTTTAAGGCCTCCTAAAATAGCATAAGACTATTGCTGATGATTACATAATTTGGGGAAGAAGGGCAGACTTAAGGTAGAGGCATGACACAAGGTGTAGTCTTTTTTCCCTTTTTTTTATAATTTTGGTTTTGCTAAAATATATCATATGATAAAAAATTATATACTCTACCTAAGATTTTATGCCATCTCTGTTCTATAGGAGGAAAAAGATTTATTCTAAATTAAAGTAGAAATCTAACATGTAGTATACATTAAAAAAAATATTCTCTGTATCCTTTTTGGTCTAATTCTACGTTGAAGAAGCTCTGAGTCACATATGGTAGAGTTGACTAAAGGTCATCTATAATTTGATAAGGATTGTGGGAAAACCTGGGAAGAGTTAGGGTAAAAGGGGAGCCATTTAAATTGAACAAAAAAAAAAAAAAAAAAGGTTAAATTTAAAAGGCTCACATGCCATGTGGCGGGGTTATAGGGTTTAAAATACATCTTTTGCCAAAAAAATATTTATGGGTCACCTTTAAAGAGTCTGCAACACACAGATGCCAGATTATATCTGTCACAAACTGTCAAAATTATTTTCTATTGCCCTAAAATCCTCTGGGGATTGTACCAAATCCACATAATCTTACCAAATGCTAATGTCTACATTAGTATTTCTACAGCAGCAGATGTATGTATAAAAACACATACTGTCAGGCAACTCCCCACTGGCTGCACATCAGAAATGGCAACAGGGAGCAAAGGTCAGACTCCTGACATGCAGTCAGGGAAGCAATTTTCATATGAAAGCAATTGACTAAGCTGAGCTTTGCACCCAAATGCCTGAACATATCCAAATTTTTTGGAGTCCCATCTGTTCTTTCCTGCTTTACTTCTTTGGGGAAAAAAAAAAGGGGGAAAAATTGCTTCTAGGATGTCAAAATGTATAAGCAAAGCCTTTCTTCTTATTTGCATAAAGGTTTGGGAAAAAAACAGTAAGGAAGACATTCATTTGAGAAGCTAAATGTCAAATCCTGAGTGTGAGAATCTGCCATGTACCTAAGTAAGTTTCCAAAAAGCTAGGGGAAAACATCATATGAACTAGGGAAAATTGAACAGAGGACGAAATGGTGACAGTTTTGTCCCAGTAACACATTTATTCTAAAATAATACTTCAGAGTGTATCTCAGACCCGCTTTGGTACAATTTTTGTAGTGGAGCAAAGAAACATCCCCCGTACAGATAAGAGACTGTCTGGTACTGGCAAAACCTTTTCTTTTCCCTCCACTTGAGCCTGGTTGATCTGAGGGCTTCAAGAAAATTCTCTGAGCCTTTCAAATGTATTATTGTTCATTCCAGTCTTTTCGAGCCTACTTATGCTAATGAACATTCAGGACTGGGATACTGAAATCCTAGACAAAGTCAGGAAGGAGGTTCATGGAGTTTTTATTAGTCCTGGCTTGAGATTTCTCTTACAGAGTAGAGGCTTTGATTTAAATATAATGGATTAAACTGTTTAGAACTTGCTTTCTTCAAAGTTTAATTCAGGTGCTGCCTCCTACAGGAAGTCTTTCACCCAGTTGTGAGCATTCTCTCCCCCTTGAAAGTAATTTGTATTACACAGTGTTTGCTTGCACGGAGAGAGCATTGGTGGAAAAAGCCTTGGATCTAAAGTTAGAAGGCCTAGGTTCAAAATTTCTCTCTCTCATTTCCTATCTATCTGATCTTAGACAAGTCATTGAACATTTCTGGATGTCAAGAGGTTCTACAAAATGAGAATGTTTGTTGGGTTGAGTTGAATGGATTTACCAAGAAAAGTCAATTTCTTAAACAAGTACACGTGTGTATATGTTTACATGTGTGTATACACACACACACATGCAGTCAATGTTACAAATGGTTCAGGACTACTTAGATAAATGCTATTTTTAGGGAATTGCAAATGCCTGCAATGTAAGGGATAGTTTTCAAAGGCTGAAAAGTCAGGCACATTAAAATTTTCCTCTCCTATGCAGTCTTTTTCAGGTATGTGAAAATTGTTTAACCCATCTGCAAGTTGAAAACATCTTTTGGCTTGGAGGTAGATTAATTTTCTCAACTTGTTTAGACCCATAGCTGATCTCCTAGTCATGTGTTTGCAAAATAGTTAGCTAATTACCCTGGAAACATCTGACTTCAGTACATTAGAAAGGAAAGAGGCAGATTGGATTTAATTATTATAACTTATGAAATTATTACTAATTGTGACATTAAATATTGTCAGAAATCCAAAACAAATGTTCTTGCTTTTAACTCTAATTAATCCTGACTTCCCAATTAATATTAATTACTCTATGTCAACAAACTGAATGTTTCCCATATCTGGTATCACAAATTAATTAGATATTGAGGGAATTTAAAATATTGAATGTCCAATCAGAAAGAAGCAGATCTGGCAGAGAATTTTTCTTCAAATACTTTAAACAGAAAGAGTGAATCTGAAATCAGAGCAGAGACAATCTAAAAGAATTAGCTAGCATTCTCCATGACAGACAACAGATCTTACCTTACTCTATCACCACAAAAATGAACAAAGCAAAAGCATTTTTTAAAAAAAAGGCAATATATAATATGAAAATCAGGAAATTTTGCTTGTTTCTTCTTGTTTTCTTAAGAGTTGAATTCAAGAATTAGAGTCTTTTCTACCTCTGGCCTAGGGTTTGACCAGACCTACTCTGACCGTTA
>CM053588.1:246245076-246267263 GCA_028646515.1 Pseudochirops corinnae
GGAAAATGCTATCCATATCCAGAGAAAGAACTATGGAGTCCGAATGCAGATTGAAACATACTATATTTTCTTTTTTTTCTCTCCTGGTTTTTCCCTTTTTTTCTCATTCTTCTTTCACAACATGACTAATGCAGAAATATGTGCAATATAATTGTACATATATAGATTATATCAGATTTCAAGTCATCTTGGGAAGGAGGGAAGCGAGGAAGAAGGAAAGTTTTAAATTCAAAATCTTATATAAGTGAATGTTGAAAACTAAAAATTAAAAAAGTAAAAAACATTGACTAATAGAATATTATATTTTTAATTGACTCATCTTGTGTTGAGTCACTTTTTCTAACAAGATTTTTTCCAGCTCTAAATTTATGATTCTTGAATCCTTGTGGAACTTAGCAGATATTATAAGCCCATGTAAAGCTAGTGGCATTATCTTTTTTGTTCATCAGTATTACAGATTCCATTGTAATAGAAAGAAATAGGGTAAGGAAGTTATAAAAGGATACCTTCTAATTTAATGGTGACCATGTGCAACTTTTCAACTGTCCCTTTTATGTCCTACTACAAAATTTGTAGCTCATCTCTGTGTATCATCTTCCAGATAGAGAGTATTAGATAAAGTGTAGCTGTTCACCATGTAATTACTATTTTTCATAGTGTGATGTATAATGTGATGAGTGTTATTACACAAACCCTCATGTAATTTGAAAATCATTATCTTCTGCACCGATTTTTTTCATGATCTACAATAATGAAGTAATGAAATACAAAACCACCATCTATACAAAACACTTAGAAATTACATTCTGTGATTTTAGTGACTCTATATCACACTTTTTAATCTGTTTAAAGAAACTGATGAAATTTAACACTAGAAAAACATCAAGGTCCTTAAAGTGAATAGTTTAAGATCCATTCAAGTTCTGTGGATTTGATATCGGCACCAGGTAATGCCATGGTGAATTGTGACCCAGAAACTGAGCCTCAACTGGGATTTTTCCCTCCCTTCAATAGTTCGTTGTCTGTTCAATGGCAGATGAAAGTCCTGTTCTATCTGTTGAGAATACATGCTTCATGAGGACAGGGACCACATCTTCGTTATATCTTCCTCAATGCTAGCACAGTAGTCCACACAAAGGTGATATTAAGTAAATATTGATAAATTGAATGAAATAGATGGCCTCTGAGGTTATTTTCACCTCTAAATCTAAGTTTGGCTAATAAATGCACAGGGTACTTAATGCTACGTCCAGAAAATTTAATCCTGTAAAAATGCAGAACAAAGTTTCCATTAAAAAATAAATTGATCTTCTGGCATAATTCTAAAAAATAAATTACAAGTTTTGATGATGAGCAACTAATGTTAATGAGTGAAAGATAGAAGACAGCATAACCTTCAGCAAAGTTAATTCTTTAATCCCTGAGGATTCTTATGAAGAATGTGAATAAGAGCTTTTCACCCCAAAGTTACCTAGCCAATTTCATCATCCAGACTGGTATTACCTGATCAAACCTTTGCTGATGCTGGTACTGAGAAAAAGTATTATGTGAAGAGGCAATTTCATCTCTCTCAAATTGTTTCTTCACCCTGGCTAAGCCACCAGGCACTGTCCGAGTCTCAGACTCCTCCATCATCTACAGGGATACAAGAAAAAAAGAAAGGAAAAAAAATAAGCTGAAAATCTTGATTTTGGAAGGAGTTCTTATTCTTTTTTTTTTTTTTTTTTTGAGGATAGTAGATTCAGTCTGGACCTATGATTCCATCGATGTAGGAAACAGATCGATAACTCATCTGTAACTTAGAGTAAAAAATTGGGGGTGGGGGTAGGGGTGGTTGAAGGATTAAATGATGTGCCTATGATCACACTGCTAAAGTCAGAGGTAATACTTGAACCTAGGTATTCATGACTCCAACATTAGCCATCTGTCCACTAGACCATAGCTGCTTCTCCTTTTCATTAGGTAATACCAATTATTTATGGGTTGTTCCTTAAAGTGTTCCAATGTGCCATTAGTTCATAGGCTCTTATCTAGGACATTGATTGAAGTAGTCTCCCTGCTATGTTTTTCTCATTTATTCAGACATTTGATAGTTAAAGGAATGCTTACAATATTTAGTTGACTCCCCACAAGATACATTTTAATGTCTGAATGAATATTAGGAGATGTTAGAAAACATTCTAACAGTAGTATGCAAACTATTAGGCATTAGAGTAATGGATTTAATTATAAAACTAACCCTCAATGAGGTTGCTATCAAGTTCCAAATATCTGTATAGAGAGTAAATTATGAAGATCAGATGTCAAAATCTTGCTGACTCAATATGAGATTATTACCTAATTCATTTAAAAGATTGAGGATTTATAAGTATTAACAGCCTTTGGAATTCCAGAATCTCCCCTAGCTTGTAGAAGAATAAGAAGACACAAGGTCTATCATGCCTGTGGCTGACATGGTCTCAGGTCTATGGCCATCTCTTTTTCTCTTGATGACTTCATGCACTTCTATTGAAGCAACTTGTGAAAGAATTATAAGGGTAAGATGGCTAACTCTTCAAGAGCATTGTAGAAATATTGGCATACTAAGGAGACCCTAGGAAACTAAGGAAACCTTAGGAAACTAAGAGAATACAAAAAATGAGCTGGTGATTTTGATTTCTGAGATTTTCATTTGGCACACTCAAGGGCACAATGTGTTTTCAGTGCTAGCATGCATTATGACTTTCAGGTGGATAAGTCCTAATTAGGTCATGATACATTTCCTGGAAGTCAGTGAGGTCTTGATAATGGTCAAGGAACTTGAAATGTGAGCCAAGAGTACCAGGACAGAGTGGAGATCCACATAGGATGTACAACTCGTTCACACAAGTTTCTCCAAATCTGAAAGTTTACCGTGTAAATTAGAGTCAGTGTATGGCAAACACATTCTGATACTCAGTTAAGCAGAGAAAAGGATACTGAAAAGTTATTAAGAGCACACATAACTTGATGTGTCTTCAGTGTAAACATTCAGTACAGTTCTATTCCTCATTCAGCAGGAAGTTGGCCATATTAATTTCAATTTCACTGATCCCTATAAATAATATCTGTATAGGACCACTGATACAGAGCTGAAAAGACTCTTAGAGATCAGTAGGTACAATTACAAATGAGGAAACTGAGGCATTTGAGAGGTTAAGTGAGTTGCCCATGGTCACACCATTGGTAAGCGTCTCAGGCAGGTGTTAAATGCAAGACTTCTTAAATCCAAGTTCACTGCGTGTGGTACAAGTCCTTTGTACGTGCAGCCTTCAAATACCGAACAGTGACCAAGAACAGATATACTATCCCTTCCTCCCAACCTTCTCAGCTTTTCCTTTTCCCTATGATTTACTCTCTTGCTTTATAACCTTTCTTTTCTCCTGAGTTTGCATAATTAACTAGGAAAATAAACTGGCCTTTGGGTCTGGAAATACATGTTAGGAGAATACTAAAATTTCTCCCTCCCTCCCATGGTGCCCATGCACAATCACTTACTCTTTTCATATAAGCATTCAGTCTGATCCAATTTCCTGACATTAAAATCCAAGGCCTTTTTAAAAGTGAGGTCTTTGGCCAACCAATTAATATTGCCTAGATATCTTATCCTTAAAAACTTACCTAAAAACAGGCAGTTCTCAAGTAATTAGCATATACTATTTATTTACTTTGATTAGTGTAAAGGCATGGTTTATGATGACAAAGGTCAGGGTCCTAATCCTCCTCCACATTCTATCTACTTTACCAGCTTTTGTTTAAAAGAAAGCATCAAAAATCCAAATTAAAAAAAAAAAAGAAAGTGTTACCTAGTGCTACTTAATATGCATTATAAAGTAATAAAAAAGTTCCACATCCCTTTTTATACATTGGCACCGGTCCAAGAAGGAGAATATGCCAACATGCTATCTTTCTTGACCCTTTATCCCACCCAGCCAGGGTGCATTACATACTTACAGCATAGATATATTACACTGAACAAATCAATGCAAATATTAAAGTAAGAAGTTTGTTATTCTGAATAACTGTAACAAGTGGTTGTAACTATACAACAAGCCACATGCACATAGGCCAGAGGAGTTCAACTAGTGACTGGCATTTGCTCATTGCAAAAATCATCAGTGAATCTGAGATGCATGGTAAGCAGGTTATCTTTTAAATGACAAAATGGAATTGAAAAGCGACTACTCATATTTCCTTCCAATAGCATTCTGCTTGGGGAATTAGGGTATTTACACTCTCCTTGCAACTGTTCCTCTCTCTCCCTCCCACCAAAAAACAAAACAAAACACAAAAGATGTATTTCTGAATAACCTTGAAAGACTCCTGAATTCTGATCCATGCAATGATTAACCATGATTCAGAGTACTGATGACTAATCCCCCACCTCCTTATAGAAAGGTGGACTAATAGGCAGAATAATTTTTGGAAGTGGGTAATACGAGAACTCATTTTGTTTGAGTATACTTATTTCTTACAAGGTATCCACTCTTCCACCCCCAGTTTCTTTGGGAGGAATGGGGGAGGAACACTCAATAATATTAAAAAATAGTTTAATAAAAATTTTAAAAAATGAGGCTAGATTTGTGATTTGTATTGATAAAAAGACCTTTTGGGCTCAGAAACATCTTTAGCCAATGCAAATTGGCACCTTCTCTGCAATTTATAATTTTAGAGAGTTGTCTGGATAGTATTGGGAGACTAATGACCAAGTAAAATATGTAACAAAGGTGATACTTGAACCCAGGTCTCCTGGCTTTGAGTCTGGGTCTCCATTTCGACACAATGCCTCTATGCGTCTATAAACAAATACACACGTGTAAAATCACCTGTATTTGATAATAGTGCTCTATTTTGCATTTCAAAATGAAGCTCCAGAGTCATTATCAATAAGGCTCAAGAAATCATACATGTGCAGCTGGAAGAGGCCTCAGGGGTTGTCTAGTCTAATCCCTTCATTTTATGCAAGAGGATGTTAAGGCTAAGAAGCCTTGTCCAAGGTCATATGGGTATTAAGTATCAGAGGTTCAATCTGAACCCAGGTCTTCAAGGCCACAGCCAGTGCTCTTTCCCCTGTACCAACTTGCTTAGGAATTCAGTTATTATTTTCAGTTAATGATGATGGTTTCAATCTGATTCAATTATATTTTCATAGTCAATCTGTTTTGAGGCTAATTATACATATCTGTAATATGATTGGCCTCAGGTAGAATTCTATAAGACAGAATGACATTGACTGGCCCACGTGAGAACTATACCAAGGTTTTATTTAGTGTCCTGTTCTCTCAGAGTTAAGGCTAACTAATCTATACCATTCGCACGCGTGCGCATGCGCGTGTGTGTGTGTGTGTGTGTGTGTGTGTGTGTGTGTGTGTGTGTGTATAACTTCAATTTGCTTCTTTCCACTTAGGGGTAATTTTGAAAATAGCAATTTCAGTTTGCTAAAAGCATTTCATTTCACTTTTCACTTCCTTGAAGGAGTCCTTTCTAAGGGGGTTCCCCACTACAACCCTTAAAAATTAAGACTATTAACATACTTATAAATAGTTGGACTTAATTTATTTCTTCATCCACACCTCGGAAGCAAGGAAGCCCTGTGAGCATTCTGATTTGTTTTCTGCATTGTGATATTCAAAGAAACTAATGCTCTGGAGATGACACAGATGATTAACTACATTTAGCTCTATGCTAATAAGTTAACTGTAAAATTTCTGTGAGAGTTTGATTTTGAAAAGGTACAAGTCAGACTTTACTTGATGGGAAGAGGAAAGCTGGTCGAAAAGAATAAACAAAGTCTAAAATTAAGCAGTTGTCACCTAAGGCCAAAGGTAAAGAAAACTGTTGATTGAGTAGACAGAAGCAAATTAATGCAAGGAGGGAATTTCTAACATTTTAGACAGTGGTTCTCAAATGATCTGTTAAGTCTAACACAAATCTGTACTTAAACATAGCCAGAAAAAGCAAGTAAGATCGACCACCACAACAGTCTAAAGAAAAGTGGATTAAGAAGCAGTTTTGGGGAATATCAGACTTGGGCTCTCTTTAAATGGAATAGCATGGACATTTTCACTATTGGTTATGATTTAATACAGTCTGGGTCTATATGGAACCATTTACTCAAGTGTTTTCTCCAGAAATGGTTTTTGAATCCCTGATATATGGCAGAAGAGAAAGCCTTTTCAGAGAGAAATGAATGTTTATGGTGTTGGTAGATACTTCTACTGTATTTACTGAAGACTGTGTATGTGGGTTTGTCTTGGTACCAACTAAATTGTGAAATCTGAGGGGATGTATTTATCAGCACTTTTATTTTGTGATTAAAATTTTTCTTTTATAGCTGTCATTTATGCTACAGGCATATCTAAGTGTGTGGGGTCAGAGAGGGGGAGGCAAAGATTCCATGTTTTATTGTCATATTTTTTCTGTCACTTCTCTACCAAAGAGGATTATCATATGATCATAGATAGAGATTTGAAAGGGACCTTAAAAGTAACCTAGTCAAACTCCCTAATTTTACAAATGAACAAACTGATATCCAAACACACAGGAAACTTGCCAAAAATCACAGAGGTATGAGTCCTAATCTGAAATCAGCTATTAAAACTCTAAAATTCAATACAATTTTATATTATGCCATACTGCCTCTATGCTAGTAGAAAAATCTCAGGGAGTTACCAAAGTGTTGTAGAGTTTGAATGACTTTCCTAAGGCAACACAGGTAATAAAAATAAGGGTGGGGATTTGAACCTAGGTTTTCTGGATTCCAAATCCATATTCTATCTAACATAATGCTCTGCCTCTTGGTTGTCTTAATGTGACTGAAAAATTGTTGGTCAGTTCAAGGGTGAAACTGAATATCTGGAGTATCTTAAATCACAAAATTATCAAATCTTGCTTTTTTTAAAAAATGGGACAGAGATGCCACATAAACACAGTCTCCTGCCACAAGGTATGTGGCTCCTCTCTTTGCCCCACAATGGAATGCCCTAATTTCTTAATGGAAATTACCAGAAAGTCAAATTTCTTTGGTACAAACACAATCACACCAAGCATTCTGAATGTGGATTACTACAAGCCAACTCATATAAAGTATGTTAGAATAATTCTTCTCACTATTTCGATTTGTTGTCATTTGTCCTTCCTTCTCAAAGAGGACCATGACATTAGGGAGGCGAGGCCATGACATGCAAGTGAATTGGACTTAAGTGAGGGCTTCAAAACCCTCACAAAAGTGAGGCTAAAATATGCATGACAGAAATGAGATATTTTAGGACACCATGAAAAAACACATCTGAGGTGTTCAACAGTGTTCCAAAAATTCTAAAAGGCTTAGTTTACCACAGATAGCTGTATACATCAAACTAGAGCATAAGCTCACTTTGATGAGAAGTTTTCCTGATTCTCCCATTTGTCTGTACTCCCACCAACCCAGGAATTAATTCGTATGACTTTTGTATTTATCTATATGTATATGTGATGTTTCCTCTATGCAACCACCTTGTGGCCAAGGCCTATTTGTTTTGATTTGTTTTATTCTTGGTACCTAACTGAATTAACATCATTGAGTTGCAGGATGATAGCATCATAAATTTAAAGCTGGAAGTAGCTTTAAAAGCCATCATGTGCAACCCAGTCATCTTAACAGATCAGAAAACTGATTCTCAGAGAGATGATGGGATTAGTACATGTCAACAAAGTTAGTAACTATCTGAGGCAGGATTTGAATTTAGCTCTTCTGAATCTAAACCCTAGTCATCTCTAGTCAAATTAAATTTGGATTACTATAGGAATAGGTGATCCACAATTTTCCTAATATTAGTCTGTTCTATGACATTTCCTGCCTTGTGCTCAGCATGGTAGGGGTCTCTTGGAACAATATTTTTTCCCTACTAAAATCGGTAGTTACCAAACAGCTACTAGCTAATTGACAATTTTCTTCTCAAAAGTTAGAACATTAACTTTCAGTAATTTTATTATCATCATCAGCATCCAGCAGGGGGTGCTGTCTAAGCAGTCTGACAAAAAGCAAAGGCCAATTATTTAACGGACAATTTAAGAATTCTAATAATTTAATGTCTAAAACATCTACTCATAAGTATACCATATGTGAATGCAAAGATAGCAGAATAAGTCTCATTTAGAACCATAATATTATCAATAGGTTTGACATGTTCAATATCTATCTTGAAAACAAGTTATAAGAAGAATGCTAAGGGTTGTTATGAAAAAAAAATCCTTTGATGAGTAAATATGTTACTTTTCCCTCTCCCCCAATTAAAGATACATTTAATACTTAAAAATATTCTGGCATATTGAATATATGATTTTACTTGTTCCTCCTACATAATTATAAAACAATACCTACTTTTCTCATTATTCTGTTATTCTGCTCTCCTTAAAACGCCACTTGTGTCAAGTCCCTTAGAATGAGCATCCAGCAAGGATGGGATCCATAGCATCCTTCAGAATATGATTTTATTAGCCATTGGTTCTAGATATTGGTGGTAGCATTGAATCCCATAGTTACCTATGATCATAAATGGTTTAGCAGAGTACCTAAATTGCTAATCTTTCTCATTTCTACGTTGATTAAGCTACTCCTAATGGATTTCATGCATAAAGAGAAAAGCAAAAGAAATTGTACTTCCAGGGAATTTAAATGAAATCTCTGTGAGACCACATGACATACTATACAAGCCCAAATGATTAAAATTGGAAATAAATCCCTCATTTTCATAACTAGAGTATTTATCACAAAGCCATGTTTGTACATTACTAGAGATCACAAAGGTAAAGTGAAAAAGAACATTAGATTTGAATAGGAGGATCTGGGTTTGAATTTTACCTCTACTACTTACAATCGAGTTGTGTGACCTGGGTAGGTCACTTCATCTCGCCCAGGCTGACTTTCCTCATATGTAAAATGAACAGGTCAGCCTCTGTAAAGTCAAAGATTTCAATTTGCTTTGATGTCCCTGTGATCCTACTCCTGTTTTATAACTACAAAGAAAATATAAGAAGGGAAGTCATCAGCATCTCTAAATAAGGCTAAATCGTGGAGTGAGTCCTTACATTAGCAGAGAAGCTGTTGCTGCTGCTGCAATCACCCCTGGAAACAGCTGCTTGATACATTGCCATCCGTTCCTTTAGTGATACAGCCTCTTGGAAATCCAGTGGCCCACAGTTAGTACTGTCTTCTGCAAACCCACTCACAGGCTTGTTGGGACCATCAGCAGCTAAAAACAAATACAAAACACTCAGAGAGGTGGCAGGTTTTGAAAATAAAACAGCATTACCTTCCAAACAAAGAAGAAATGTAAGGTAATTGGTCTCCTACACCAGAATGTGTTATTTAACTGTATTTACAGTTTCACAAGCACCTTGATGTTTCCTCCAAGCTTTCACACACAAATCAGAATGCTACTTCAGCAGGTGCTAGTTTAACAATCAAAAAGGATTCGGATCTTTCTCATGGGATTATTTTGCAGAGAGGGCAATATGAAAAAGGATAAGAAATTTCAGCATGATCTTAAAAATTATCTTGGTTAAGTTTTCCCTTAATATTCTCCATGCTAGACTCACACACATCTAAATCTGGGATGCTGCGTAAGTTGATTAATGATAGTGAAGCATTCTGTTCATAAATGAAAGCATTCCATAAGGCAAACACTGACATTATTTAAAATAATTTTATCATTTACTAATTTCACAGTCTAGTATTTCTTCATTGTCATCTTCCACGGACTCAGGGTGAAAAGTTCATACACATGATGGCAAAATGAGGTTGAACAAAGACTGGAGAGTTCTCACCCACTGATCTCAAACTGACTTATCATTGCCACTTATTTGTCATTTAACACTTCACTTAGTCTAGGCCACAAATGCAGTTTCCAGGCCACAAATGGCCCTCTAGGTCCTTGTTCAGTTGCTTTTTGACTGAATCTAAGTTTTACTGAACAAATCCTTTTATTAAGGGGATTTGTTTTGTGAAGTTTTGATTCTGTCAAAGGGTCACACTTAGGGCCATATGCAGCTTTGAGGCCACAGATTCCCCATCCCTGCTACTCCTTCCTCTACCCCACATTTCTCATAATATAATACACAATACAGAGTTTTTTCTCTACCATGTGGTCCTAAGAGGCTCCACGATATAGTGAATAGAGAATCTGTGTTACCCTAGGCAAGCATCTTAACTTCTCAGGGCTCTCTGTAGGTAAGTAACTCTCTAATACTCAATTTCAGAGAAGATGTCAGTCTGTAATGACAGGAGCAATTTTCTCACCAAAGACTTCCCTCTGTAATCACAGGTCTGGTCCTTATCCTCCCATGTGGATTGCCAGATTAAAAAAAAAAAAACTTCATTTATTTGTTTTTTTATGTATTTATTTTACTTATTTAGGTCAAGAGATCCTCCAAACTTCTGTTATGGGGGGAGGGGAGGACACCACACCTTTCAGTCTTTACATTGCATTAGTTTCCTCTTGAGTGGAGTACACTCTCTACACCCTCTGTGAAGACTCCTCAGAATGAGAAGGGAGAGAAACTGCCCGAAAACCAGAGATAGACTTTTGTAAGACTGGACAGATCTGAGTCCTGGGTTTACACAACCTACGACCCTTCCCCCTTTCCCTTGTTGTCATCAGCATTAAGGCCCTTTTTCAGGAGTTCATGACTTCCACCCTTGCTTCTGACCTTTTCCCCTCCTTGCTTTGGCGTTTACCAAATAAGGCCATGGATGATACCTTGGCTCCCTTTCCCACCTCCCTGCCAACAAGAGATAGTGGCGGGCTTCTTTGTTCTCCGCCATTGTGTTAGATTTCCCATCAAGACTGAGAGCCTGCCTCCTAGCCAATGGGAGAAGGGACAGCCAGGGGGAGGGGGCTTGACTGCTAGGGTATAAATTCTTGTTCTGTTTTTTGTAATATGCTTCCTCTCCTTGATTCTCTCCCCTCATGCAGAGAACCGCCCTCTTCCTTTGAGGGAAGAGAATAAAACTTCCTGTTCCTTCCTCAAGATGCCTTTGACTTTTGATTTTTCTTGGGTAGGTTATTTTGGGGGTTCCTGTACCCCCCACACTCTTTTCCAAAGTTGAGAAGAAATAGAACTCCTAGTCTTTATAGCCAACTAGAGCCTTACTGGAGACTGTTAAAGTTTTATTACCAGAAAGGTAGTAAATGAATGAATGAATGAATGAATGAAAAAGCATTTATTAAGCACTTTCTACATGCCAAGCTTTGTGTTCAGCATTAGGGACATAGGAAAGGTAAGGCAGTTGCTGTTCTCAAAGAACTCACACTCTGTCATTATTATTGTTGTTCATCCTTCATCCCGGAAGAGGCCCAGTGACATGAAAAAGGTGATGTCTTGACTTGTGTGTGAATTGGATTTCAGAGAAGCAGTGTTGCACAAAATCATCAACCTCACCCTCTCTTCCAGAGTCATAGGAATTCGGTGGTAAGACAAAAGTCAAGACAACCGGCAATAGCCCAAGGGGTAGTGGGTGACCTTGGTCTTTTTAAATTAAAGTCTTTCCCAGTTTTTCTTAGGTAACAACCATTCGCTAATGGCTGGGTAATAATTGAGACAAAAGATGACCTAGTTCACCATCATAAAAGTATCAGCTTGGGAGAGTTAAAGTCACAGAGTTTCTGGCCAAAATAGAAAACAATTGCTATTTACACTCATTCCCAGCCATCAAAACCCAAACAAAGAGCAAAAGAGACTTGGGCTTATTTATTAGTCATTCAATGGCGGGGGGAGGAGGAGGGAGGGGAAGAGATGGAGAAAGAGAGACAGACAGACAGAGACAGACACAGTGCTCTCACTAGTTGGGTAACTCAGCTTGTCCTTTTCCTCTCCTCCTTCTTCTTCTCCACCTCTCGAAAGTAAGGTAAATTCTGATGACCAGAAGCTATCTACTTATTTGGAGTTTACTGGCTTTCTTTCTTCTCTCTCTCTCTCTCTCTCTCTCTCTCTCTCTCTCTCTTCCTTCCTATCTTTCTAAAACCTTAAACCCCATTCACTCTCAAGCTCATAGAATGAACCAAAATAGGTCCCTGCTCAAGCTCCACTTAATGACTATATTTCGGACCCTCCTGACTTAGAGTGAATGTCAATGGTAACTGTTTCTCTTTGGAACAGCAAGCCTGAGGGTCTTCCCCTCCCAGCTTTATTTTTTTTATTTTTTCTAATTAAAGAGGACCTTTTGATGAGATGCAGGCTCTGGGAGCCCCCTTGAGCTCTCCTTGAATCTTCCCAGGAAAGTATTTGCCTGAGATCATGGGCCTTAAGTTGTGGCTCTGCCCCAAATCTTTAGCCCTCCTTTGTTCCAACAGTTTCCCACCCTTGATCCTCCTGTTCCTACCCTTGAACAGGCCTGGACCATCACTGTCTGTGTTCTCCAGGTAGCTTCCAGCAACTTCCCACCCTTAATCACTCATTACTGGAGTCTGACCTCATCTGACTCCTCCTGAAGACCCTGCCCAAACTCCTCCTCTAGACCATCCCTAGATTCTCACAACCTTTCTGTACATAAGATCCCATATTCCCTCCATGTGATGTGAGAGAGTCATAGAATGACTTAACACAGACTTGCTCTGTGAGAACGCCATAGATTGACAGACTTACTCTGTGTCAGACTTGCTCTGGCCCGCTTGCCCAGTGCGAGTCTTACAGATACCCAGGCTCCTTAAGAATCTACCCAATATGGTGAACTTTCAATAAACTTTGCTTTTCTTTGGCTGAGAGAAGACTTGAGTCGAATTCTTTGGGCAGGAACCAGTGTGTCAGTATTTTGGGGTCTCCAGAACCCCTAACATAACCCTAACCACATATTTTTGACTCACTTTTTAAAGAGGTTTATTCACTGAATTACTCACTCTAAATGAGTAATTGAAAAGGCCTTAGCCCAAAAGGGCCAGGGTCTCCCATTGTATCCTGGGTCGTCTCCAGTCATCCTGATGAATAGATATCTGGTCCCTGGGTCCAGAGGGCTCTGGAGGAGAAAGTGAGACTGGTGACCTTGCACAGTCCTCCCTCACTGAAATCAAAGTCAACTGAAAGTCTTGTCATCATTTCCTTGATGCCATTGTCTTCTTCAAAAATGAAGGACAAATACAACCTGTGGCCATTCAATGAAAACCGGAGGCTGATACTCTGATTGGGGAGAGGAAGCTAAAAGAAAAGTTTAGCTTCAGGGTAAATGTACAGGCCCCAGAATGTTTGGGGGCAAGTAGAAAGGCTAATGAAAAGGTTCAAGGATCCATAGGTTGTATCAGCAGGCATGTAAGGAAATACCTAGGATTCTGTTGGTCAAAGAGATAGGACAAAAGTAAAGGCGCGGAGGATCTTAGGCTGTATCAGGAGAATAGATGGTGATTAATATTTGGTTGTCTCCCATTTCACTAGAACTAAATGGCCAAGCATTCAAACTCTGCTTCAGAGAGTACAACTCCAATGGCCTAGCCAAGTTGTTCAAAGGCAAAACATATGCCAGTCAAAAAGACTTTTTTATGGAGTTACTCACACATGGTGGTCAGAAGAATTGATACCAGGACCTTCTAAAGGTCTCTCTCAAGAATTTTGGAAATTGATTGTGTGATATGGGAGACACTGGCACAGGATCACTCAGTATGGCATGCCCACATCAGAGAAGGTGCTGTGCTCTATGAGCAAAGCAGAATTGAAACAGCTCAAAGGAAATGCAGGATGTACAAATTTAGAGTATCCACCCCAAATATTCACATGGATTGTTTGTGTCCAACCTGTGGTAAATCATTCCAAGCTTGTATTGGTCTAATCAGCCACAGTTGGACACATTGAAACTTGACTTTAGCATAGTGATGTCATTTTGGTCCTATTTGAGAATCAAGAACAACAACCAACCAACCAGAAAGAACAGATTTAGTGATTTGTCTCATCCAAGCAATATGAGCAATTATACTGTTGGGATGGAGCCTGGGGAGATTCCGAAACTAAAACACTGTTCAAATTAAAGCATGGGTGCCAGTCTACCTCTGACACAAAGTGGTTGTGTGACCTTAAGCAGATTACTGAACCTTTCAGTATTCCAGGATAATATCTAATGTTATAAGTTGTGTTGAGATTTAAGGTTTAGGGGTGTGTGAGACCCCAAAATACCAACATGCTGGGTCCTGCCAAATGAATTCAACTCAAGTCTTCTCTCAGCAAAAGGAAAGGAAAGTTTATTAAAGATTCGCCATAATGGGTAGACTCTTAAGGAGCCTAGGTATCTGTGATGCTTGTATCGGACAAGCAGGTATCGGACAAGCAGGCTAGAATAATCTGACACAGAGTGAATCTGCAAGATGATTCTTGGCTGCTTCATGGAGGCAAGATGCATCTTATATACTCAAACATTGTGGGAGGGTTCTAGGGGTGGTCTAGAGGAGGAGTTTGGGAAGGGTCTTCAGGAGGAGTCAAATGAGGTGAGATTCCAGTAATGAGAGATTAAGGGTAGGAAATAGCTGGAGGCTACTTGGAGATGACAGACAATGGAAGGCTAGGCTAGTTTAAGGGTAACAGATTTAGGTATAGATATTTGGGGATCAAAGGAGGGAAGTAGCTGGACAGTGGAGGGTTAGGTTAGTAACAGAGATTTGGGTCTAGTGATAATGAAAGGCTTATGGCCTTAGGCAAATTCCACAACCAGTGGGAAAATTCAAGGAGAGTTCAAGGGAGTTCCCAGAGTCTGTTCCCCATCAGTTGCAGAACAGGTATTGATCTGTATTAGTAGAAGGTTTCCACATCTTAGCTGTATTTATCAATGAAATCATAGATCTAGTCCAAAAAGTTATGAGTGAAAAAAGTTTCACAAATATACATACCAACTGTTTTTTTTTTCTAATATCCCCCCTTTTTTAATTCACAGAATTAAAAAATAAATGTATTGATGTTTATTGCTTCTTATATCACTATGGTATCCCATGTACTCCTTCTTCTTCCCTTGTCTTTCCCCAAAAGCCATCTCATATGACAATTACTATTTTTTTTCTTTTTTTAAAGAGGGGAAAAATTTAGCATAACTGAGCAATACATTGAGAAAACTCAAAAACATATGTAATATGTGCCACCTGTGGACCTCCCACTTCCATTAAGGGATGGGTTGGAAGTATCTTCTCATATCTTTTCATTTGAGTCCCACTTGATCTTCATAGTTTTGTAATGTTTATTATTTTTTTTGGTGTGTTTTTTTTCATTTACATTATCGCAGGTACTTTGTATAGTGTTTTCTTGACTCTGCTTACTTCACTCTCCATCAATTTATAAAGATCTTTCTGATCTTCTCTGTATTCATGACATGAGTCATTTCTTACAGCATAGTAATATTTCATTACATTTATCTACCATAATTTGTTTAAATACCCCTACTGTTTATATACCACCATTGTAGATGCCAAATTGATGGGCTTCTACTTTGTTTCCAATTCTTAGCTATCACACACACACAAAAGTGCTGCTATGAATATGTTGGAAATCTCTATCTGTTCTAATAACTTAGGTATTTTATATTTTTGAAGGCATTCCCTCTAGTCTAAGATCCTCATATCTCTTCACCCATGGTAGCATTCATCAGTGGAGCCCCCACTCCCCCAACTCCAAAATAAAATCTTCCTTTCCTTCTCTTTCCAATCTTCACCCTCCTCCTCATCCACTCCCCTGTAGGCTCTTCTCTCTCTGAGGTCACTTTCCCTTCATCACTACTCCTTAATTTGACCTTGGCCCATCTCTAATTCCTCTCTATCTCCCTGTTGCCTTCCTACTTTTCATGTACCTTTCCATGTTGGAATGTAATGTAGTCCCACAAAGGAAGCATTCACTTATAGGCAGGGTGTCACCAGGTTCTATCCATAATGACCCTTTCATCTTCTTCACTATTACCTCTACCAGGTAACACTTTATTTCCTTATATACTTTTAGAAAGAAGTCTCTTACTGGTCACTTTGTTTTAACTTCTTTGCTGTTGATGACTGCATTTATTCATTCCTGCATTTCTCTTGTTTGGGGTATCCAAGAAGGAAATAATCTCTTCAGTTCTGGTTTTCTTTCTAAAAATGTTTCAAACTCTTCTTTATTACAGAATGTCCATCTTTTGCCCTGTATGGTTAAGCTCAGATTTTCACAGTGGTTGTGAAGAGATATAGGGTTAGGGTGTTCAAGACCCCAAAACACCCACACGCCAGGTCTTGCCAAATGATTTCAACTCAAGGTTTCTCTAAGCCAAAGAAAAGCAAAGTTTATTAAAAGTTCACCATATTGGGTAGACTCTTAAGGAGCCTCGGTGTCTGTAAGGCTTGCATTGGACAAGAGGGCCAGAATCATCAGACACAGAGCAAGTCTGTGCTAGTTCATTCTACGGCACTTTCACACACATAGAGGTAAGATGGGGTCTCATATACAGAAAGATTGTATGAGTGATCTAGGGGTGGTCTAGAGGAAGAGTTTAGGCAGGGTCTTCAGGAAGAGTCAGATGAGGTCAGACTCCAGGAATGACTGATTAAGGGTGGGAAGTTGCTGGAGGCTCCCTGGAGAGGACAGAGAATGGTGGGTTAGGCCAGTTCAAGGGTGTAACAGATTTGGGCCAGGGAGGATCAAGCCTGCGAAATTTCAGGACAAAGGAGGGTCAAAGACTTGGGCAGAGCCACAATTTAAGGCCCTTGGCCTCAGGCAAATGCCTTATGTGGGAAGATTCAAGGAGAGCTCAAGGGGGCTCCCAGAGCCTGCACCTCATCAGTTGGACTGTATCCTTGAGCTCCAGTGCTTTTTGGAACACCCTTTCCTTTTTTTCTAGGGGATACAGAAGTCTTGCTTTATTTTGGTGCTCTTTCCTTAGTACTTGGAGGTCTTCCTTCTGTTGGTTTACAGAACTTGTGTCTGAATTGAATTGTTAATTTGAACATTGTGTGTCTTGGAGTTGGAAGCCTTGGATTTTTTTCCTGGAGGCAATATGTGAGTTCTTTCAACTAGAATTTCATTTCCTATGTTTAGAAGTTCTGGGTATATCTCTTCTATTATGTCCTTCATTGAAGTGTTAGATTTTGTTGTCCTGTCCCCTTCTTCTGGAAGACTTATTTTTTTTTAGGTTTTCTCTATGCATCTTGTCTTGGAGATCCATATTTTTTGTTTGCATATTAAACATATTTTCTAAAAGAAATTCTTTTTCATTCTTTTTTCATTTTTTTCATTCTTGCTTTTGGTTTCTCCTCTAGATAGTCTTTCACATCTGGATAGTTGTATTCCCAATATACTATTTTGTTTTAGTTTCTTTGGTGAGGTTTGTCCTTGCAGATTCCCGTTTTCCAACTCTGCTCATTATATTTGCTATGCAGGATATAAATTGTGCTCTCATAATTTTCATTTCATTTCTAAACCACTTAGAAACAGAGTGTTGTGGTTCCATGTTCTCGAATTCCATGGAGTACTGTCTCATAAGTGCAGGGCCATTTTCCTTCATTTTGTGATATTTATTCATAGGTGCCTGAACTCATTTACTGTATCTGGAGGCCATATTTCCTTCTGTTGTTACTGTTCTTCCTGTTGCTTCTTCTGTTTATGTTCAATATCTTTGAGATTTCTTCTTTATGGAATGTTTGGTATTTTCAGTCTCTTCCCTTCCACACCTTAATTTCCTTATCCAACAATTCTGAATCTCTCCCCTCTGATTGTGGTTTCCTTGGAGGTTGGATCTCAAAGTATCTTGGCTTCTTCTCAAATAAGAAATTCACATTTTCCTAGACTAGGTCTCTGTACCAACTGATTTTCAGGTGGTCACAGCTGGCTCTAGCTGGATGCTGTGCTCTTTCCTCAGGCTATGTCCAGACCTGGTGAGCTGTCCCATTCCCCCAGCTCCTTAGTTCTCTGGCCTGTTACCAACAGTTCAGAGCCTGCTAGCACTGGAACTGGCAGAAACACCAGTGCTTCTGGGTTTCACCCCCTGGCAGGCTTTTGCTTCTGAAGGGTGTGACCAAGCAGGCTACCGAGGCCTGAGTAAACTTCCACAACTTAGAGCTAGGACTCTATGGCACTGGAAGAGGTCAGGGAGGGGAGGAGTTGCAGGATTTTTTTTTTTACACAAGCTTGTTTCATGTCCTTGAGTCTGCTAGGGCAGTCTCATTGCCAGTACCATAGGAGGTGGAGGAGGGATACTGGATGAGCTCAGGGTCAGAGAGCATCAGTCCTGGGTTTTAGCTGTTTTGTTTTGTTTTTCTAACTTTTAGGATACTGGATGGACTAGATCATGGTAACAGCCAGTGCTGCTTTATCTTTGGCATACAATTTTTGTTTCAGAGAGGTTTGAGAGATCATAGGGATTGGAAAGAAAATATCTAGTCCACCATCTTGTTGTTCACATCCACAGCAGAATTTTAAAAATCAAATGTTTTTCAAAGAAAATCAATTTCCCTTTAACTTTTTTTTATTCCACACACTCTACTGAGATGTTTATTGACTGAAAAATGGGAGAGAACCTTTGAATGGGCAAAATTATGTTTATATTTTGATTTAACATCTGTTTTCCCCATCAATGGAGGTATACAAGCAAAGGCTAGATGATTATGGATTGGGGGATATTTAGAGGACCATTACACATGAGATAGAAGTTCACTGGATGAACTAAGGTCTCGTCCCATCCCATGATACAAAGATTGTTCAGTCATCCTATCTCAAGTCACTTCATGCCCACGACCTTGTTTCCTCATCTGTAAAATTAAAGTGTTGTATAATTATATTAGATAATATTTAAGGTCTTTTCTTGGGGTACCTAGGTGACTCAGTGGATAGAGTGGTGGGCCTGGAGTCAGGAAGACCTAAGTTCAAATCTGACCTCAGACACTTAATAGCTGTGTTACCCTGGGCAAATCATTTAATCCTGTTTGCTTCAGTTTCTTCATCTATAAAATGAGCTGGAGAACAAAATGGCAAACCACTCCAGTATCTTTGTAAATAAAACCCCAAATGGGGTCATGAAGAGTTGGTCACCACTGAATAAAGGTTCTCTTGGCTCCCTCTAACTTTTCCATAAAAACCTATGATTTTACTGGTATAGGGAACTCCTAGTAAGGGAAATTCCTCTTTTCCAGTAGGAAAAATAACACACTTCAACAACTCTTCCTCAACTTATAGTTGTAGTTTCCTAAGGCGTTAAGAATTTAAATGACTTTCCTAGGGTCACAAAGCCAGTATGTGTCAGAGACTGGATATGAATCTTATTTTTCTTGACTCTGATAGCTTTCTATCCACTCTACTATCAGCCATCTACCATTAACACCTCACTAAACCGAATCCTCCGAACCAGTAGAATATAAGCTTCTCAAGCACTGGAATGTTTTTGTTTTTGCCTGACTCTCTCTAGTGCCTGACAAAGAAAGTGTTGAATCAATGAATGCTAAAGTGAATGGCTTCCCAAAGGAAATTTCAGCCCTGTAGAAAAACCCAAGTTTCCTGACTCAAAGGCCAGTTCTTGAATTCACTAAACCCCTCCTACTTCTCAAGAACATGGCATAGTGGCTTGAGTCATAAATATACCAAATAAGAAGAACAAATGAAGTTAATATGTTGTTAGATACAAGCTGTATAACTATGGGCATGTTACTTAACCATCTCTGACTATATTATTTATAAGTTATAGATTCCTTACCTATAAATTAAAGAAATATGTGGTCTCTGAGACCCCTTTCAGTCCTAGATCTATAATCCTATGGTTTCTTCTTATTCTAAGTCTAAAAATCCTATGATTTTATTTCTTAGCAATATAAACATTCCTGAGTATATGGGGTGGAGCGAAGTCAAGCATATTTTCTTAGTATGCTATTGACGAAGATGCTTCAAATATCAAGTAATAAGCTATTTTATGTAAATGCTGTCATCATGCAAAATGGATATATGTTCCGTAACAACCATCAGTTATTTCAGAAACTCACGTTTCCTTCAAAACCTTATTCCAATGAAAAATAAATCATTCCTCCTGTTCAAGTTTGATAAAAGCTTCTCCTGTGCCACTGTGTCTTCAGTGTGCAAAAAATTCGCTATTCTGTTCCTGTGAATTATCTGTCTGCACTAATGAATTCAGATTTTATTAAATCTTTGCTCCTTGAACAGAATAACATATTGATTCTATTGAACATGATTGTCTAAATTATTGTTTTTAATTTGCAGAATATTCATAAACAATGTCCAAATCAGTGCTACCTTTTTGCTGTTAATCTTAAGTCAGTAGCCCAGTTTTTTCATCAAAATAGTTAGCTAGTCAGGTCACCTGTTAAAATGGATCATGTCCTAATATGGAAATATGTTTTGCATGATTGCACATGTATAACCTACATCAAATTACTTTCCTTCTTCATGATAGAGGAAGGGAGAGAGAGTGGGAGAGAATTTGGAATTCAAAATATATATTTTTTAATCAAGGTCAAAAATTGTTTTTATGTGTAATTGGGGAAAATATTAAAATAGGAAAAATAAAACGAATCATGTCTTGGCATTTATTTTGTAGAAAGGGTACAAATTTGAAGAACAAAGGGGGTAAGGGTATTGAATAGAAGGAATAATGGTTACAAACTTGGAGGATGATACTCAAATCTCATCTCCAATGCTTCCCCATCTTGTGAACTTGGGCATGATATTTAACATCCCTGGGCCTTGATTTCCTTAACTAAAAAATGAGTGGTAAGCAAGATGACCTCTGAGGTCCCTGCTAACTCTAGATGTTTAATTCTATGATCCTAAGTCCAATTTAAACATGTTTGAACCTAATGGGAAAAGTTTACAATTAAGAGTTGGGCAACTTGTCACTTATTTCTAATTCCTGGTAACTATATGCTTATAGTCAAGTAACTTAACCTTAGAGTGCTTACATTTCCATATCTCTCAAATGAGAATAACCGACTCAGAAGATTATTTTAAGGGCCATATACGATAATGTATGAGAACAAATTCTGGAAATTACTAAGAACTATTATACAAATATAAGATGTTCAATCACAGCCAACAGAGAAGAGAGGATGAAACGCATTTTCTTGCTTTTCTTAAAGTGGCAGGAGACTATGCATGCAAGATATTGAATACAAAATAGATTTGGCCTAAGTTGGTTGACTTTAACAGTTTTTCTTTGTTGCAAGGCACAGTTTAATAGAAACAAAGAGTGTATATAGAAATGAAATAAAAAAGGTGATAATTAAAGTAGTTACTAATTAGATCACTCAGTGAAGAATTGTAAAGAAATTAAGATAGGGCCCAGACAGACCCCTGGTATATACACACGTTTAGGAGGAGCAATCTGGATAATGACCCAGTAAAAGAGACTGATAAAAGAGGATGCAGATGAGTAGAAAGAGAACCAAGAAAGAAAAATGTCATAAAATCCCAGAAAAGGGAATACACACACATATACACAGACACAGGAGAGGAAGATCAGAAGTATCAGATACTAGAGAAAGATCAAGAACGAACAAGAAAAAGTCATTAAACTTCATGATTAAATGATCATTTTAACTTCGCTGTTTCACTTGAATGATGAAGTCAGAAGGTAGGTTGCTTTTCTTAGAGCTGAGAACAAGGCAGCATTGCAAAATTCCCTCTGGTTCCATTTCTGAGACCCTCCTTTTCTTTCGTCTTTTTCTCTCCCCCTGACACTGTTTTGAACTATCAAGGACTCTCAGCAGGGTCCTGGGAACAGTTATGATTTATAACCTAATTCTATACTCTTTGTAGAGAAGCTGTGTATGTCTATATATTTAGCTTTATTGTTAAAAATCATGCTGTCAAATTATAGAAATTATTTTTGTTAGATTTACATGTTTATATTGGGTGAGAAATTTTTGCAAAGGTTAATGTGCTTGAAAGTCTCATTCTCTCATTGCTAAGATTGGGTGAGAGGCATGTCTGTTTTATTGAGTGAAATTTGGCCTATCTCAACACTATCAATCACTGGCTGAAAGGTCTGACAATTGCTAACTGTGAAAGGAATTCTTTCCTAGAGCAGTAGTCATAGCTAAGAGGTAGAGAATATCTGCAAAAAGGTTCTTGGATGCTAGAAAGGCTTTGAATACCATCCTGGTGAATATTGTCTTTTGAATACTGTCTATTGTCTCAGAGTAAGGCAAGAAACATAAAGACATCACCAGAAAGTTTGTTACTATGTGATTTTTTTTTTTTTT
>CM053588.1:246267363-246278453 GCA_028646515.1 Pseudochirops corinnae
ATCTGAAAACACATATTTCCAATGGTCTTAGGAACCAAGACACTGCTCCTCTATCTGTCTCCAGGTGAGTCTGCCCACATGCAGACACGCCCACATACAAATATTAAAGGATCATGGCATTAGGAAGGTGGAGAACCACTCTTTTAGACTCAAACACCAGAACACAAATATAGAATAGAGAAAAGAAACAAAAACATATCATAAACTTAAATACAAAATTAGAAAGAAAGAAAAAAGTATGTTGTGTGCATAGCAGGACAGAAGATTCAAAATATGTAACAACACATTTTCGTTTCAAGAAAGTCTATATGATAAATCATACTCATTGTGCTGAGAATTGACCATCTTTTCTTTGCTTCTTTGTAAGTTTTGTTTTCTGCTGTGTACCTTTACTTTGTTCTTTTTTTCCCTCCCCCACCTCCTCCCAGAAGACTACAATAAAGTTTAGATGTTTTTCTATAGCTATAGATATATACATAAACATATACATAATAGGCATATACTTTCCTAAACCTATTCTACTCCTAATCTGTGTTTTCTATGTATAATCTGTATGTATGATCAATTTATAAGGAGGTCCTACTAAGGAGTAATAGTGCTGGGAACACACAAACTTATGAAAATCACAGCTCATTTTAAAGTATGTGTGTATTTAGTTGTTAGATACTCAGGATCCAATTAAAGTTAATATTTATTAGTACCAAATATGTGCAAGTCACCCTACTAGGCTCAAAGATAAAAATGTAAAATTTCCTGTCCCCAAAAGCTTAAGTTTTAACAGGAAACATAAGTATATATGAATTAAAGATAAATGCTACATTTAAAAGGATTGTAAGCTACTTGGGGTGGGGGGAATGTGATATTTCTAGTAGTAAGAACAATATTCCACATACAAAGAGTAAAAGCTTTCCTTCTCATCTATATATAGGACATTTTGCTCTATGCTTATAAGAGCTTAGTTTCCTCTCCTACTTTTTTGCCTTGTTGGAAGTTTCCACCTACAAAGCACATTTCAACACGTACAGTATGATCTTTAGAGGGCAAAGAGCTCTTCTTTCTTTGACATGTAGCCCAAATGTATACAGTAAGCAAAAGGGATGACCTTTCAGTTCCTTGGCTGTCTCAAAGCACAGCCATCCAGCCATCAGTTTCTCCTTAGAAATGATCAAATGACAGTACTAATAAGTCAAATGGGATTCAATTATATTATTATATAAGTATATATACATATAGGGTAATTTTTATTCTCCTGTTTCAAAATTTTTTTTATCAACTATGAACTGCTTTTGCATTTAATTTTTGTTGTTTCATCGTTTGTTCATGTCCAACTCTACTTGATACCATGGACTTTTGTCCAAGAGATTTTCTTTGCAAAGATACTAGAATAGTTTGCCATTTCCTTGCTCAGTGTGCTCCCATTTTACAGGTGAGACACTAAGGCAAAAAGGGGTTAAATGACTTGCCCAGGGTCACACATCTTGGAAGTATCTGAGGCAGGACTTGAACTCAGATCTTCCCTACTCCAGGTCAGCGTTCTATCCACTGACTACCTAGTTGTCCCAGATTTAATAGTAAGTGATAATAAATAAAATGCTAATAATAAAAAGGTAGGAAAAGGGGGGGGGGCAGTAATAGAAATGCCCACCATTCTAGCAACTAGTATAGTCTAGAAAAATAGAAAAGAATTTTATTTTAAAACTGCATTTGAAGAAAACAATGATATTCAAGTTAAAACTCTTAAGGACTCTACTAGTTCAGTTCAAATTTATAATTTAGTGGAGCCATATGATTGTGTTATTGTGAAGCATGTTTGTATGTGTGTGTATATATACACATATATACATACATACATATATATGTATATAAATATATGTCCTTAGTATTTGTGAACAAAAAATTCTTGTCTTTGAAATGTGTGTATATATACATATATATATACATACATACATATATATATGTATATAAATATATGTCCTTAGTATTTGTGAACAAAAAATTCTTGTCTTTGAAATGTTTATAGGATAGAAATCTGATTTTAAGAATCTAGGTTACAGTAACTGTTTACAAATACCACCCAATGGCTTGATTTAGTAACATGACAAAGGAGACAGGGTCATACCACAAAGCTAGAGTCAGAGCCAGAATGAAAATTTGATCTGTGAGACTCTGTTTGGTGAGTTCAGAATGAGTGGCCTTCACTTCAACATCTAAAACTCCTGTTCTGTCCAAAACCAACCTCTGCATGCAAACCTCTTAAAACTTTGTAGTAACTTTGGTGTTCATAATATCAAAAGGGAGCTTAAGGTAACCAACATCTCAGATAAGAGAGGTGTTATTAAAATTCAGTAGCTCTCAGCTGAGGTTAAGGATTTAAAAAGTAAAGAACAGACCATCCTCCAGGGATCTCTCAGTTCCATGGCATAGTGGATAGCATGCTAAGCATGGAGTTGGGAACATCTAGGTTCAAATCCTGTCTCTGAGATCAAATGTGACCATAGGCAAGTCACCTCATTTTTCTGATCTTTGATTTCCTCAACTGCAAAATGGAGAGGGGCAGCTAGGTAGCACAGTGCAAAAAGTTTCAGGCCTAGAGTCAGGAGGATCTGAGTTCAAATTCAACCTCAGATATTTAGTAGCTGTGTGACCCCAGGCAAGTCACTGAACCCTCTTTATCTCACTTTCCTCATCTGTAAAATGAACCAGAGAAGGAAATGGCAAACCATGCCAGTATCTTTGCCAAGAAAACCTTGAATGGGGTCATGAAAAATTGAGCACGACTGAATGACTGAACAACAAGCAAAGGGTGAGCACTATGTGCTCAAATAAGATCGTGTAAAAATGCACTTTGTTAAACCCCCAAGTATATATGAACTTTAGCTGAATTGCTGGATGTGAAGGACAAATAATTCTCACAGAAAATTCAAAGGTTTAGTTTCATGGATTAGGATATGTCTGCTCATTTGCACTCTGAAAACATTTAATACAAAAATGTTGTACCAAGAACTGTGTGCACAAGAACCGAATATGACGAAGTCTCATTCTCCCAGAAAGACAGATATACAGGCCAAGAAGATGACCTGGGTGGAATCTTGTGCCTTAAGAGTAACTTGACTCTTGTCTGACACCAAAAGGGTGGGTTATTTCTTCTGCCTAAAAGGCATCTTTCCTTTGGCCCTCCTCCTTCAAGCAGGCATGTCTAACTCTTTCCCTAATCAACTATTTGATCCTGGGTACATTACAAAAACGATCATACTTAGCATATGGAAAATTGATTTAGAACCAAATTAGGAGAGTGATGAACTAAACTGTCTAACTCTAAAGAAATGATATATTACAATTCTCTGAACCAAAACTGATAGGGTAAATAGGACTGATTAGTGTGCAAGATTCTATATCAATAGATATATCAGAAGCTCAGAGCTATTAGCATGGATACATTTTTTATAATACTCAGTATTTGCATATTCCTCAGCTGTTAATAAAATTCATTCTTTTCAATGTTCACATGCTGTTGCCAGATCCAAATTTGTCATAAGCTCAAGTCTGATATATTTTTATCTTCATTTAGATATTTTAAAATGAAGAAAAAGAACAGAGAAAGAGAAAGCCAAAAGAAAGAATATTTGGTCTTACGCTCTCTGAGATGTGCTTTTACTTGATTGTTTCAGGGAGAAAGGGAACAGAGGGAAGATGAAATGTGCATGGCTAAATCTCAAACATTTATAATATGGTTTTCCTTCACATTTGCCTTATTTTAATAGGTTTTCATTTTTAATCTCATTTTTCGGTAGCAAAAGACTAGAAACAAGTAGATGCCCATCAACAGGGGATGGCTAAGCAAACTATGTAACATGAATGTAAGAGAATATTACCAGCCTGTAATAATAAAAATGATGAAGATGGAGAGGCATGGGAAGACGTATGTGAACTGATAAAAAGTGATGAAAGAAGAACCAGAAAGAAATCTAAACAGTAATTACAATATTTTGAATAGAAAAACGCCACAGAAAATGAATATTGCAAAAATTACAAAGAACAGGCTTTGCCCTAAAGACGAAATATGAAAAGATACTTCACTCAGTTCCTTTGTAGAAATTAGGGGCAAGTGAAAGTTGATTAGTATGGAGCACTGTATATAACATCAGTTTCTTTTTCTGTACTGATTGGTTTTTTGAAATTTTTTTCTTTTCTTTTTCTGGGATTATTTTTTTTTATAGGAGATGCTTCTCTGGGAGGGGGAAAAGACAGGGATACAAGGGAGGAATCTAGGTTACATATAACAATAAAAATTCATTTGAAAAAATGTTCATTCTCTTTAGGCTCCAGTAGTTACCTAGAAAGGATTATTTAAATATCCTTTAAATATAGTAAGAGAGGAGACTTTTTACCACAGTAAAATATATCTAATATTCCTCTTTTCTTGACAATGAGCCTATTTTCTCCATGTTTGCCTAAACCAACAGAGACCCTGTGGGTTATGGAAAAGTTAACTGCATCACAGGAATGAAAAAGAAATGTGACTTAAGAATCAGAAATGCGTTTCCATTTTTATAAATTGTTAAATAGGTAGGTTTTATTTTATTTTTATTTTATTTTAGGGAAAATAAACAAAAATCAAAACACCTACAACTCTCTTGAACACAACTATAGACACACATAGTACTCTTCACTCTGAAGAGAAGAGTTTTCCAATAGTTACTGCAAATTAAGAGTCCAGTCTGTCTGGGATATGGAACCAAAATATCTAATTCTGGGGCAGCTAGGTGGCTAAGTGAACACAGCACTTGGCCCTGGAGTCAGGAGGAACTGAGTTCAAATCCAGCCTCAGACATTTAACCCCAAAACTAGCCATGTGACCTTGGGCAAGTTGCTCAACCCCAATTGTCCTACCTTCCCTCTAAAAAAAAAAAAGAAAAAAAATTAATTCCAATATTTGCTTAGTAAAAGGATTTGGCAGGTAGGTGGCACAGTAGCTAGAGTACTGGGACTGGAGTCAGAAAGACCTGAGCTCAAATGTGACCTCAGACACTTACTAGCTACAAGATCCTGGGCAAGTTGCTTAAATCTGTTTGACTCAGTCCCTTATCTATAAAATGAGCTGGAGAAGAAAGTGGCAAAAAACTCTAATATCTTTGCAAGAAAACCTCAAATGGGGCACAAAGCATCAGACACAATTGAAATGACTGAACAACAACAAAAGTTAAAAAGTAACTTGTATCAGATTGGCTAACATGACAAAAACAGGAAAATGATAAATGTTGGAGAAGATGTGGAAAAGTTGGAACACTAATGCATTGTTGGTGGAGCTGTGAGCTGATCCAATGATTCTGGAGTGCAATTTGGAACTATGCCCAAAGGGTTATAAAAATGTCCATAACCTTTGACCTAACAATTCTGCTTCTATGGCTGTATCCCAAAGAGATCATAAAAATAGGAAAAGGACTCACGTGTACAAAAATATTTATAGCAGCTCTTTTTGTGTTGACCAAGAACTGGGAATCAAGGGAATGTCCATCAATTGGGGAATGACTGAACAAGTTGTGGTATATGAATGTAATGTAATACTGCTGTGCCATATGAAATGATGAACAGGCAAACTTCAGAAAAAGCTGGACTTAAATGAAGTGATACTGAGTGAAGTGAGCAGAACTATGAGAACATTGTACACAGTAACAACCACAGTGTGAGATGACTGATTTTGATAGACTTAGCCCTTCTCAGCAAGGCAAGGACCTAAAAAAATTCCAAAAAATTCATTATGGAAAAATGCTATCCACATCCAGAGAAAGAGCTATGGAGTCAGAATGAAGAGTGAAGCAGACTATTTTCTTTTTTGTGGTGTTTTGTTTTGTTTTATACTTTCTTTCTCTTGATTTCTCCCATTTGTTATAATTCTTCTATGCAACATTACTAATGTAAAAATGTGTTTAATAGGAATGTATGTCCATATCAGATTGCACGCCATCTTGGGGAGGGAGGAAGGAGAGAAGGAGAGAAAATTTAAAACTTATAGAAGTGAACGTTGAAAACTAAAAATTAAATAAATAATTTTTTTTAAAAAAGCAACTTGCAACCCAGGAATTTAGCAGGTGACCCATTTCCAATAAAATGGCCATACTGTTATTATGAGCACAAAAATGAATGAGCATAATTAGGTAGAAATTAGGTGATAGTTAAAACTGTGTGTGCGTGCGTGCGTGCGTGCGTGCGTGCGTGTGTGTGTGTGTGTGTGTGTGTATCTGTAAATCAGCTTCCATCTTCCCCCTTCCATATCTCCTTGGTTCTAAGTTGCTAAATCTACTGTTTTGACCAAGCTAATTCAGTGTTTAGTACAAATGTTCCATTTGGTTAAAAAAAAAATCCTCCAAACTGGATGTCCGAATGAACTGACCTTTTAAAAAACTGAAATGGTCAATTTAATCAAAATGATAAAAATCAGCTGTGCATGTAGCTAGCTTAAATCTCTAGTTGACTGACTTTTTCCTAGTAAAGCCTGGTTTATAGTGCATGAAAAGGCCAAATTTTCTTTAAAAAAAAAAAAACTAAGAGATTTTTATTAAAGAGCAAATTTGCATTTAATTGTGTGAAGCTGCAAATATGCCTCTTAATTATCTTGATTATTTCCTTTCTGGGGATCTAGATTGATCCATGTGATTTCAGTGTATTAGAGAACTCATTTCTATGCCCCATGTTACTTCTCCCTGCTTCCAACCCTCAGAATTCAGATTCCAAACAAACACTGCCCTGGTTATCCAGTATGTTCAAATCTCTTCTCTTGAGTTAACAAAAGTTTCAACATATAAACTGTAATTTGTTAAGTTAGTAGGGGTTGGAGCATGATAGGGGCATATAAGTCATACTGGGAGGACTAAACAGAGGGAGCTATATCACAATCATTTTACCTGACTGTGTTTTGACTAAGAAGGAAGGCTTCCATTAAATGAAACATCTCAGGCAGTCCACAATTACACAATGAACATATTTTATTTGTTGGGAAATAGACAACCAATTTACCGACACATTACCACCCACCACCTCTGTTACTACTTTCCACATAATTAATCATTGATTCCTAATGTTAGAGATTTGTAGCTAAAAGGGACCTTAGGGGGTCATCTAAAACAATTTCCTAATTCTATAGATAAAGCTATTCTAAATCTAGAGCTAGACCTCAGTTAAGGGACTCCCCCAATATCACACAAGCATTAAGTATCAGTGAGAAGATCTGAACTCTGACTTCTGACTTCTGTCTTCTGACTTATTGAACAGACCCACAGCAACAGAGTTACTCAAGATTTTGAAATCTCCACAATAGACTCAGGAAGAACAGATTTTGCAAAGGTTTTGAAGAGTTATAAGATAGAGGGAAAATGGCTTCTGAGAGCCTGGTGATAAGGCAAGGGGACCAATGGCCTTTAATGTACCAGAAGAAGAACCAAGGATCCCTGAGCAAAGGACATGGGATTTTGCTCACTTCTTCTATAGCCTGCATCAGCTCCCCAGCATCCTTCCACCAATACAATGTCAACTTTAACTGAGGTCTGAACTGTGGTTTTACCTCCTTACCACAGTCCTTCTCCATTAAAGATGGCTATGACTCATTAGCAAGAAGTATTTAACTCCTCATCCCAATCTCCCTCTGCCCTTCATTGAAGGTAGCCCTGTTTGGAGGCAGAGACATACTCATGGACCTTTAGGGGCAAGTTTTTCCTCCCTCACCCAGACCTCCTCTGAACAACATCTCCATGGACAATTACAACAAGGATTTAAATATTCATCCCAAACCCCTTCAATCACAGTATCCTTAGTAGGAGGTTGATGACATAACCATGGACCATTGTGGTTGTTCAGTTGTTTTCAGTCAAGTCTTACTCTTTGTGACCCTGTAATGAATGGCAAGCAAAGTAATACTTTGATGCTTATTTCAGCTATTCAAGTACTTTTGAGCCTGGCCTTTGATTTATCAAGTCTTTGCTAGAAACAGTGTACATTGTGTTGCCCTTAATAGGCCTAAGGGAGTTTGGAGACCTTCCCTGCCCTTAGTAGATCTCAGGTCATCATATGAAACCCAAGGTAGAGGAGCTTGCCAAAAGAGCAGAACTGGAAGTGTGGAACAGGAAGGAGCAGAGCAGAGAAAAACTCAAGCATGAGCTGAGACCAAACAGAATTGAGTGGGAGAATGTTTGTGATGTCCAACAGTCTGCCTGTCTGTTCTGTCTGTGTTGATATTACTTTGCCAGAACTGAAGCATTCTGTCTGTTGAAAGAAGACTTTACTGCTGATATATAAGCCCTGACAGGGGCTTTACTGCTGTTTACAGAAGTCCTGGGACTTTACTGTTGATTTGTGTTTGATTTCTCAGACAGAACCTTTGTTGGTTGGTTTGTGTTATTTGTCAGACAGAAAGTGAATTGAGATGATAGTGCCGGCAATGTGTGTAAATATTGCTGTAGCTCTGTTAAGCTTTGTCTTCCTAGAAATAGAAACTGTGAAGGGCTTAGAGTAGAATAGTCCCTGTAAGCTGAGATATAGAACTGGACCAGAGAGCTGCCTGCATGTGAATCCAGGCAAGAGCTAGAAGCATGGAAGAGGAGTCATGGGGTTTGGAAGTCAGACTTGCATTAAGATGAAAGAGGGCTTTACTTGGGTACTCTGCAATGACTGATGAGATTGTGATTTACTGTGACCTAGAGGTGGATGATGTTTGTACTTTCTGCTACCCCTTAAGGATGATTGGCTTAAGGATGATTTGAAAGCCAGGTTCCAGTCAAGATGAAAGAAGACTTTACTTGTATACTCTATATTGATTGAGGAGATTGTGACTTACTGAATGATACGTTTTGTTTAAGACTATGTGACCACCTTAGCAATATGTTGTTATGTTATATTGTTGTGAATGTTGTGCTTTAGTTTCTTTAATGTTTTGCTTAAGTTTATTGCTGAATAAATAGAGAGTTCACTATACTATGCAATTAGATCCTTAAAGTTATTCACTACAGCAGTTCGCAAGAGAGCTGCTTGTGATTAGTTTTACAGACTCCATTTGGGATTTTCTTGGCAAAGATACTGGAGTGGTTTGCCATTTCCTTCTGCAGTTCATTTTACAGATAAGGAAATTGAGGTAAAAACGTTTAAGTGACTTGCTTTAGATTGCACATCTAGTAAGCGCCTGAAACTAGATTTGAACCAAGGTCCTGCTGACTCTAGGCCTGGTACTTTATCCACTGTGCCACCTAGCTGCCCACTGTGGGCCTTTAGTGACAAGTTTTTACTCCCTCACTCAACCCTCCATTATTTTTGATGCTAAGAATATGGCCATGGACCATTAGCAAGAAAATTTTAATTCCTCAACTCCATCTCCCTCTCCTCTTCATTGAAGGGAGTCTTAATAGGAATCACACGACATGAACCTTTAGTAGTCTTTATTCCCTCATCCAGACCTTCTCTACTGTTGATACAGAGAACTGTATCAAGTTATGGACTTTTAGCATCAAAAAGTGCTTTTGCAGCTTCACTGCTTCACCCCATAACCCTTTCCATGATAGAAGCATTGGAAAGATGAAGAGAATATGATCATGGACATTTAGTGACAAGGGAGTAACTAGAACCCCTAGGCACCTTGGCTATGGCCCACAGAAGAGGTTTGATGGAAGAGAGGATAGGGTTCTTTCCACAAGGTCCAAGGTTAGCCATTTTCAGAGCTCAAATCAGCAATACTCAAACCCATCAGATTCCACCATACTTCTCCCTCTTGAAGTGTGAATGCGCCCTCATTTTAAATGCTGTCACTGGGCAGGGAAGAGGCAGGGGAAACTGCTGATTGGCTCGTTTGAAACCAGGGTGTCAATCAAATGAAAATGGATTGTGTGATTAGTCCAAAAGAAAAGCTTTGATTGGTATGTAAGATAGAAGGCTGGTGGTGATTAGCTGGTGTGTGTGTGTGTGTGTGTGTGTGTGTGTGTGTGTGTGTGTGTAGGGGTGGTGGTATCTGTGTCTGTATGATTGGCTGGTGTGGGGGTATCTGGGTACCTGTGATTGGCTCTGAAAGAAGATTGTGATTGACCCAGAAGATCTACAAGGCAGTGGTGTCAGGGTTGTCTTCCCTTCCCTCTTCTTGAAGTATTGTTTTGGGAAGCAGCCTAGAGATGTGTTGTATCCCTGCCCAGACATGCATCTCTATCCCTGGGTGTGACACGTGGGAAGGAATGACTTCTCTTGGCTTTTAAGAATATTCTCCCCACCTGCAGGTTTAGAGGTTTTCCCATTGCTTCACCCTCTCTTGTAATGTGTGACCTTGGTCCTGGATCATGAGGGCAATGAAACTAGCCTAGGGCTAGAAACCCCTGGGCTCCTGCAGGAGAAATACCTTCTCTCTACTGCGGAGGGACATTTTTGTAGGTGTTATTAGAGATAGGGTTTGAAAGTCTAGAACTGGCTGTCTGACAGGCTGAAAATAAAGGATAATAATAATTAATGAAATATAAATGAAAATAAAATTGGTTGTTTGGCATGTAGGTGTCTAATTGCTGATAGTTTGTTGGAGGCAGGGAATAAGGGAAGGTTTTCCTTGTGTCTGTATGACTGCTCTGGAGAAATGCCAATAGTTCATGGTAACGTATATATGTGACTTTTTCCTCTTTGAAGGATCTTCCATGAAAATTTTTCAATAACTACTAACCACTACAACCACTTTCTAAAGCCATTTGAATTAGCTCATGCTTTGTTCTCAATCATGATATCTCTGAGGACTATGCCTTATGATTTTATGAAAATCAGTCAATTAAGAAAAATATTCCTGATGAAAGGAAATAAGAAAACATTGACTAGAGTGAGTAGACATAAGTTTAAATCCCACTAATGATGCTTGCTACTTGTATGACCTTGGACAAATCACTTAATTTCCTCAGGCCTGTTTCCTTATTTATAAATAAGAAAGCTGGACTTGGTGGCAAGGGTTCGTAACTCTTTTTGTTCCATGGACTGACTGCATTAGTTGTCTGGTGAAGCTTAGGCACCCTCCTTATAATTTATTTTTAATTAAAATTGAAAGAAGCACTAAATTTCAGTTAGAGGCTAAGGAAAATAGTTTT
>CM053588.1:246278953-246308663 GCA_028646515.1 Pseudochirops corinnae
AGTTAAGGATACTTGTTCTAAGGTCACTTCTTTATTCCCTAAGATCTTCTTTTTTCTTGGCTAAACATCCCCAGATCCTTCGATCAATCCTTAGATAGCATGGTCTCACTGTGCTATGATCCTTCTATCAATATAGATGAATATCTCCTTGCAACTTGGATTTAGACTGCTGCCCTCCGAGTGGAGACATTAAGCGAAAGCTCTAGTTGTGTAAACAGTCAGGGAGGGCCTTGGACTCACACCATTCTGACTTTGTGCATGGTTCTCTAGCTGCTATATCCCATTACTTCTAATAAGCACCATTTCCCAATTTAACAAACATTCAATACATCAAGGATCCATTATTTCATTGACAAGAGTATGGTTGCTTCCTTTAGCAACACAGATATTGCCTCTGGCTTCTTCATTCGATGCTTATGCTGCCAAAAAAAAAAAAAAATTCATCACCTGCCCCCAGCCAATGAAGTGGTATTGTGAATTCCTGCACTGAGCATCTGCTCCTCCTACACACATGTAGTCCAGTGTCAGATCTGAATTTGAAGGCAGGAGGGACCTCCAGAAGCTTGTGCTCTGCTGGCACAGTCTTTCAGAACTCAGAGTCACATCCTCACTAATCAGGAGACATTGGGGGAGGAGAAATTGAATGTGCAGCACCCTCTCAATTAGCAATGAAAAAGAAAGCATGCCAGCTATGTGGATGAGGGCATTAGTAGGCAGGCTTCTGCATAAAGCCATGCCAAGGATACACCAAGCTCACAGAAAATCACAATCTTCTCCCTAGCACCAATAGTATTTTTATGTAAGTGATAACAGGTTAAAAGGCACTTTATGGACAGCCTTGAAAGAGGGAAAAAAATTAAAAAACTAAAAGAGAAGCAGTCATCAGCATGTCTACTGCAATGCCTGGAGTCTTATATCTATGTGTAAAAAGGGAGGTGATAAATACCATTTCCTTTGGTAATAAAGGATTATTAGGAATGGCTAACTGGCTTCTTCTAGAGCCTTGGTATTTGTTTTTTTTTGTTTGTTTTTAATTGGTTTGGTTTATCATAAACTAATGGAACCACCATATTCCTTCTCAATGGCTTCCTCTCAGTTAATGCCCAACAGTGGGTAGCATGAAGAGCTCCTGAAACTAGAATATTTCAATTTTTCATGTTCTTTGGCTGTACCATAAGGGTCTTCTCTTGTGTTCTAAACCTCTTCTCTGTTCCTTCCATCCTGAGACCTCAGAAAAGTGGTCTTTTATATGGAAAGACCTACCTGGATCAGTAGTTGTCAATTCTAGCTGACCTTTGGGCTCTTTCCAGAAAATTTAGAGAATCTATCCATAATGTCCTTTTTCTATTTCATTTGATTGTTGCTATTTCCAGCATTATTAGATGAAGAGATACCTTGGCATGTGACATATGCTTATTACATCCACGTTTTATCAAGACATCTTACAAAGCATCAGCAGCAAGATGTCACAATGGATAGAGCACCAAGTCTGGAGTTAGGAAGACTCATCTCCCTGAGTTCAAATTTAGCCTTCAACACTTACTAGGTATGTGACTCTGGGCAAGTCACTTAACCCTGTTTGCCTCAGTTTCCTCAGCTGTAAAATGAGCTGGAGAAGGAAATGGCAAAACACCCTAATATCTTTGCCAGAAACAAAACAAACCAACCAAAAAAACACCCAAGCAGGGTCACAAAGAATCAGATACAACTGAAATGCAACAACAACAGAATAAAGTACCATGGACCCTCCTTGTGAGTTAAAAAGCTGTAGGCTGGTTGATAACACATTTAGGTGGATGCAGAACAGGTTGCCTTGGTAGAAGCAGATTCATCATTGATGAGTTGGTGTCATCAGAGAAGGGTTTCTAGTGAAGTAGTCCTGGAATCTGCCATTGTTCTTATGCTCTTAAATATCCTGTATATCAATGACTTAGTTGAAGACTTACATGGCATGCTTATCAGATTTGCAGATGACCTAAAGCTGGAAGGGATAGCTAACATGCTAGATGATAGACTGAGGATGAAGAGTGTCCTGGAACCACCTCAAATTGGCTTTGCCGACTGCTAAATTTTCGGGGAGAGCAATCACACCCCAGAATCTGCAAATGTCACAAATCAGGGCTTGACTTATTTTTTTTGTTGATTTTTTACCCTTAAGAAAATGTAGTAGAAAATGGCAATAATGTAGATTAAAATTAAAAGTGTATTGTGCATACATGGTTTTTAATAGAGATCTGTTTGTTAAATGTTTACTAGAACACACTTGCTCAGGATCTGTAATGATCTAGACAGACCAAAATGGGCCAGAAAATTTCTATATAATTGTGAAGTTCTATAATTGGGTTAAAAATTTGCCAATACATTATGTTGAATAGGCAGTAATTCACTTGAGGAAAAAAAATGATCTAGAGGGTTTAATCAAGATCAATAAGAATCAAAACTATAACATGACAACCAAAACAGGTTCATTTTTTAGTTCTCTTATTTATCAAGAGTGTAGCTGGATCTAGAACCGGAAATGTGAGTATCTACTGTGCTCTGCCTAGTAGGATGACACCTGAAAAAATCTAGAATTTGAGCCCCTTATGGACTAGGACACTGTTTCACCTTTCTTCTGCCCAGTGCTTAGCATACTACCTGGCACATAGTAAATGCATGTTGGTTGATTGATTGTGTTCAGTTGTGACAACACATTTTAGGAAGAATAAACTACAGCATATACACAGGAGGGAGATCCAAATAGTGAGACCATGCTATCAAAGGAGTTATTGAAAGAGCTATGGAAGTTTAGCCAAGAAAAGAGAAGACTTTAGGGAATATGAAAGCTCTGTTCAAATATTTGAAGGGTTGTTTTTATAGAAGAGGACAGCTGGCACCATACTGCACAGAGTGCCAGGTCTGGAGCCAAGGAGACTCATCTCCTTGAGTTCAAACCTGGTTCAGACATTTACTAGCTGTGTGAACCTATGCAAGTCACTTCACCCTGCTTGCCTCAGTTTCCTCATCTGTAAAATGATTTGGAAGAGGAAATGACAAACCACTCAAGTATCTTTGCCAAGAAAACTCCAAATGTGGTCGGAAAGCTGGATAAGACTGAAAAATGACTGAACAACAAATGAACAGTAGTTTCTGGTGTACATATTCGGATGTCTAGGATATACTCAAAGCCTACTTATTTTCTTTATTCCTATAAGGTATATTCCTATTTCTCTCTTTTCCTAAATTTCTTTCTATTCCCAAACTTTATTTCATTTTACATATTCCACTGGTTCCCAAATATAGTTGATCACTCCTTGCTATAAACTCCTGTTACTTGTCCTTTAACCTACCTTTCTTTCCCATAATTCCATTCTTGTTATTTTTTAAATTATTATTAAACCCTTCTCATAGAGCTCACATTTAAGATTTGCAAATTACGTTCTTTGAGTGTCAACCATGTGAATGAGGCTATACAGGTGCTTATTCTAAAGCTGAAGAAATCAAGATTTAGAGATTATACAGATAACAAATACTAACCCTGGGTCTTGAACTCAGACCCAGGTTTTCTAACTCCAAACCAAGTTCCCTTCCTACAAAATTTTACTATCTCTCCAACATATGTTCTCCACTTTCCTTATGCTTTCCCACAGACATTGTTTAGCAAATTGGGACAGGAGTTTCATCTCTCTGTGTGTCATCCCAGACTCAAGATGATGCCTACTCCTCCAATCTTTTACTCTGGTCAATTAATTCAGAAGCAGTTGTAAGGGGTTACCTAGGATCCTGCCTGAATGTGTTATGACATTGCAACAACCTATTAAAATGAGTAAAATACAGCATTCATACAATGACTAGTCAACACAACCAGAAATGTCTTCCAAAGAGATTTCATTCTAGATTTAACGAAATTCATTGGCATATGAAGATAGTCCATAAATATTGGCCCTGAATCTGTCTCTTTCCAAAATGATCTGCTTTATCTATAATGCATACCAGACTTCTATGTTCCGTTCAGTTCCAAGAACACTGTTGGCACTCAACAGATCATAAATAAGCAACAATAACAGTGATATAGCTTTAATAAGTTGCAGCTAGAAAGAAGAAGGAAAAAAAGCCTTTCTGACATCCTACTTTTAGTTGCCTGTGTGTAGGCAGTGGTAGGAATATTAATTAATTATTTATTTTAGAAACACCTGACAGTATTATAGGAAATCATTTATATGTTGTCAAATGATTTGTATTCTGGAGTGGCCAGAGTGTTCTGAATCTGTGTTCCACTGCATTTCTATGTTCTTTAGCCCCACCCTCTACTTCCAATATTGCTTAGAGGTATCATTTATCTGACATTTATTCTTGGATAGCAAACTCATGAAAGCACATTGAGACTAGTAATAACCTTCTCAGACTTCTGCTATACATCATAGTACAGATTTCCTTCCACTAATCACCCTCTTCCTTTGAATCACTGATGGCAGTTGATTCAGTCTGTCTGTCATGCACACTGGATTGGGAAGAGATTTCTGGCTCTATTGGTTTGCCTTCCCAGCCAGCAACTTTCTAGATCTTTGAACAAGTGGACAACAGGATGCTGAGCTAATAAAATGGACATCCTCTCCTTGAGAGAAGTGAGTATTTAATGGGAAATTTGAAATTATTTTTCTTGCTAGATGTAAACAACTTCCATAAACTGAGATTATCTTTTTTTAAAAAAATCATCCCAAAGATGCAGATCCTGCATTTTTAGAAGTAAGACAAAATTAGACTATAAATCCATATATCTTCCTGTAACTTACTGGGTCTTCTTGCTTGGCACAAGACTTAGGAGGTCACAGTGTGATGGAGTTTGGGATTTGGAGTCAAGAGACTTGGGTTTAAATCCTGGCCTTGAAGGAATTCTTTAATCTCTTTGGGCCTCACTTTCTCCATTTGTAAAATGAAGAAGTTGAAACAAATGGTTGAAATAGTTCCTAAGGCTGGTTTTAGCTCCAAATCTCAGATGCTATCATTCCTAACCAAATGGAGGAGGGAAGGAGAGGTAAAGGCTGTTGCCACTCCTGGGAGGATGATGTGAGGAATACTGGTATAAGAAATCCGAAAGAGTAGAGACAGACAGGGGAGAGGGATAAAAATGGGAGTTAGAAAGTAGCCCAGCTGTTCTGTCACTCTGTCTCCCAGCCAATAAAGTGTCAAGAGTAGTGTGATTTCTGGTAGGAAGCCCAAGAGAATAAGGAGTAATGTAGCCTTTGACTTGGGTTTGGGAAAAGAGATAAAGTGCTGTAGAGAATGCTATTCTATCTATCAAAACAAAGAGTTCCCCAAAGAAAATCCCATATACATCTACCCGGAATCTTCACCCTCCCCACTCCCCTACTGCTTTTGGTCTAATGGGATTACGCAGCATTTACCTTCAGTTTTGTAGAATCTCTGCAGTGGGCTCCTTTATGTAACCCTGAGAGTTGGAGCCAAAACTTAAACTTTCTGGATTTGAAATCCTATGCCAGAATTGATAGTTTTGGAGAGTGAAGTTTCTTTTTAAGGGATAATCAGTTTTGAATGGAAAAGGTCCAACTAACCTTGTTAGAACAGAAAGCATTTTTCCTCAGGTCTGTCATTTAACCCTTCCTTTTCCGTGTGTGGGGTGGGGGCATTATCTCCTAAAATAGATGGCTTTTACAAATACCTCCTTCCAGACACCAAGAAAATGACTTTTCAACAGAAAGACTATTAATATGCATTATGATTTTAGGAAACAAATCATCTAAAGTTACCCAGGCTTATTTTAGGGCACATACATATCAGCCTTTGTTTAAAATGCTTTTCCTGCTGTGTCTACAAACAACCACCTTGTGTGTTTTTCTTCCTTTGAACTTGATACACTAGGGGAAATCAACAACAACAAAAATACCACAAAACACATACTCATTTCTCTCTGTTTTACTGACTTTATTTGGAAAAGCTAAACAATCAAGGAGAACAGAAAATAAAGCTTAAATAATTCAATCTATTTGGCCTGATCTCTTATTGAATAAACTACACCTAGGCAGCACAGAGTTCCCCCTTTAGAAATAAGTTAATTCCTTCAAGATAGGATCTTCATTAATAAGGTCTTCCTTATTTTGCTCAGATGAATTAATAACTTCAAAAAATGAGTAATTATCAAAGAATTAAATTCACTCAATGTCTACTTGTAAATTATTCAGAAAATGGGTGTTTGCAGGAATATAGGAAGAGATCCTAGACATGAATCCTCTTAACAGTCTATAGCCAGAGATCAACTCTCTCATTTTACATGTGTGATATTTTGCAGAGTAGTAAAGTGACTTTTCCAAGGTCACACAGCTAGTAAGTGATCCCAAATCCAATCCCTCATCCACTCTATTATATTTCATTGAGTTCAATTATTTCAAATAGCACAATCTGAGTCAGATAATCGCTACTGATAATTAGAATTGGCACTCAATATTGGTATTGACTTTTTAGCAGACTTGTTGAATTTGTAACAAATATGATTATATATTGAACCCATAAGAAACTTTATATATCAAAAAGAATACTCAGAATTAATAGACAAGCTATTTCATTCTTAATCGTCTGCATTATCTAAATGCCCTCTACATGCTAAAGCAATATGCCCATTCTTAAGAAGAGAAATGATATCAGAATGATAATAATACAATTTTAATTAGGAGAAGCCGAAGAGTGAAAGCAATTTAATATAGCTTCCTAGCTGAGGAAACAACACATTGTCAGTAAGTCTTGGCCTCCTTAATTTTGTCTACTCTGTAACTTTCAAAATCTGGTATAATCACTTGCTCCCCTCCTTTTTTTAAGGAAGACCTGAGTTCAAATCAGGCCTCAGACTAGCTGTGTGACATTGGGCAAGTCATTTAATCCAGTTTACCTCAGTCTACTCATTTGAAAAATAAGCTGGAGAAGGACATGAGAACTCACTCTGGTATCTCTGCCAAGAAAACCCAATATGGAGTCAGAAATAGTCAGACACGACTGAAATGACTAAATAACTACACCAAATGATCACTTGCTCCCTTTTTTCCTCCCCTTCAAAACGTAATCCTGTAAGAGTCACACAATTAGAGTTACTATGGGAATTAAGGGTTTTGTTACAGTTGGTACTTTCACAAAAGGCAAAAATCATGTCTGTCTTCAGATTTAAACGCTATCTTACAAGTAGTTTAAAAATAGTTATATTTCCAAATCACCACAGATCATAAATCTTTGTATATATCTTAACCTTGCCCATAGACTGTTACAAGCTCATCCTATGGTTTTCTAGGTTATGCACCTTTTTATAAGGTACAGATAATTATTCTTCTTGAGCAAATGGGAAAGTAGCAGCACTATCTACTTTGATTCCACCTTCCACTCAAAAATAATGAATTGCCTATATTCTGTCCCTATACCATCATTATACATAGTTGCAATTTTTCAAATATTAAAGCTATAAAGGTGATTAAAATGATAGGTTTTCCACCAGTGATAGACAACTTCCTATCCTTTCCCTCTCAAGTTATCATAACAACCATTATCAATTCATTTTGTCGCATTCTTTCAGAAAGAATGGGTAGATTCCTTTCAAAGATCTTTTCCTTTTCAAAATGTAGCTTTGCTATGGAAGGTGTTGGAATGGTACAGATACACCTTTACCTGTCTGGGGTTGCAAGGTAAGGTCTATTTAAATGTTGCCCAAGAAATTCCTGAATTGGGAAGGAGGGCAGCAAGCCAGAAGATCTCTCTTCATTTGATATTTGTCTACTATGCAGCTAATAGCAAGCAAAAAGGGTTCTTTCCAAAATCTTGCAGATCTAAAATTTAAAGTAAGATCACTACCTGGAGCTAAATTTTTCAGATACTAAATGGTCCAAGAGAACCTAGTCATACAAGCTGTGTGAGTAAACTTGCTAACATTTAATTTATTGAAATAACAGAACAAAGTCCTGTGTTTATCTTGTGGTTGATGCTGGCCTTTTTATTTTTTTACCTCCTTTCACCCCTCCCCTTTTTGAAAGGGGAGAAATCTTTCAATTGATGCGAGGGAAGTTATTAAAGCAGTAGGCCAAAGCTGGGATTAGAGCTTCCAGGAAGTGGCAAAAATAGAACCTGTAAGCCTCTCACAGTGAAATCCAGCTCATTACCAAAAAAGCTCAGCAGGGTGCCACAGGAGCAGGTGAAAATTAGAAGTGTGAAAAATGTTTGCTCAGAAAGTGAAACAAGACAACTTGGGGCATTTTGCCAGACTTGGAGTCCACCAGAATTTCTCATTATTATAGAGAAATGGAAAAAAAATATTAGGATACATAGCCCAGCCCTCTTTCTTCCCAACCCCTGCAAAAACAACAACAAACCTGACCAAGAAAACATCAACAACATAAACCCATCTAGCTTTCGTGCCTCAGTTGTATTTCTGTGGGGACGAAAAAGAACAGGGCATCCAAGGGAGGCTAATGGAAATGGGTTTGGGGGTTGCTTTTATATTTTTGGTCTGGATCTGTGATTTCCAACACCTGGCGAGGAAAACTTCCTCTACCGATGCAGATGAGATACTTAAAATTTTAAAGAGTTGGCTAGGGCGCTCGGAACTTCAGTGATTTGCTTTCCCAAGTCCTAAAGACAGCGTGTTTCAGAGGCAAGACTAGAACTAGCTCTGAGGTCAGTTCTTATTCACCTGGCCACATTGCTTTTGCTTACACCTACACAGATAAACCCCCAAATAAACAAGGGAACAAAGAAGTGAGCTGTATCTTACTCCGAGGACCCTGGAAACTGGTACTGCCCACATCATTCCAATCCCATACCCAGTGCTTTCCAACTGGCTTTGAAGCATCTACAAAGACTGGAGTCGGAGAGCAGAGGATCTTGTCATACTCTTCAACGGTAAGCCTGTGCCAAAGAAAGATACGATGGAATGACCCCACATTTCCCATCAGCAAGAAGTGAAGGAACTGAGGATGTCTAAAGTATTGGATTATGAAGATCTTCCAAGGTGGCTTTTGAAATGCTAAACTAGTGGGGCACTTTTTGCTTCATTTTTTCAAGTTCCACTATGGGATGACCTGTAAGGATCTCAAACTCAATCTTTCCAAAACCAAATTCTTTACTTTCCTCCCAAACCCACTTCTGAATTTCTCTATTTCTGTCAAGGGAACCTCCCATCCTTCTAATCATCCAGGGCCACAACCTCAGCCTCATCCCCATCTACTCACTCTCCTTCATGCATATCCAGTAACTGACCAAGTCTTATCCATTCTACTTCTAAAACGTCTGTCCCATCTGCCTCATTTTCTCTCCTCACACAGTCATTCAGGTCCTCATCACATCTCACCTGTACTGCTGCAGGATCCTCTTAATTGGTCTCCTTGCTTCCCACCTCATCAATCCATTCTCTGCACGTCTGCCAAAGTGATTTTTTTTTCTAAAGCACAGATTTAAGCATGTGACTCCCTTGTTCAATAAATCCAATGGCTCCCATTGGACTTCAGGAATAAGTACAAATTCCCTTGGCATTTAAGAATATTCACCAGACTCCAACATACATTTTACAGCCCCATATACATTTTCTTTCCTTCGCATATGTTATGGTCCAGCCAAACTTTCCTATTCTTTGCATATAACACTATCTAGTAGGCAAAGGGAAAGGGAGGAAAAATAACAAGCATTTATAAAGCACCTACTATGTTATAGGCACTTTTTTACAAATATTATTTCATTTGATCATAGGAAATGATCAAATGAAAAAAAATGATCAAATGAAAAAAAGATTTTTTATACCTTTGTATTGGCCATTCTCTATACCTAGAATGCAATGCCCCATTATCTCTGGCTTTTTAGAATCCATAATTTCTCTTTAAAAATAATTTAGGCATCACCTCCCACAGGAGACCTCCAGGTTCTAGTAACTTCCCAAAAATTTAGCTTGCATTTACTTTGTGTATATTTTAAGTATATCTGCATCTATATTGTATTTCTCTCAGTCCTTCTGGCTGTTTTCCAAGATCCTTACTAACCTTAATTCATTTTGAAACGTTGAACCTTCTATCTTCTTACTTTCCAATATGAACTCTGTAATATAGAAAGGACTGTTCATATATAAGTCATATATAATGACTGATGATATTCGCTTTGTAAAGGATTAGCATAGTGAACTCCTGCTAAGGGACTTACCTCCAATGATACAGATTGAAACACATTCATTGAGCCATAGGTCTAAAGCTAGGAAGGACTCCATAGTCTATCCAGTCCATTCCTCAGAAACTGAAACTGAGAGAGTGTTCAGGGCTTACACAGGTAGTATCAGAATAAGGATTTGAACTGAGGCACTCTATGAATGTGGGTTACCATTGTTATTGGTAGTAGTGGTAAGAAGAGGAGGAGATGGAGCAATAAGAGTAATAAAAGTAGGAGGAAGAGAAGGAGTGTCTTTATAATTTTTTCCCTTTTAATTTTTTTGGCTTTTTTGAAGGGCATTTGGGGCTAAGTGACTTGCCCAAGGTCACTTGGCTAATTTTTTTGTATGTTAAGTGTCTGAGGCTGGATTTGAACTCAGGTCCTCCTGACTCCAGGGCCAGTGCTCTATTCACTGTGCCACCTAGCCGCCCTGAGTGTCTTTATTATTGTTATTATTAATTTGTATTAGAATTCTTATAGAGAGAATAGGAGTCCAGAAGAGGGAGCAATCAATTTCAGCTGAAATCGTTTGAGGAAATTGGGTTTAAGCTAAATTATGGAGGCTGAGTTAGATTTGGATAGGCAGAAACAAGGAGGGGAATTACATTCCAGATGAGGGGAACCATCATCAATGGAAACACAGAAGCTGGAAAATGGAAGGCATGATTAGAATATAGAGAAAATACCATTTTGCCTAACGTGGTTGGTTCAGGTAGAGAAATAGCTAGAGATAAGGCTAGCCAGATAAAACAGAACCAGATTGTGGAGGACTTTGAATATAAGTTTAGGAGTTAGGACTTGATCCTCTAGGCAGCACAGTGCCACTGAAGGCTTCTGAGAGAAAAGCAGAAGCTTAATACACTGCTTCAGGACAAATAAGCTGGTAGTTATATGCAGGATGCATTGACTAGGATCAACTGCAGGCAGGAAAACCCATAAGGAGGCTATTGCTGATAATCTAGACATGAGATGATAAAGTCCTGAGCTAAAGTGATGGAAATGGAAAGGAAGGAATAGATACAAGATACAATGAGAAAGAAGAATCCCTGGGCCTTGGTGAATTCATAGAAATGAAGATCAAGGAGGGTCCAGGGAAATGGAGAAGTTAATTCTGAATCTGAGGACTCAATGCAGAATGTTTATGGATTATGATGGTACTGTTTGCAGAAACAGAAGCAGATGACGAATATAGTTTGGGATATGCACCTTTGAGCCAACAGAGACATAATCCAACCATAAATGTCCAGAAGGCAGATGTAAATATGGGACTAGAATTCAGGACTGTAGATATAAAGATCTGAGAAGGTGAATTTCTTGGAGACAGTTTTTTTTTTTTTGAGACAGTTTTTGTGAAGTTTTATATCCTTCGATTCAACACACATTTATTAAACACTTATTGTATGCAGGCTACTGGAATAAATACTGGACAAACAAATATGAAGTCAGAGTTTCTATCCATAAGGAACTTGGGAGCTAATAGGGAATTTGATATCGATAGGAAGGCTTTTAATTCAAATGAGAAAGTAGCACAAGGGAGAGGTCCATGCAAAATGCTATGAGAAAGTGAATGGAGAGATTATTTCCAGCTAGAATAGGTATTGGATTGAGTTCAGCAAACATTTATTAAAAGTTAGAAGGAGGAGGAGGTGTTTAGGGAAAAGATAATGAGTTCTGTCTTAAATATGTTGAATTTGAGATAATTAAGAGACATCTAGTTGGAGATGTTTAATAGACAGCTGGTAATGTGGGCCTGGACTCAGAAGACTAAAGTTTTATATATAGATATGCCAGTCATATGTAGGAAGACGGTAATTGAACCCAGAGTTGGTGAGATCACCAAGACAGTATAGAGAAGCAAGTGCCCAGGATAGAACCTGGTTATACCAGCAGAAACTTGGATTATACTATGGTGAAATAAATCAATACCAGTCAGACCTTTAGGAAGAAAGATAGGAGAGCAGTGTGAGAAAACCCAGAGTTCAAAGCTTCAGAGAGGTCAAGAATGAGGAGGACTGAGAAATGGCCACTGGATTTAGCAGTTAGGAGATTGTTCATAATCTTGGATGTTGAGACGTAGAACTGGAAACCTGATTTCAGGAAGCTAAGAGCTCAGTATGAGTAGAAAAAATAGAGGTAATGAATATAGAAAGGTGGTTTGTTTTTTAGGTTTTTGTTTTTTTTGGCAGGAGTTTGGCAGTAATAGGCAAGAAAGAGAGAATGATAGCTTGAGGGGATGGCAGGGTCAAGGAAAAGTTTTAAAGATGGAGGAGATCTGGAATATTTGTCATTGTTATTGTTGTTTGTCCTTTGTTTTTGAAGAGGACCAATGATACCAGGAAGGTGATGTCTTGACTTGAAAGTGAATTGAAGTTAAGTGAAGCAGAAGGGTGCAAAGTCATCAGCCCCATTTTCTCCTACACAGCATTGGAGTCCAATGGCCAGACATAGGTCAGGATGACTGGTGATGGCCCGTGATGCACTGGGAGATCTTGGCCTTTTTAAGCTAAGATCTTTCCTAGGTCTCATTTTGTCTGAGGCAACACCCATTCAGCAGTTAAAAGCTAGGTAAGAATTGAGGTAAAAGACAGCCTACATAAGCCTTCACAAAAGAATCAGTCAAGTTGGGGAAGACCCTCAGTTTCTGGACAGAACAGAAACCACTACTATTTACACTCATTGGGAGTCATCAAAAACTGAACAATGAGCAAATGAGACTTGAGCAGGGGCCTATTATTGGCAAATAGGCAAGAACCAGAATAATTTGGGTTTAAAGGCATAGTCACATAGCTCCATTTGAATCTCAATGGACTTTATCAAAGTCTGGTTTTTCAGAGCTGTATTTCAAGAAATCATAAATGAAAACTACATGAGACAAAAGAATTAATTGTCCCAGTTTTTATAGGCAGTAAGGAAGGAGATAGTGAATAAAGGAAAATTAAAGAATGTACAGAGAATAATTAAAAGGGAAAACTGCTAAAAAGAGAAAGTATGGAATGGGATCAAGGGAACTAGTAGAGGAGTCGGCCCTAGCAGGGGAAAGGACAAACACTGGCTGGGAAACTACAACAAAGGAGAAGAGAATAGTGGAATGAAATTGAGTCCTCAGCTAAGAGAAAGGAAGAAGGGAATGGTAGAGGTGCTTTGAGATGAGGAGGTTTAAAAGAGAGGCTATTGGGAGTAAGTCTGGCAGTCAGTTTGAGGAAAGTAAAAGATATGCCTTGCAGCAATAGGGTCCAGTTGAGATTAGATAACAAGTTTGTAGTGGACTCATTCACAAAGTTGTATGACTTAATCAGGTAAGAGCAGAGAAAGTGGATGTTGGTTGTAAATAAGGTTTGAGAGTTTGAAAAGGGATGAGAGGCATTAGGATACACAGATAAGTAGAAAAGAGGTTTCTGGGAAGGGATAATATAAAAGTGAATACATTAAATGATAATATCCAGATTTAGAAAGGAGGAAATTAGAGGGTGTGAAGGCAGGGGTGGGGAATCTGGGGTCTCAAGGCCATATTTGACCTTCTAGGTCCTTGGGTGCAGCCTTTTGACCCAGTTCAAGTTTTACAGAATGAATCCATTTATTAAGGGGATTTTTTTCTGTGATGTTTAGATTCAGTCAAAGGACTGCACTTGAGGTCCTAGAGGGCCACATGTGGCCTTGAGGCCACAGATTTCCTAGCCCTGGAGTGGAAGATGGCAGGGGCCAGAGAAGATGTCACAGAGGCAAGTGTACCCTTATTTGGACCTAAGGAGAAAGAGATTTCAGTCATGAGCAAAGGCTATGAAAACTGGAGAATGTCAAGACAAGACTGGAATAGTTCAGTTTGATTGGGACATAAGGAACGTGACTAGGAGTTCTTTGAAATAGCACTGTGAAAATAGGCTGTTTCTAGAATGTGGATGGGCTTCGAATGCCAGTCTAAGGAATTTGTTCTTTATTAGGTCTTTACCAGTACAGGGAGTATCCAAATCCTTGATCCCTATGGCAATGAGATCAAAGATCATTTGAAGAAGTTTCCATGGCAGGCATGTGGGAGGCATGAAGTGGAGGTATTTTCTGAGGAAAGGCTTAAAGTGATCAGAGCGATACCCTGCTTCCTCATCTCCATGCTGAGCTGCTTTCTATCTCAATTCCTGGCTCTTCTCCCATTCCCATCTGTCCTCCAACCATACTTCCTTTTACAGATTGGCAGGGATTAAGGATAATGATAGGGAGGTGAGCAATCCACAGAAGATCCACATTCCATCTGCTCTACCTCCATTTACTACCGACTCCCCAGCCCTACACTTTCTCCTCCCTTCAGCAAGCACCAGCCAGCTACATAAGGCCTTCTGCTAGAACAGAAGCCACACCCCTACATCTCATCTCTACTATTATCACTATTTCTCCATTGTCTGGAGCCTGTTATCAGAGTACATATAATTTATGAAATACCTTAAATCTAAAAAGCGACTGTCTTTATGGAAAAATCACCAGGACTCAAAACAGTCTCTGATTTAAAAAGTATGCAGTATATACCAGAAGGCAGTTAAACCTAAGGACAACAAAGTTTAAACAGAGAAAAATCATTTTCCCCAGATATACCAGCTACCTCTTGAGATTACTATGCCAATGAAACATAAAGGGAAGAGTTTAGTGAATATATGCAGTTAAGATAAAGTTAAAAACTATTCTCTGCCTCCCCAAAAGAGAGATGGGAAGGGAAAGAGCTGTTCATCATGATGACAGTGATGACAAGACAGCAGAAAAGCAGAATCAGGTAAGGGTGAACCAAAGCAATAGTTTGAGTAGCCATGACCAAATACCAACCAGGCCTAGATACGCTCCACGTACTCTATTTTATATATCCAAACATATCTATTTGCGTTATTTCATATTAATGCAGAGACAGTTTAGTGATTAGTGAATCGGTTTCAGAAACAGGAAGATTTGAGTTCAAGTCTTACCTGTGATGTATATTGATTATGTGGGCCTGGAAAGTTGCATTCTCTCACTGCCACAGGCAGGACTCTGAGACTGTAAGTTGCATTAGTAGACATCCCTCATCTAAACTGATAAAATAACAAGTCCAGTCCAAAAATTGAAATAAGCAAGAGATAGCTAAGTAAAGAAATAAATATTGGGATCAGAATTATACATTATCAGTAGAAGAAGTCTAGAAAATAAATTGCCAGTCGATGAATGATGACAGTTTGGACAATGTTGTTCACCATAAAGGACAGATACAGAAAAGAAAATGCTCCAGAAAGCCTAGAGTGACCCCACATCAAGAACAAGTAAAACTTTCACTGCAATGTGGGAAATGTTAACAGGTCAACACCAAGGTCACTGTGCCAGGATTCTAAGATAAACACATTGAAGGGAGCAAGATTGTAGAACACCCAGACAGTTCTAGATGATCAAACTGCACAGAAACCACTTTAAGCACATCTTTGATCACATGGATTCACTAATTTGTTCCATAAGATTCAATAAGCATCTTTTATGGGCAAGGCACTGTCCTAAGCACTGGGGATACAAGGACATAGGCACTTTTTCCTCAGATGCATACTTTGGTGTATCTAAGTTTTTGTCCATGTCCACTCAAAAAGCCTCCATATAGAATCTACCTAACACAGGCTTATATGCTTATTGACCTAGAGCAGGAAAGCCCATCAGAAGCCATCTGCTCTAAGCCCCATATTTTATAGATGAGGAAACTTACACACAGCGGGGTGAAGTGATTTTTCCCAAAGTCACAAAGATAGTAATTGGCAGAGCTGAAATCTGACCCAGGTCTTCTGACTCCAAATCTACCAGTCTACTTATTCACGCTATATATGCTCCTCCAATTTCCTTTGGGTCAAATGCAATTTGAATATTCTGGAAATTTTACTGTTCTATTATTTATAGACCTTTAAGTGTTAGGAGGAGGAAAAAGAGATATTTTTCTAGTTTGTTGCTGGAAAAGGGGCATGGTATTGTTGAAAGTGCTATATAATTTCCAAAATATAATCCTGGATTCACTTCTGGGCCTAGTTCATTGTGTATCTGTAATGTCTGTCCAATCTGTATGTAGGGATAGGGACACACAATGAATTATTTACTTAACTGTACACTGTTGTCTAGATAATGGACAGCTCCTCATCCACTTAGTTTTTCATGCATGAATTATTAGATCAAATGCTTTTGAGTTCATGGATGCAATTTAGAAGATTGTTCAGTATTCTAGGGTTCGGTGCCACTAACACAGTGTTATCTATAAAGAAAGCTGGAGAACCTCTCCGAAGGAAAGCATAGATTTGACTCTGGACACCCTCTATGCCAGCGGTTCTCAACTTGTGGGTTATGTTCAATTTGTAACAATGAAAATACATCCTGCATATCAGATAGATTCATAACAGCAGCAAAATTACAGTTATGAAGTAGCAATGAAAATAATGTTACGGTTGGGGGTCACCACAATATGAGGAACTGTATTAAAGGGTTACGGCATTAGGAAGGTTGAAAACCACTGCTCTATGCCCATGCCAAAAACCTTTGGCAAGTATGCATCTCTGTCCCATACCCAATTTAAATCCAAGAATCTATTCCTATATTTATCTTACATATCTGTTTTTTGTTTATATGTTTTCCTGAGATGTAGAATGGGTGGACAGAATCTTATTAATTGCTATTCAAGTATGTGACCATAAATTTTGTCATATGTTAATATCCGTTGATTTCTTCTTTACTTAATTCTCTCCATTTTTTCCAATATCTTCTTTAAAAATGGATGTCAGGACTTATTATGCAGCCATATTTATCTTATTTTAATATATCATGCAACTAATGCTTTAATATTTGAAGAATCTATGATTTTGTTGTTGTTGGAACTCCATTCACTGATGCAGATAGTTACCCTTTTTTCCCAATCCCATGACAGCAGACAGTTTTCACACAATGTTTTGGTCAAGTAAAACCATTACCCTAAAGTCAGCTTATCTATGCTTCCTCTTAGTCAGTAGGCTTATGCTTCATTATCAGATCTATATTTTCTAAGTTCTTTCTTCTAGTTTTTAGCACTTGTAATTTTAATCACTTAAGGGTGAACAATTATGAATTACCAAATGCCTTTTTAATTATTATACTTTTGGAAATAAAGAAGAGAAGAAGGAGGGAGAGGGGAAAAGTAGGGGGAGAGAGAGGTGGGAGAGGAGAGAAGAGGAAGAGAAGGAAAAGAGAAGAAAGAGACAAAGACAGACACACACGCGTGCATACACGCATACTCAGAAAGAGACAGGGAATGACATTCGCAGTACGTTAACCATTAAAATGCTCCAGTATCAAGACACTTCACAGATTGTCCAGAGGAAAAATCCACAGGGGATATAAACAAAAGACAATATTTTGGGGAAAATCACTCTATGGGAAGCTTCCTCTTAAGAAAAGAATTTACTTCTACACCTCAATGAAGGCCATGATATAATCTTTCACAGTTCCAAGACAGTCTTTCTTTGCCTGTGTTTCAAACACTGTGGCAGGCAATGATACCTCTGAGGCTATCACAGAGCTGGGCTGTTATCTGACACCTGCCTGAATTTGAACATTTGGTTTGGGAGTGAGGATAGAAACTCAGGTAGAGCAAGGAGAGTGGGATGAAAGAGTGGAAGAAATAGGAGACAACTTGGCAATATCAATAACATGAACATTAATAACATTGTGCCTTGATTGTAATAAAGAAAAAATAGCATATGACTGAACATAGAATACTCATAACAATAAAGACAAGGAGTCATGATTAGACAATTGGGAAGGGGAAATAAGTCTGGCAGGAGAATGTTGGACAAATAAGAGGTGAAAGAAATGGTGACTGACAAGCCAAGCAGCATGGAATTGATCAGTGTGACTGCCTTTGGGAAGCTATGTAGTAGTTTTATTGACACCAAGCTACTCTCTAAATTCGAGGTTCATCTTTTCACGCATCAGTTTTCTTTCACTGATTCTGTATGGTTGCATAATAATGGAATAGTCCAGCATCTTAAGAGTTAACACTGGCTCATTTTGACGTTTGCTTATCAATGTTTAATAAAAATGTGTGACATACTTTTAAGCTTATTCTATATTATTACATTTTCCCCCCACCGCTTTCTCAGGTCTGGAAATCAATAACAATAAATCAAGCCATAATTTGTAGTATTTGCTGATTTCCAAGGTATAAATGCTCACATTAAAAATTTAACAATCAGTTCTCAGCAGCCAGTACAAGCACACACCATTGTATCCACCCAAAGGGTAAAGTAGAGCAATGTTATCCTCAACAACATAAGAGAGAGAGTTATCTTGCATTTCTTAGATTCTGAGATGAGTCAATGATCTTTTTTTTTCCCTTCAATATCCCTGGGTTAAGGATATAATCAAGTTGGTTTCTGCCATAATGGCTAGACCAATGTGAATGGCTTACAAATTATTGACAAAGAATAGTTCACAAATGCAGTACAGAGTTATATAATCAGAGAGTCATGTAGATCTAAAAGAAGCAGACTGGTCAAGTAGTGAGTAGGAGTGATAAACTTATGGACAGCTAACATGTTCCACTGATGGCCATGCAATATGGAGAGCAAAGTGCCAGTTCCACAGTACATGCTTAATGATGCTTGCTTATTGATCTCTAGAAAATGCCCCTTGGAAATCTGGAGCCCTTGTAGATGATTTACAGAAATCCATGAGCAAGAGTCTCATAAGATGAAAGGGTAATGTATGGTTGGGTCACAGATTAAACTGCCACAGGGAGAACTTAACATGGATCGGATCACAGATCCATTAAACTATGGAAATATTAGAAAATGAAAGTCAATAACAAATTAACAAATATCTGTTAAGAACTTACCATGTCCTACGCACTGTGGAAAGCTCTGAGGATACAAAGAAAGGTGAAAATAGCCCTTTCCCTCAAGAAGCTCATAGATAAAGGGGGAAATGACATGCTAACAGCTATATCTGGATTGCATTCTAGCTCTGGGTAGGGGATGATTTCATCCAATTCACCTTACACTTATTAGGTATCTACTATATACAATGTACTATGCTGACTCCTGGATGATGAATTGTGAGGGAAAACCTCCTAGAATGAGTCCAAGAATGAGGGTAGTTATTAGCTGAGAGAATTATCTTGCTTTTTCTTAGACTGAGATGAGTCCACACTTTTTCCCCCCTCAGTAGAATAAGGATATAATCAGGCTGGTTTCTGCCATACTGGTTAGGCTGTTCCCACTGTTGGTAATGTTCACCTTCTTCACCTCCACCTTTTAAATCCTGGCTTCCTTCAAGAGTCAGCACAAGCATCATGCTTCCCATGAGGGCTCTGATGATCCTAGCAGCTACTAGACTCCTTCCTGAGTCCCTTCCTGAGTTCCATTTACTGTGTATAAACCTAAAATGTGCACATTGTATCTCCTATTAGAATGTAAACGTTTTGAATGCAGGAATCAATTTTGCATTCTTATTGTATTCCCAACACTTAGCAGAGTGCCTGGCAAATAGTAAGTATTTAATGAATACTTACTGGTTGATTGTCACGTACATACTTTTATTTATAAGAAATATACTTGTATCAAGTGACACATAACTATGAAAAATTTGTGGTAGGGTGTGGGATAGGATCAAGAGAATTCAGGTTGCCATCAAATCACTGAAGGTCCTCATCTGTCCTCCCTCATAACAAAGAATAACACACATCTCTGTTCTCAAAAGCTTTTAGTCAAGGATTATAGGCAAATGCACCTTAATTGTTATTACACACACACACACTCACACACACATCTCTCTCCCATGCCGTATATATTTCCTTTCGTCATGCATTTCCTTCTAATTGAAATGTCTGTTCCCCAGTTTTATCTGTTCCATTCCTTCCCAACTTTTGAGGATCATCTCAAATCCCATGTCATTTGTGAAGCCTTTCCTGATTTCCCATCCAAGCACGATGTTCCATAGCATGTTGTGCCAAATATAAAAAACATAATATTTTTGAAGAGGAAGATACTTTTGAGAGCATCAAGTTCTAACCCTTCATGATGAAAAAACTGAGATTCAGGGAAATTAAATGACTTGCCAAAAGGCATACGGGATACCAGCTACAGAACTGGGACTTGAAACCAAATTTCTCCTCTTATCTCCCCACCTTACAGGATCATAGACTGAAAGAGGGAAGAGCTCATAAGTGACCATTGCGTCCATCCCCTTCATTTTATAAAACTGAGGGTCATAAATATTATGACTTTCACTATATATCTTTTTGTACCTGTCATTTTGATGGGTCTTACCCTTAAAAACCCACAATCAAAAATCTGAGCATACAAAACAGGCAATCTAGAGAATGATTCTGAAATTTACAAATGGATTGACTAGTTATTTCAACATTTCATTCCTATACTTATTTACAGACTGTTAACTATTGGAAAGAAAAGCTTCCGGGTAGAGAAATTTAAAACTGAGCACTACTAATTGACTATAAATCAGGAACATTGATAAAGCATCTCTAAAATTATAATGTAAGTCAAAGGGGGTAGATAATTCAATTTATTTTAATTCCATTTACATTAATTTAATGGGGACATCTTTTACCACAAAGTGCAATGTTACTGTATTTCAGCATCATTCTTGTGTCCTGAATTTTGCAGGATTAAAAATAATGTAAAGGTCACTGAAGCATAATCAAGTTTTACCACTTTGGTAGAAGCCATCCATAAGGGCAACATCTGTATTTAACATTCTTGCTTTCTTTGGAATCGTTAAACAAGTTCTGCTACATTAATGTGATGGAATATTACTGTACTGGTAAAAAAAAAGTTGATCTTGACTAATACAAAGAAACACAGAAAGAACTGAATTAATTCAAATAAAACAACAACAAAATAATCAAAACTGAGTGCTGTGAAATTATGACTAAGCTCAGCCCTGAAGAAGAAATATGAGTCTGCATCTCTCTCTCACTTCCTTGTAGATGTGGAGGAACTGAAGTGTAGAATTGTACCATATCAGGCTTTTTTGATGGGTTGATTTGATTTACTGAATTGTTTTCTTTCTCTCTTTTGTTATTCTTAGTTATAAGAGATGGCTCTCTGGGAGGAAAAAGAAAGAATACTACATTGGAAAATGTAGGTGATATAAAAGGAAATATCTTAACAAACATTTATTTAAAATGTAAACTTTTCTGTTGAGCTTTTGAAGTCCATCAAACCTGTCTTCCTAGCCTCATTGTATATTCCTATATTCTATAAACCAAACAGACTGGCTGTCTTCTTGTTCCTCTAACAATATACTCTCTCTCTCTCATCTCTTCTATGGCTTTGAACTTACCTTTACTCTCTCCTCACATCCTCCTTAAAGAATCCCATTCTTCCTTCCAGACACAATTCAAGCGTCAGTTTCTACTAATGCGCTTAAATAATTTCAACATGTGTGCTTGTATAGGTACCTTTTGTTTTTCCTGTAAGAATGTAAACTCAAGAGTAGCTATTATTTCATTCTTTGAATTTGTATCCCCAGCAACTAGCTCAATATTTGTATGAAATAGGTCCTTGTAAAATGCTTGTTGATGGATTGATTGAAGAAACAAAGTTCTTAGTGTCATGTCATTTAGGCTTTCTATGTTGGTAACAGCCAATTTTAGAACCCTCCTCAGAGGCGCACATGTTGATATCTACAGCCCTATCAGGGTGATGCCACCAGATCTCTGACTACAAGAGTAACCTCCCAAAATAAACTCCTTTAGGATTATTTTTATTTCAGGTCACATTTATGCCTTGAGCAATTTGGCAATTTTTTACATCTGAGCAATCTGACACGTCTAAAGCTATTGCCTCACTAGGCAAAACGGATGCTTTCTTCATGCAATTAGGAAAACGTGAGAGACCGGGACCCACTTAAAGTCCTGCCCAAAAAACAGCAATGAAAAATGATAGATGCTCAATGACAAGACAGTGGAGGAAAAGAGAGAGAGAGAGAGAGAGCACTCATATAGCAAGGGAGATGAACAAATTAAAGTTCCTAGAATATTTGAAAAATGAATCACCCCTTTTTATTTTCAGCTTTAATGAATATCTCCAGATCAGGTTTCCTTTTCCCTGAATGGTCCTATTTTTATAAGATGTGAAAAGTACAAAAAAGAAAAAAAAAAACCTAGACACTCTTGGGAAGTTAAACAAAGGGTTTTATAAACGTTTACTTCCAATGAACCCCAAAGTCACAGGTGAGACTTCAATTTCAGGGAAAGGACGTAAACAAACGTTTTTCTCAACACCATTTCCAGTGGACTATAGCTACCTTATCAGAAATAAGTGTGCTTCCTGTGTGTCCTTGTGTGTGTGTGTGTTGTGTGGTGTGTATGTGTGTGTGAATGCACATGCTTGTGCATGCTTCCACATGCGTGTTTGGTTCAGATCTATAATTTCATTGGTGTACAGTGTACCCTTTGTGGAAATTCTCACCCTCAATACAGATCTGTAATTTCTAGGATTGTCTGGGACAATGGGAGATAAAGCGCTTTGTCAAGGATCAAAAAATCAGTATGTGTCAGTGGCAGACCCTGAACCCAAGACCTTCTGACTCTAAGGCCAGTCTTCTATCCAACACACCATATGACCTCACAAGTTCATGGTGACATTTTTTCTAAGATTTCTAACCATAAACTAAATTCCAAAAAAGCCATGGGACATGAACTCTACCTTCACTCAGTTAAGAGAATTATCCTTTGAGGTCTTGCATTTGGTGAAAATCAGTTCCTATTTAATTTGTTGGTTCTTTTAAAGTTTTTTTTTTAAAGAAAACTAACTATTCTATCTTCCTTTCCCTCCTCCGTCTGCTTGAGCTTGTTGCTATCCTTACAATTTGTTGTTCATTTTGCCCCAAGAAAATGTTTCAGTTAGTTTTATTTCACAAATGGAAATACTCAGTGTCAGCAAAATTAGCAAGAGATAGGTGGTAAAGATCAGAAAAGCAAACAGGTCACATGGCTAGCAAATTGTTAAGTGTCTGAGGTCACATTTGAACTCAGGTCCTCCAGCTCTATTCGCTGTGCCACCAAGTCACCTCCCCCTCCTAAGCCCTCATTTCTTAAGTGCCCTGGAGTTTAGAAGTGGTATTAAATTGATGAGAAGGTAAAGACACACTAAAGAACATGGTCCTAACAGCCATACCAAGGTCATTTGCTTTTTTATCATCTATCCAACATTTCATAAAATGACATTTCTGAACCAGGATTCTAACCCTATGTCAGTCTGCCCACCCACTGTAAGGGATTACCAGGTCTACAATTCTAATGAAAAAGGGAAATTGACTTCAGGAGCAGGAGGAAGAAACAAATTACAATTTAATTATATTTCAAAGTTCAACTTGAATGTTTTCATGAGGGGAAAAAACAAATTTTTTTGAAAAAAAGGATAGCATCAGGTCAGTTAAGTTCTGTCCCCTGTAGATTGCTCAATCAGAGATTTTAAATTATACTGTTGCACCATTTGTTAAATGTCTCTCCTGGCCTATAAATGATTGAAATCAGACATGCCTTCTAGCTATCAACCATGTCTCTTTTTACACATAGAGTGTACCGTGGTGGCCTTTAAATACTTGATGCAACTGAGTACTTCTGTGTGTGTGCAATGTGTTCATGCATGTGTGTGTATGCCTGTATGTGTGAGAGACAGGAAAAAAAAAAAGAAAAGAGAGAAGTATTACATGATATCTATCCTCCACTTATTGCAAATAGAAAACACACCTCTGCAAGAGCAGGTAAAGTCCAAATTTGGATAATGCTTGTCAATGTGGATAAAATATACCTATACCAACCCAGGAGTAAGGAAAGGTAAGGACCTGTCAGTAAGGGAAATACCATTGTGTACAGAAGCAACCACAGTTTATACCTGTTTAAAAATGAGAAAAACAATTTTTTTTGTCTCCTGTCCTTCTTCCTTTTCAACTTCCATCTCAAAAGATGTGTCTATCTCTTGCTTAACACTTTTTTTTTCATAAACACTGGAGTGAAGACTGTTGGAATCATTAAAATCTCTAACTTTTTCACCTTGAAGAGTGAGTGAGATGGTTATTGTACAATGCCAAATATTGGAATAAAACAACAAAATGAAAAGTTCTCCATATATTCAGGTCTTATAGACAAAACATGCCTATCTGTGACCACCTTCACTCCTTTTTATATTTGGTTTCATGTAAAAAAATAATAAGAAACATGTGAAGGCAAAAATAATTTTGTGGGTCATGTGGTAGGTCAGATATTCTATCAGAAACAGAGTTTGGGACTTCCTAGTGATAGACTCAGAGAGAGGCAGCATGACAGCAGTGGATGAAGTCAGCCTTGGAGTCAAGAAGATTTGGCTTAATCCCTACCCTGGACTCTATTAACTACAGGAACCTGGGTAGGCCCCTTAATCTCTCAGTGCCCCAGGCAATTCTCTGTGACCAAAACCTACACATAAGGGGTACAGAAGTATGCTGGAACCAGCTCAAACCAGCTCATCAGTCCCCAGAGTCAATTGTTAAATTTTCAGTGTGAGTCTTTACACTTTGGAAACCTGCAAATGTTATAAATCAGGATTTGATTTATTGTACTGTTTATTGTCCAAATACGAGGAAGTGATGTAAAAATGTTAATCATGCAGATTAAACTTCAAAGTGTGCTGTGTACACACACACACACACACACACACACACACACACACACACACTTTTTTTTTCCCTAGAGGGCTAGTAATTAAGCATTTATCAACACACCATTGGATCAGCATCAGTAGAAGGAGTTTTCACATTGCAAAAAGCTCTCCACAACTATGAAATCACAGATTCAGACCAAAGAAAACACTTTTAGCCAGTAAGTCTGCCACTCATTTATAATGTTTTCCTAAAACTTTGTCTATCTGAACTTTTCCATTAAAATTCATCCTTTTCTTGTGTAACGCGAGTAAATATTTTACTTGTTACTCTGTACATGAAAATTTAAATCATTTAAAACCTCACAATTCATCAGTGACCAAATGTAACTCTGGCTAAAAAAAGAAAAAGCCTTGTACAGTTCTGTAGGAGTTATTAAAATCTATTTTTTAATATTATATAACTCTAAAATAGACTTTTCTTAACACTTTCAGTTTGTGTCTTTGTCTCCAAAGAGACTCCCTTATTATGTCTCCAAAAATCACTTCAAGAGGTAACATCGAAACACCTATGTCATTACAGGCTTAAATGGAGTCATGTACAGTCAGTCATCTCTGAGTTTTACCCACGATAAATAATGGAAGAAAAATAAGGTCTATCAGAAACAATATAGATAGAGTATGTTATATCTTTAAGCTAAAACCTAAGTCTTTACTATTTAAGATTGCAGTTGCTATAATTAGAGCTGGCGGGTCTAATTGGCACCTGAATCTTTAATCCTATTCCAGTAATATTCCTAGAGCTGATAGCAACTCAGCTGGATGGCAAGTTACAAGACCCAGACCTGGGTGAGGGGACTGGCCTGGATGATCTCCAAGCTTCCTTCTACCTCTAACATTCTGTGACTCTTTAGGTTTAGAAAAAAGAATATATGGTATGCGTTTTCCTTAGAACACTTGTCAGTAGATCATAAGCATTATCCCTTTAATCTATCTTTTTCTCCAAGAAGGTCAAGAAAGAAATTCTAACCCTTTTGACTCTCTCTTCTCTGACTACATTGCTGTACTAAATTCACCAGAGCGGTCTTAAAAAACATGTGTCCTTTCTTAGCTATTAATTTAGAAATGATCTTTACCTCACCCCTGTTTATTAAGCTTGGCTCATTATAGCTCAATGCTGTCATTATAAATGTTAAAAAGATTCTGTCCATGATTTTAGAAGATACATTAAAATATTGACATGAAGCACTGCAGTACTGCAAAATTAGCAAGTTGGAAGGGAGTTCAATCGCCATGTGTCCCAACCCACCAAAGAAGAATCTCTGAAGCACGGCTCCTGACAAGTGGTCATTCAGCTTTTGCTCAAAGACCTCTAGTGGAGGAGAATGTACCATTCCCAGCCAATTCCTCTAAATACTTAACATAGTGGTTTTTTTTAAACAACCAATTTACCCCAAAATTTTCATTCATAAGTACCAACTTTACATTCTAGTTACCTTTTACTTTCATATAAACAACAGCCCTCTAAAACATGGGAAGGAGACACTTAGTAAATGGTTATACTGTACTTACATTTTGTATAATTCAAATTTGAGCTCAACTTTGTATAAAAGCACAGTTTCTCACAATTCTTCACTGGCAGGCTTCCCCCACTTGTTCTATGTACAGCAAAGTTCCCAGTCCCCTGAAAGGTATTGGTAGAGTGGAGGCCAGCTCCACTGAAGTATGTATGAAGCAAGTTGATGGGACAGCTGATTTTATTTTAGCCCTGCATGTAAAAGATGCAACTTAGTGCCTATTTTTAGGACCTGAGGCCTGTATGGGTTGTCCCTGAGTCAAAGACTTGTTCCAGAAGCAGGTTTGTAAAGCCACTGAGTCTTCTAATGTCCTTTTGTCAAACGTATGCACAGCTTAAACAGCTGTGCAGTCAATCAAACTTTCTCCTACCACAATTACCATTAAGTCAATTTTTAGTTCTTAAGAGGATTCCAAAGATCATCGTTTTAAAGGAACTACAAAGTAAAACTCAAAAATAAAATTCTTTCACATTTTCTTCAAACAAATCTGCTTTATCTTCATTCAAATCTGTTTAAAGGTCAGAAGTCTGAGTGTCACACATAAAATACCCTTAATAATTTTTAGGGGAGAAGTCAGGTGATTTAACATAAAAAAGGAACCAAAACAACCACCACCATCACTACTACCATTATTATCACTATCAGTCTCTTCATATACTCCTAAAAGGCCTCCCAGGGTTTGAAAAATATAACTGTACACTTGGAATTTCTAATCCTAGAAGACAAGCACAACATGCTATTTCAATTTAAACATTGGGGTATTACTTTTCCATTTCAAATACAATTCCAGGAGGCAGCATTATATAGTGTTTAAAAAATGGGATTTGGAACTTGGCAGATATGGATTCAAATCCCACCTGTGACAGCTGTCAGCTGTGTGACTTTTGGCAAATCACTTAACTTCTCTTGATCTTCTTTTGTTCATCTGTAAAATGAAGAGGAGGAAGCATAGTATAGAAGAAAAAGCACTATATCTGGGCTTAGCAGACCTGGGTTCAAATTTCACCACTTGGTACATGTGTGACCTTGATGGCAAGTTATTTAAAATCCTTGGGCTCCATTTTCCTTATTTGTAAAAGGAGGAGGTTGTACTACACAGACCCAAGGTTCCTTCTAGCTCTGGGTCTATGATTCCATGAACTATGATCCTTCCTGCCTTAAATCTCTGAATTATGAACCATTAGAACATTAGATTTTAAATCAAAGATATTTGATTTGAGATCCAGAGACATCTTGCATGATCATGCACAATTATCTAAACAATGAAGAGGGGAAACTGTAGGACCAACTTTATTTGGAGTAAGCTCCTTCAGAAAGGAGAGGTTTCCTTGTCAATGGAGATTTTTAAGTGAAGACTACCCCATGGGGATATTGCCAAGGGATTTCTTGGTCAGCAAGTAGTTGGTCTAGATAGCTTCAGGTTCCTTCAAACTTGGAGACAATGAGTCCAACTACCTGTGTTTACCAGCCCTGCTGAAGTAAACATAATGGCTAGTTTGTTTAACATGAAGACATATAAAAACAAATGAATTCCATTATAGAGACTATCTCCCTTCTCTTCTTTTCCCCCCATATTCCACAGGACACAGACAAGACAAGCATCAAAAAGGATTGAGCCCCAAACACCAGACATGGCCATAAACTTAAGCCCAGAAAGACGTATGGTGAAGGCCCAGACAGTTGCAAGTCACCCATCTCAAATAATCAATGTGTTGTCAAAGGCAATCCAAGACTCGCTGCTTAGGGCAGAAGCGACAACACATGGAGTAAAGGAGGAGAAGGGAGAGGTGGTAACCAATAGAAAGGAGCCCTTTCATTGCCCAGGTAGGGGAGACGAGCATGTTTGTATGCAGTAAAGAGACCCCTGGAATAGACTGAAGGAACAAATGAAGTCAGATAAAATGAAGAAGCAAAGATCTCGAAAGGACATTATGGATAGAAAGACACTGGTGGTGAGATTGGTTTTATAAGGCAAGAGGGATACATGGTCATTTGAGACAATGAGGGAAGTAAATGAAGATGAGTAAACATGGAAAATTGGGAGGCTTGGGGTTGAGGAGTTGAAAATTGGAGGAAGAAAGCTAAGTTTTACGTCAGATAACCTCAGTTTTCTGAATAAAGTAAGATGCATGGAAATCCTCAGAGATGCATGTCAACCCATTGAAAAAATCTTAGCTAATTCATGATATTTAGTTAATCAATTCTATTGGCCTGTTATATCAACCCAATAGTTTCCCCCCAATAAAGTTCCCCGAAATGCAAAAGTACTTTCCTAAGTTAGTAAGTCTAGCATTTTTATTTTTGTAAAATGTTGGTGTACCATAAGAATTTATTTTGTAATCTCTTCCAGCTGAATCTAAAAGTACTTTGGAGTCTTACACAATAGAGTAGGAATATTAAAATAAAAATAGTAGTAAAGGAATAGCAAAATAAGTGGTCTCAGAGGCTAAAACTTTTGGGTTTGTGTTTATTTAGCTGCTTTAAGAAGCATTTAAGGGTAGATGCGATTTATTACTTATGAGGAGGCATTGAACCAACTGCAATTATTTTTTCTATACCTTGGAAAACCTTTTGTTTACATTACAATGCAATTGCAGCTGCTAGAAAGGCTTTTGTAAGCACATAAATTGCTTCTCATTTGTTGCCTTTTCTTTCATTTTAATGACAAATGAGCTTTTTGTGATAGAGGGAACATACCTTACAGGGATGGCAGCTGTGGAGGGCTTTATTTTATTTTTTTGTATTAATATCCTCGCCTACAATATTTTCATCAAAAAAGCCAGACACATATCAAACTTGAAATGTGCTCCTGTTGCCACTAGGAAGCTGAGCAATCCTGCCTCTCCATCATTTACATGGACTCCCTAGAACTCACTGCTGGGCATTCTCTAAGCAACACTTATAGAGATCTCCAACCTCCATGTCAAGAAACTTCGTTCTTTTCTTCTACAAGCATATGAAATAAATAAACTGACACAAACACCTTTGATTCTGCGTGGCAAGAGGGTAGAATGGAAAGAAGTCAGGAATTCCGGATTTCTGAAACTTTTCCTGAAAATAATGAAAATTGCTCATTACCAGGGAAGTATCTAATATCCCCTTCAGAAGCCAAGGAGAAGCAAATAGAAGTCAGGAACAGATATGTGTTTAAGTATGTGCCCCAGTACACCGTAAGTACTTAATAACTGCTTGTTGACTGTGGATTATGTGTATACACATATACCTATAGTTATGGGCATAAAATCCAAAGAGCTATGTCTGCATTTATAGGTGTATATCTGTGTGTATGTGTGTGTGTATATAAATTTGTACATACAAATATACATAAAATTAATATACATTATATTTATATAATATATT
>CM053588.1:246309163-246331742 GCA_028646515.1 Pseudochirops corinnae
GGAAGATGGGGGCTAAATTTGTAACTCTAAATCTTGTTGAAATGAATGATGTAAACTAAAAAGAAACATAAAATTTAATTTAAAAAATGAATATACTACCATTTCTCATGATATGTTAAAATCATCCACAAAAATGCCATTTTATAGCCAACATTCTTGAATCACATCTTTTGACATTTTCTCAGAAGATGATCCCTTCTATTCAACTCTGAAATGTTTTCTGAACAATTGCTAATTATTTCCTCTCAAGATAAGAGTCAAGTTCACAGCAGTCTAATCCACTGTGAAACCCTACATATGACAAACAACTGTTTGCCCTGTCCTGTGTAGGCAACAAGGCACAAAGGACCATGGCATCATCAGGTTAGACCTACAAAAGACTTTCGAGCTCATCTAGCCCATCCACCTCATTTAATAGATGAAGCCCAGAAAGGTAAAGTGATTTAGCCCACAGATAGACCCAATATTAAAACTTAGATCTATTAACTCCAAATCCACGAATAAGAGATATGAAGGCCTAGAAGATCAGTCTATGATGGTGTCCAGAGTTGCTACAGACTTGTCTGTGTGAACTGACTCTACTCTCTTTAGTTTGAGTCAGAGAATTTGAGAGTTGAAAAAGAGTTCAAAAGCCTTAGAGTCAAATCCTTCCACAAAAGGAATTATCATTATAATGTACCCAACAAGTGCTTGTCCAACCTCTGCCAAAGGCCACCAAAGAGGGAAAATACATAACCACACCATTCCACTTTTGGACAGCTTTCATTGTTAGCACCTTTCTGCTGACATCAAACCTAAATTGACTTCTCTGCAATTTCCACACATTGTTCTTTGTTATAATATGTGGGCCAAATAGAACAAGCCTAATTATTCCCAGTTGTGACAGCCATGAAAATACTTGAAGACAGCTATCATGCTCCCCCGAGTCCTCTCTAGGTTGCTCATGTACCATTATTGCCTCTTTGCTTCTTGAGAACTATTTTATTGACATAGAACTAGTTATCCTTTCTTTAGCAATATCCAGAATAAATTTTATATTGAATTCAAATTCCAAATAAATGTGTGAGACAGACAGACACAAAGAGATCGAAACAGAGACAGAAAGAGACAGAGTAACATAAAGAGAGACAAGGAATTATAGAGAGAAACAGCAGACTTTCAAACCTATGAAAAACATCTGCTTCATATAGTTAGTAGGATTATATTTGACACATCTTATCAAATCATAAAAATTGCAAGAGCCAGAACAAGGATATAAAGGTGATAGAATATCCAACTTTCAGAATATAATGCTTGGCATGAAGATCTTGGTATGGAGGGCTCCAGCCCAACTTTCACATCAGTAAGGAAGTCCTCAGGTCCCTGGGGTATTCTCTATCTAATGCCATTGCCAAAGACTAATAGTGAGGATTGTGATCTGAAATTAATGATGATCCTTTTTATCTGGTTGGTCTAGTCAGGTCAAGAGCAGCTGAACAGGTAAATAATAAGCTTTTGTGCAGTTATTTCAATAGTATCTGACTCTTTGTAACCCCATTTGGGGCTTTCTTTGCAAAGATAATGAAGTGGTTTGCTGTTTCCTTCTCTAGATCATTTTACAGATGAGGAAACTGAGGCAAACAGGGTTAAGTTACTTGCCCAGGGTCACACAGCTACTAAGTGTCTAAGGCCAGATTTGAACTCAGGAAGATGAGTCTTCCTGACTCCCAAATTTGGCACTCTACATAAGCTACTCTTCTGTAAAAAGAAAAAGCAACTCACAGGCAACTATGAGAGCAGCTACTGACATAAACCTTTGAGGGCAGCTACAGGTAAACATAGACCCTACAAAGTACTATTGCAGAAACCCTTTGTATTCAATCCCTGCCCTGTCCTGTATACTTCACTACCCCAAACCATCAGACTAAGCCTTATGCTTCTACAGTATGGGTTCTTAATCTTCAATTTTTAAAAAAATATTTAGGACACTTTTGGCAAGCTGGTGATTACTGAAGTAGCCTGCTGGTGAGTCTGCCTACTTCAAGTCTCTTCCCACTCCAATCTAACCTTTATTCAGTCATTAGCATGATTTTCCTAAAGCAAGTCTAATCGTGATCAACCCTTTACTCAGTAAATTCCAGTGATTTCCTATTATTATTTGTAGAATCAAATACACAATGTTTTGTTTGACATTCAAAGTCCTTCAGAACCTTGCCTCCTTTTTTCTAGTCTCTTTATACCTTATTCCCTGATACCTTCTTCCATCCACTGACACTGGCCTCCTGACTCTTTCCCAAACGGAATACTCCATCTCTTGACTTCAGATCTGGCTGTCTCCCATGCCTGGAACACTCTCACTCCTCTTCATCAACTATTAAACTCCCTGACTCTTTTTAAGTCCTAACTAAAATTCCATCTTCTGCAGAAAGTCTTCCCCAAACCCTCTTAATTACAGTGCCTTCCCTTTGTTGATTTCCTATTTTTTCTGTATATAACCTGCTGTGTATATATTTGTTTTCATATTGTCTCCCCCACTGGAGTGTAAGCCCCTTTTTGTAACCTCAGCACTTAGCACACAGTAGGCACTTAATGAATGTTTATTGATGGATTAGTGAAGGCTATGGATCCCTTCTCTGAATAATAGTTTTAAGTGCATAAAATAAAATGCCTGATATTACAAAGAAAGCCAATAATATTGAAATAGTTATTAAAATATTTTCAAAGTTTATGTTCCCCAGATTACCTTTACACTTTAACGGTTTATGACCAAATGGAATAAGCCTCTTACTTTGTAACCTTAAACCAACATAAGTGGCCTTATGAATGACTTAACAACCTATATGAGTAAAGATAAAGCATTTACAATTCTAGAATGATGGTGCACATGCTTTGAGAGACAAGGGAGGGCACCTTTGATCTCTCCTCAATAACTGGGGCTCCTTAGTGGTCCTTAGCCACACTAGTTGGGGTGAGAGGTCAGCTGACCTTGGGGCAGTGTCAATATTCTACATAGCCCCTCATCCCAAGTTGAGCTCAGTATGACTACAAACTAATTTGGGGAATTCCAAAGTATCGAAGCTTGGAGCTTCAACAAGTATGTAGAAGATTCCAATGAAGAATGGCTATCCCAATAATTTATATTTAAGACCTGAAGCCCCTTGAAAATCACAACTATTCTGTTGCCATATTTCTGTGGAATCAATGCTACAAGAACAATGGTTGGAATTCTTTGAAGAAAAAGCTTCTATTTTAAATCTTTTCCATCAAGGCTTTTGAGCTCTTATCATTACTGAAATTAAAAATCTACTGTGAAGACAGAGAAATAATGCTGCCCATTTACAAAAGGATGATGCTAGGCACAAGAAATAAGTAATGTGCTAGGTAAAGAGACATTACTGTGAGTGGGAGATATGGGTTCCCTTGAGTCACTCTCCAGACACCACATCTAAAAGTCTATCCTGTGATTCTCATTAGAGAAGAACAAATCATTTGGAAAAAGACAAATGATACTAATACCCTTTGCTGGTGCTGGTCTGTGACTAGACATCAGTTATGTTGTGGTTTTTAGAAGGAACTTTTTTGCTTAGATGATATTTATTGTTAAAATATACTAGTGTTTCATTTCATCTTAACCTGGAGACCTTTGGGATTTATCAGATATACTGCTTGCTAGCTTGAGACTTAGTATTCCCATGATGACTAAGCTCTAGGAACTAAGCCATGGAAAAGAAACATGGACTTAACCCTAGACTTTGTTTTTCCTTTAATAAAACCATTGTCTTTCAACAGTTTGAAAAGGGAACAAGAAGGAAAACCTTGACAATTTTATCACTAGAAGAAGCTCTTACTAGCTTCTGAAGACTTCTTCCTATGTATGGGAAATCATACTATTTAGAATTCTGCTGACATGTTCTCCACTCACCTAGATCCTCAGTACTACAGGTAAGTGTTCAGAATGAAAGGGTTTTCAGGGAGATGGTTGGTCATCATATCACTTCCTGTTAGAAGTACAGCTGCTCTGAGAATGACCATCTCTTAAAAATCTGAGGTTAAACAAAAAGTAAGATGTGCAGGAGTTAGGAGAGAGTGACAGAAACAGATCAGGAGTGAGGATGAGAGTGAGAGGATGAGAGAAAAAGTCAGAGAATTAAAGAGTATGAAAGAGTAAGAAAAGCTAAGAGTGAAAGGGGATGAGAGTGAGAATAAGAGAAAAGATGAGAGAGAATGAGAAAGGATGAGAGAGTGAAAGAAGATAAGAGTGAGAGATCTAAAAAATTCATATTTTCAATACTTTGGTAATAATACAAGAATATGATACCTCCAGTAGGATACAGAAATTCTGAAAGTAACAGTCTGTTTTGTTAAAACTGTCAGAGAAAATGAACGACCATTTTAAGAATAAAGAATGAAGTTAGCTTTAATGAAGCTGAAGAAAGAGAAATGTGGCAGGTAATTTCCAAAGCTTGCTATAAAAAGCCTTGGAAACAGGAATCTTTAATGTATGGTTTTTGTCTCTTAGCTTTTTATATGTTCATGACTTAGAAAATTAAATTTTAAAATTATGACTCCAAGTGCGAAAGCTGAGAAGAGGGAGAATGCTATGGGAAAAGGGCTTTGAGCTATATGTTTATGTGTATATAATACACATATGTGTGTACATGTATGCATGTGTGTGCATACATGCATACTTGATCAACATGGTCCAATTCACCTGTGCTTGCTTTTGGAAGCATTGCTAAACCCACAGCTTTTCATCAGAAAGAAAATAAAAAGCCTATTGTGGTTGCACATTGATCAGCTTTCATCACCTAGATCCCTCTGTCGTTCATTTTCCAACCTACTCATTTTAGAAATCATTAAGGGAAGTTGACCACATCAGGCCTGTGAACTACGGAAACAGCAATGAGTGTCACAGTTCTGTATCTGGTTTTCAATTTTCCTTCAGTGTTTCTTAGACCACACCTTCTTTCCAGTATTCCAGGTTTATCCAAGAGTTTGTTTCATCGCCTACTTTCTAGTCCACTAAAACATCCCAGGTTCCAACAAATGTACAAGAAGCACATTGCAAATGTAGAAGCTAAATAATCATTATCTGGTGTCAGTTTTTCCTATTCCAGAATAAATGATTTCCCATTCAAGGAAGATGGGAGGAGGACAAAACTGAGCAGCCACATGGGGAAAAGGCTAAAGTTGGGGCACTATATGTAGGACTGGAGGCAAACAGGATGAGTCTTTGGAGCTACAGGGAATGGAGTTAGGTCTCAGTATGTTGGCAGATCTGGGCACTGATCAGTTGCTAAACTAATTTTTCAGATTAGATTCCTTTTGCAGGTTGAAATAGTTCAGAGTATTAACTAACTTTGTTTTGATCTTCAACAGATGAAACAGAGGTTTTTAAGCTGGAAGGAACCTTGGTCAAATCATCTATTTCAATGAATGAGAAAACTCCTTTAGGTCTTAAGACCCAAAGCAACTTGTCCATGGTCACACTGATTGTTGATTGACTGACTTGTATATTTTAAGTCTCCTTGGTTACATATAGACAAATAATTTCAGTCTTTTTTTTTATTTTTCTTTTTGGAGGGGGAAGGGCAGGGCAATTGGGGTTAAGTGACTTGCCCAAGGTCACACGGCTAGTAAGTGTTAAGTGTCTAAGACCGTATTTGAATTCAGGTCCTCCTGACTCCAGGACTGGTGCTGTATTCACTGTACCACCTAGCTGCCCCCAATTTCAGTCTTTTGAACTGATAGATAAAATGAATAAGTCTTTGGTTCCTTAAGACCATAGAAATAAAGATTTAGAGCTGAAAAGAACATTCACAGTCTTATAGTTTAACCCTCTTATTTTACAGGGGAAGAAACAGGTTCACAGACATGACATAATTTTGCTCAAGTTCTCTTAAGCAGTAAGTAAACAGAGTTGGAACACTTCAGACTAGGCCCTCAAATTCTAAATCCTCCTTTGTTCATGGTCTTCTCTGATGTTTGACTAGTATATGTGTGACCAACTACCACAGTCAGTCTTTACTTGGATAGCCCATACTGATTTGAAGACTTCCGAATGACCCATATACTTTTTTCTCTTTGAATAAGTTTTCAGATTATGATGTTAACTCTATTATTACATGAGCTTTGTCAAGAATTCTGTTATGGAAAGGGGACCCTCTTCTTTTCCCAGCACTTGGGGACAGAGCAGTGGACCTACAAGTAGTCCTTACAGCTTACATTCCTGTGAGAATAGCAAAATGGGGTTGGGGGTGGGTGGGGGGAAGATCACTATAGAATCATCCTTTCCTTATCTTAATAGAGAGTCAAAGGGACTGCTAGGGCAGAATGTTGCTGGCATTTTTCAGACCTGGTTACTACATCAGTTTCTGCTTAACTGTTTTCTTTTTACACATGAAGATTCAATTCTGGACTAAGGAAGGACTGGAAGCATTTCCAGAAACAAAAGGCATTAATAGGAGCTACTCTTAAAAACACATTTTATTGCATTTATCAAAGGTAGCCATTAATGGAACATAGTGGTGATCACTGTGCAGTCAAGGATGACTGAATGCCACAGACATCTTACATAAGTCTAAGAGCTATCCCTTCCCACTAATGGAAGGAATCGTTGATCATCCTAGTTAGAAGAATGTTCGAGAGCATGCCGGAAGGCTTGGTGTAATTTTGCCCACTCAATAATTTTGACTCTAAATTTGATTTAACATTTTGAATACCATCTACCATTGATGCAATTACTTCTGGGAAAAGATCACAGCCTACAGCCATAACGATCACACTTCTAGAACCTCCTGACAAAAGGCTGCAAATAACAGTAACTGGCTAACCTGTGCATTGAACACTGGCTTTACTAGGAAGCAAGGTGCATTTATTTAGTGTGCAGCTCGGTACAGTAAATGTAGTGCTAGGCCTGTGTCATGGGAATCTGAAGATCTTCCCTGCCCCTAGGCCCTTTGCTTAAGTGGCTTAAGTGACTCTGAGAACCTTCCCAGATTTGAAAGTATACTCTGCCCCCTAAATGTGGTCACGTGGAGCCTGTGGCCGGAGGCTTGTTTTTCGGGAATGCCCATGCCTTGTTGTTTTGTGATTGGGCAATGGGTCAAAAGGGCTGTGATGTTCTCTGAGCCAGGAGAAGTCTATATATACACCCTCATGTGAGGTTTTGCTTTGGGGCTCACTTTGAGAAGAGTTGCGTGATTTGGCCAGATGAGACTCTGGGAAGCCCTTGAGCCCCCAGGCTTTGAAAAACCCAGATGTTGATACTTCCCTCTCTGGTAACTGAACAGGTATGGATGTAATGGTCAGATGGTTAGAAATCAGTCTGCTGATCTGTTTCTTTGTCTGCTTGTAACTTGTTTGTATTCTGTTTGTATTCTCTGAAGTTCAGGGCGCTGACTTTTTCCCCTGAAGTAGGTAAATGGTATATGTTTGATTGATTAAAGTGAGATTGTTAACCCATTTTGAATTGCTTTCCTTTAGAAAGGCAGATCTCAGAACTGGTGCTAGCAGCCACCCTGGGTATGCTAGGGTGCTTGCTGATACAGCGTGGAGTCAAGAAGAGTCATCTTTCTGAATTCAAATCTGGCCTCAGGTTCTTATTAGCTGTGTGACCCTGAGCAAGTCACTTAACCCTGTTTGTCTCAGTTTCCTCCTCTGTAAAATGAGCTGGAGAAGGAAATGGCAAATCACTCCAGTATCTTTGCCAAGAAAACCCCAAATGGAACCACGAAGAGTGAGACAGGACTGAAAAACAAGTGAACAACAAACACTGTGCCTGAACTCATTAAACTCCATTCTGCACTTAGATTCATTTTCTTAATCCAACCTTTCCCTTTTAACTCATCACAACCCCTACAGTCCTTACAGCTTTCCCTTTTGGATTCTGCTAGTCCCCAATATGTTCCTCTTTTCATAGAAACATAGAATATCAGGAAAACCCATCTAATCCAACTCTTTAATTTTATGGAACAGTAACTAACCTGAGTCTTAAGAGATGAAAAAAGATTCCTCCAAGGTTGCACAGCTTGGTGCAGCCCCAATGCTGAGACCAAAGTATCCTCATCTCCCTTTAGTACTCTTTCTACTAAGACACCAATGACCACACATTGAACCAAAAGACTCAAAGCCTTGAATTTCATAAAGATATAATGTTCAGGACAACGTGAACATTCAGTGAACTTAGTGCAGGCAATGGATTGTGGGTAAATTTTTCAAAATTTTGAATGACATTACACACAAAATGTTCACATTACTTAACTTGCCTTTCAATATGAAAGTCTGTTATGGGAAAACATACCTGAAAGGACTGAGTCATTTAATATTTTTCTTTTAACAAATGTTAGTAATCCTAAATTATACTTGGTTAAAATGAAAATCCTGTTAGTGCCTCTTCAGAAGTGATAAATGCTTCCTCCATTTTTCTATAAATTATTTATATTTTGCACTTCTGTCATTGTTGAAAATTATGATAATGATGCAATTTCAAACATATGAGCTATTAACATTTTAATGGCATTTGAAAAACATTAATCAAATTTATATGTTTTTCTCCCAAAATGTGACATTGTCCTGTCACATTTTGTACCAAATTCATTAAGCACATTTAGTTTAATCGACTGAAGACAAGCTGCTGGAAGGCCTTTTTTTAAAAAATTTTTTATTTTGCGAGTGACAGGCGGTTATATTTCATTCTTTTACTACCCGCTGACTTAGTGAAACAAATATGGTTTTTCCTTTTGTCACAAAAAGAGCAGCAAGAGGATGATCCAATACATTGTTCCCTAAGTATAGCTTTGCAAACAAATGATTGCACTGATTTACTTGCAGCTAATAAACTAACTCATTCAGAGCTTTAGGCATAGGAAATCCATGTTGGATGCCTTGTGCAACAGAATTCTTGTCCTGATTTTCTTTTCTTTTCTTTTTTGCCAATATAAAGAAAAAAAAGTACATTACAAAAAACCTTTATTTTTATTTTCCCGAATTGTGGTGTTTTGTTAGAAAGTGAGCCATCTGCTGCCTCATCAGTTTTTTCCCCTCACTATGTTGAAAAGCAAACCTACCCATACACTTTATTAGCTTACTTGCATCCAACAAGGTGTTATGCCAAGAAATCAGATCAAAGTGTTATGCTAACCTTCAAAGTTGTTGCTGTGACCACTTTCAGATGACATCTTGTCAAAAGATGTTTTCCCACCTTTCTTGTCTGGATCTTTCACAGGACTGATGGGACGGCTACTGGGCTGACTTTTCAATGCTGGGGAACACAAACTTCGGTCGGTTTCCACTTCCTATTAGAAGACATTAAGGGAATGTGTGTTAGAAGCTATCAGTAGGAAACAGATGTGGTTTTCAGAGGGTTGGGGAGGCAAAAGAAAGAGAGAGAGGGAGAGGGAGGGAGGAAGGGGGGCTTCTATCACAAGGGATATTTTCCAATAAGCTTCAGGGTAAATTTCTATAACTTTGCCAAGAACTACAAATACATGTATACTGTTCAGTTTACATTTCAGGCACCAGTTCCATTTCTGATTTAGGTTTTCTTTCATGTGATTTTATTCCCCCCTTCTCACAAAGAACGAGAGAGTGGAAATAAGAGTCATAATCCAAAGCAATGCATGCTAATGTATGCAGTTTACTGAGTCCAGAAAAAGTCGATAGGGTGAAATTCAAAAAAAACATTAATGTATCAACATTATGTGCTGAAGACAGAAGGAAATGAGATTTTTTTTTAAATTTCATGTCCACCTTGTGATATTTCAAAGGAATTATCAGCATCTGAAATGAAGAACCAATGCAGTTATATGCCATTAAATGAAGTGAAGGGGGGGACCCACCATTTCCTTTACTACACTGACTCCAAGGTATCTTCCACAGAAAATGTATTGGGGGATGTATATTTATAATTATATCTTTGAGTATTTTATTTTTGTAAAAGCTAAAAAAAAGGTAAAGGAAACAAAAATCAATTAGGTTTACTACCTGGGAGGCCCATATTCCTCATTTGTTAGTCTGTCAATTCCTCATTTGGTGCAAAAGGATGCAATGGAGGAATGCTGAATTTAAGAACAAGTTGAAAGCCTGCCTCTACTGCTTAACAGTTGTATGGCCATGGGCACACAACTAACTTATCTGAACCTCAGTTTCCTTCCCTGTAAAATGATTGTGATCTCATAGGATTGTTGTAAAGCTCCAATGAGATTATGTATTTAAAGAGTTTTGAAAACTTTAAAACATTCTGTAAATATCAATTACTATTTTTATCTAACAACACACAGTAGGAGCTCCATGATGAATCTTGAAGAAAATCTTGGAAGAAAAAAAAGTGCCAAGATGCAAGATAATTTTGGAAAAAAAAAGAAAAAAGGGAAAACAGGCAGAAGGTTCTCCTATACTTGCTCATGAGATCTGGATGTTCACTCTCAGAGCGTTCCTGGCACATAGCAAATGTTTAATGAATGCTTCTTGACTTGCTGACTTCTAAACAAACAAGGCGGTAATGTAACAAGTCACTTTTCCCATTTATTGAATCTTCAGTAGAGGGCTTAATGAATGTGACTTCAGGTTTGAGAGGCAGCACCTAGCTCTAAAAGCACTTTTTTACAGTAGATTACTTTGTTGCATCTTCATCTGTCATAGGAAGAAACAGAGCTCTTTGGCTAAATAACCCTTTGGCATATTTTCTGAAGTGCACATCAATTAAAACAGGAGCTGCTAAACAATTTCAATATACTGTGGTCTATTTGCATATACTTAATCACCTCTAATTTAAACAATGTGGCTCCATTGTTCATAATTCTTTTTTATTACTGTCATTATTAATTCAAGTTAGGTTCAAGGTGGGTTAGACTAAATCGATCTAAGATTGTTTTTCTTTATGCTTTTTTAATTTAGTTTTCATCCATTACTGGACAATTAAGGTAAAACCTAGGGGGACAATGTAGATTTAAAAAAAAAATAAAGGAAGGTTACCCTTAATAACCATTATTAAACAATATTTATTGAGCAAAACACCTCAGAATCAGCCCCTATGCCAGTCACCTACTGAAAATTCCAATTTGTACAAGACAAATATAATAGCATGCACTCTATTCAAGACAATAACATAAATAGGCTATGAAGTATTTTTATTTACTGTATTTAAAATGCCAAACTCACACAGATGTATCAAAATTCATTCCATACTATTGTACTATAAGAAATGATAAGCAGGTTGATTTCAGGAAAACCTGGAAAGATTTAAATGAACTGATACAAAGTGACATAAACAGAACCAGGAGAACTTTGTACCCAGTAACAGGAACATTGTGCTCTTCTCAGTAATAAAATGAACAAACACAATTTGAAAAGACTCATGATAGAAAATGCTATCCACACATAGAGAAAGAAATGATGGAGTTTGAATGCAGATTAAAGCACACTGTTTTCACTTTATTTTTTCTTGTCTGGTTTTATTCCTTGTTCTGTTTTTTTTTTTTTTCTTTCACAACATGACTAATATGGAAATATGTTTCACATGATTAAACATGTATACCCTATAGCAAACTGCTTACCATTGAAAGAAGGAGCTGAAGAAGGGAAGGAAAAAATTTATAGCTCAAATTTTAAAAATTAATGTTAAAAATTGTCTTTATATGTAATTAGAGAAAACTATTTAAAAAGAAAAATAGTTCATTCCAGAAAATGTACATTTTCCCCAAACATCTGACATTCTGTGACTTCACTACAAAGGCAGGGAGCAGGGAGTGAAAAATTTGTTGGAAAATAGTGTGCCAGATTAAGAAATTAAAAAAAAAAAAGTGGAAAGAGTACTAATTTTTAAATTATAAGACCTGATTTCAAATCTTAATTCTGCAACTGTATGACCTTAGGCAAGTTATTCAGCCTCTCTGGGCCTAAATTCTTAATCTGTTAAAGGAGGGGTTAGAAGAGATGGCCTCTCAATTCCCTTGCAAATCTAAATTTGTGTGTGATGTTATGATTGTCTATTCAGAAGACACACGTTCGTATAAAACAAAGATTTTCTTCAGGAATAGATTCAAATGGTACTAGAAATGGTGAATTTTTTTTTCCTTTTATGCTAATCTCAATACAGTAGGCCAAATAGCTGTTAGTCTTACCTCCCACCCCACAACATTGCAATATACTCTAATATTTTCTTAAATAAATCCTCACCAGTATTATAAAAGCCAATAGTCTTCAATTTTATCTTCTTTCCCTATCTCTCCCCTTACTTTTCACGCTTTTCAGCGCCCTTTCTTGTGTTATATTCCCCTGTAAGAATGTAAGTTCCTTGAGGGCAGTGTCTTTTTATTTGTATTCGTATTCTAAGCACTTAGTGTAGTAAACACTTAATAAATATTTTATCTCATATTTTACATTTCTCCAAGGTAGACACATGAAAAAAATTGACTCTATCTTAGAACAAAAGATTAGTTACTCACTAAAGTATGAGTCATTTTCAAATTAGCTATCATGTCTAAAATAGACAGACTACCAATAAGTTAGTGAAACAGCCCAAATGAATACTGTATTTTTTAAAAAATGATTAATCTAAGATGGCACCATGTACAACTGAACAGCTCCAACTCAACCTATTTAAATACAATGTGGGATCTGAAAAAATAAAAAAAATGCAAAAAAAAAAAGAAGAAAAGACAAGACAAGACATAGATATCTCTTTTTAAAGAAGTTTAATCATGTAAAAACTGTCACCATGAGGGGACCCAAAACATGCTCAAATTTCTTATCAAGTAGAAGTCAAGGATTACATGTGGTGCAAACGCTGTTGAAAAGCATTGTGGAGAAGGACTGAAAATGATGATGAGCAACATCACCTAACAGAACAATGAAAAACCTTAGAGCAGTGGTTCTCAACCTTCCTAATGCCGCGACCTTTTAATACTTGTATATGGGCATATCTGCATGTGGGTGGACCCGCCTGGACATGGAGAGAGGAGCAGTGTCTTGGTTCCTAAGACCATCAGAAATGTGTTTTTTGATGGTCTGAGGCGACCCCTGTGAAAGGGTCGTTTGACCCCCAAAGGGGGCGCAGCCCACAGGTTGAGAGCTGCTGCCTTAGAGGGATGTAAAACTGCAAATGCATAGGAAAGATAACCCTACCAGATATACACAAGATTATTTATATACTAAAATCAAGAGAGGGCAAGTAATAGATGTGTAATGGAACGGATTTTACAGTGTCTATAATTTCATCTAGTTTTATCATTGAAAATTGTATAACCACCATATTTAGACTCCATACTTCAGTGCCTGATGTACTGCATGAGGAAGGAATCAGTCAGTCCATACACATTTCTTAAACACTTACTATGTTTCCAGAACTGTTCTGTGGATACAAAAAAAAGTAAAAGACAGTCCCTGCTTTCAAAGACATCTCAGTCTAACAGGAGAGAAAATATACAAACAACTATGTATATATAAATAAGGGGCAGCTAGGTGATATAGTGCATAGAGGTTTGGGCTTGGAGTCAGAAAGACCTGAATTCAAATTTGGCCTCATTTAAAAGCTATACAACCCTGGGAAAGTCACTTAACCCTATTTGTCTCAGTTTCTTCATCTGTAAAATGAGCTGGAGAAGGAAACGGCAAACCATTCCAGGATTTTTGCCAAGAAAACCCCACTGGATCATGAAGGGTGGGTTGAAAATTACTTAAAAAAAATGACTGAGCAATGGGGTCTCATGCCAGAGTGGTGGCAGTTCAAAGAAAAAAGAGATAGAAATGAGAGTTATTTTGAAGATAAAATCAACAGGTCTTGTCAACAGATTGGATACAGGCAGGGTGCAGGATGAGAAAGAGTAAGGGATTTCAGATGATATTTAGCTTGTGAGCCTGGGTGACTGAGAGAATGGTAGTATGGCCAACAGTTATTGTTTTTGCTGTTGTGTTCATCCTTCATTTCTGAAGAGGGCCATGGCATCGGGGAAATGATGACATGACTTGCAGTTGACTTTGATTTGAGCGAGGGAGGGCTGTGCAAGGTCACTGGCCTCACTTTCTCCTCCAGAGCCATCTGGATCCAGTGCTCAGATATTCATCAAGACAACTGGAGATGGCCCAGGATGCAATGGGAGACTCTGGCCTTTAGGCTAGGGCCTTTTCAGGTATTCAGCCAACAATTATAGCAAAGTTAAGAATAGAGGAAATTTTGAGAGAAAAGATAATGAATTCAGTTTTGGAGATGTTGAATTTAAGGCATCCAGTTCAAAATAACCAATGGGAGTTGGTAATGAAAGGTCAGTGAGATGTTAGGGCTGAATAAGCAGATTTGAGAATCATAAGCTGAGATGATGGGAACCAAGTGAAATAGCATACAATGAAAACAAAAAGCAACTGGGTCTAACTAAATACTGGGGAGAAAAGGAAATCCATCTTTTCTCCTTTTTTTAAAATTTAAAAATGTTATTCATATCTCATTTTTATAACACTTTCATTTCTGAATATGCTCCTTCCTCTCCTATAATGAGAGAGCCATCCCTCGTAATAAAGAATAAAACAGAATAGAAAAAAGCAGTTCATAAATACTAGCCATCCCATTGTCCAGTTCTGACAGAGTCCTATACCCATGGTTTCTCACCTCTGCAAAGAAAGAAAGGAGACCCGTTTTCTCATCTCTTCATCAGGTCCAAGTTTGATCATTAAATTACATGATATTCAGTCTTGTTTTTGTTATTTACATTGTTATGGTCACTTCTGATGTTTTCTTATTTCTAGACCTGACACAATTTTGAAGTAACTGATGAATAAATTTTCAAGATATCTCAAAGAAGATATCAAAGGGACGGAATAAAAAAAAAATCACAAATGGCTTTATTAATGAAATAGAATGACTGATAAGTTATCAGCAACTAATGACCCATATGCCCACTTTCTCATCTCTCCAAAATCTTTTGGAGAATAATTTACAACCTTGAAATCTGATGATGAAGTATGTTTCCTGCCTCACAGTAGAAAAGTGATGGACTAAAGGTGCCAAAGGAGATGAACATTTTCATAGTCAATGGAGTTGATTTGTTTTGTTAGATTATACTTATTTGTTACAGAGGAAGGGAAATTCATTAGTAAGTGAAAGCAATGTATTAAAACAACAAGCAACCCCCCCAAAAAAAGATTGATGAATCCTTCTATACCTGTGGGCAGCATTTGACAGTCAATCACCTTCACCACCTCTTCTATGTATTCTCCTCTCTGGGTTTTTGTAACCTTGCTTTCTCCTGATTCTTCTGCCTTTCTGATTGTTTTTCAACAGCTGCCTTTACTTGATCTTTATTCAAATGAGACTCACCAGCCACAAGTTTTCCATAAGAGATTATTTGGGGATCTCTGTTCCTCTTCTATACTATCTCTCTTGGAGATCTTATCAACTCCTTCCCGTATGTTCAGTTATTATCACCATACTGATTGTTACCATAACTATACATCCATCTATAGCTTATCCTGAAACACAGCCATGTAACCCCTTTTGGACACCTCAAACCCAGTATGTCCAAAACAGAATTAAATATCTCTCCCTCTAAACACTACCCTCTTCTCAATTTTTCTATCACTGTCTTAGGCTATCATTCTTCTGCAAGTAATATAAGCTTGAAACCTTGATGTCATCCTTGATTCCCATTTGCATTTACCCCACCTGTTGTATAGATGGGGCAGTGGGTAGAATGACCAGCCTGAAATTAGGAAGACTTGAGTTCAATTTCAGCCTCAGGTATTTACTAATTGTGTAGCCCTGGGAAAGTCACTTAGCCCATTTGTCTCAGTTTCCTCTTTTGTAAAATGGAGATAATAGTATCACCTACCTCCTAGCATTGTTGTGAAGATAAAATGAAATAATAATTGTAAAGTACTTAGCACAGTGCCTATCATCTAGTATGCACTATACAAATGTTAACTATTAATATTGTCCATTTATCTCCACTGATTCAGCCACTAGCAACCCCCCCTCCCCAAGTACAGGACCTCACTACCTCATACTTGGAAAACTGTGATATATTTCTGGTTTTCTCTGCCTCAAGTCTTTCCCCACTCCAGTCCATCCTCCTTATCTGACAAAGTGAGTTTCCCAAAATGCAGTTACTGCCATATTATTCCATCCTAGCACTGCACTCAAAATCATGTGGCTTCCTACTGCCTACACAATAAAATATTAATAATAACTAGCATTTATTTGATGCTGTAGGGTTTGCAAAGTGCTATACATATATTAATTATTTTGATCCTCACAACAACCTTATGAGGTAGGTAAATTGGTGGAAGTCTCAAAAAGAAATCCTGGAAGAGCTCAAAAAGGATTTTAAAAATCAAATAAAAGAGACAGAAGAAAAAGTTAGGAAAAGAAATGAGAGTGATGGAAGAAAATTGTGAAAAAGAGTCAATAGCTTCATAAAGGAGGGATAAAAAATAGGCCCAACAGTAAAAAGAAGCACAAAAATCCACTATATAAAAAAGAACTTCTTAAAAAGCAGAATTGCTCAAATGGAAAAAGAGCTACAAAAATTCACTGAATAAAGGAACTCCTTAAAAAACAGACTTGGTCAAATGGAAAAGGAATTACAAAAGCTCACTGAAGAAAATAATTCCTTAAAAATTAGAATTAGGCAAGGGGAAGTTAATGACTACAAGAAATCAAGAAGCAATAAAACAAAATAAAAAGAATTTTAAAAATAGAAAATGTGAGATATCTAATTGGAAAAAAACTGACTTAGAAACTGGATCAAGGAGAGATAATTTAATAATTATTATAATACCTGAAAGCAATGATCAAAAAAGAGTCTACATACCATCTTTCAAGAAATTATCAAGGAAAATGTCTCTGGTACTCTAGAACCAGAAGGTAAATTATAAATTGAATTAATACAATGGCCACTTCTAAAAGAAACCCCAAAATGAAAACTCTCAGTAATATTATATGCAAATTTCAGAACTCCCAGGTCAAGAATATTGAAAACAGCCAGAAATAATTCAAATATCATAGAACCCCAGTCAGGATCCCACAAAATTTAGCAGCTTCTACATTAATGGATCAGAACTCTTGGAATATGATATTCTGGAGGACAAAGGATCTAGCATTACAACCAAAAATCACCTACTCAGCAAAACTGAGTATAATCCTTCAGGGGAAAAGTGGAATTTAATGAAATAGAGAACTTTCAATTATTTCTGCTGAGAAGACCAGAACTAAGTAGAAAATCTGACTTTCAAATACAAGACTCGAGAAACCTAAAAAGGTAAAGTCATAAGGGATTCAATAAGGTTAAACTGTTTACATTCCTACATGGGAAGATGATACCTGTAACTCCTAAGAAATTTGTCATTCTTAGGGCAGTTAGGAGTATACATAGACAGCATGGATGTGAGTTAACTGTTATGGAATGATATCTAAAAAATAAAATTAAGGGTTCCAAAACACAGATGTGTTGACAGAAGGGGGAAAGGAGAGGTAGAATGGGGTAAATTATCTTACATAAAGAGGCATGAAAGAGTTTTCACAACAGACGGGAAAATGGAGGGGGTAGCAGACAATGTTTGAACCTTACTCTCATCAGAATTGGCTCAAAGAGGGAATTATATACACAGTTTGGTATAAAAATCTTACCATCCTGTTTTCCCCCAGTTTATCCTTTCACCCTGTCCCTTCTCAAAATTCACTATTCTTAGAGAACTGTAAATTAAAACAACTCTGAAGTACCACCTAAAACCTATCAGATTGGCCAACATGACAGAAAAGGAAACTGACAAATGTTGGAGAGAAACCTGGGGCACTAAAGCATTGTTGGTAGAGTTGTCAACTGATCCAATCATTCTGGAGAGCAATTTGGAACTATTCCCAAAATGCTTTAAAACTGAGCCTACTATACTCTTTGATCCAGAAATTCCACTATGACATCTGTATCCCAAAGAGATTTTTAAAAAGAAAAGGAAAAGGACCTATATATACAATATTTATAGTAGCTTTTTTTTGTGGCATCGAAGAATTAGAAATTGAGGGGATGCCCATCAGTTAAGGAATGACTGAACAAGTCATGGTATGTAATTGTGATAGAATGCTATTGTGCTATAAGAAATGATGAGCAGGATGCTTTCAGAAAAACCTGGACTTACATGAAGTGATGCAATACATAATAACAGCAATAATATAAAGATGGCCAGCCGTGAATGACTTAGCTATTCTCAGCAATACAATGACCGAAGACAATTTCGAAGGACTTATGATGCAAAATGCTTTCCAACTCCAGAGAAAGAACCAAAGGAGTTGGAATGCAGATTGAAGTATACTTTTTTAGTTCAGTTTTCGTTATTTTTCTTTTGGTCTGGGTTTTCTTTTACAACATAACTAAAATGGAAATATATTTTACAGGCTTGCATAACCTATATCAAATTGCTTGTCTTCTCACGGAGGGGAGAAGTAAGGGAAGGAAAGAATTTGGAACTCAAAATTTTTATAATCAATGTTAAAAATTACTTTACATGTAATCAGAAAAAAAAAATTTAAAAACAATGTGAATTCCCTGAGACAAGGGATCTTATTGCCTTTCTTATATCCTCAGAACTTGGTAAAGTACTTGACATATTATAAATTCTCAATAATTGCTTGTTGACTAACTAGAGCATTTTAACAAAGAGACTGGAACATATTTGTCAAGGTATTGCATTCTTTTTTTCTTTTCCAGTATTTGAACATTTCATGGTAGCATGCTACCTCTACCTTCAAGCATTTGCTCATGTAGGTTCTCCTCTCTTTTTTTCTACCTATCCAAATCCTTTACCATCCAGCTCATGTCATTACTTCCATGAAGCCATTTCCATTTAGTCTACCTCACACTATTCTCTCCCTTCTCAGAATTCCTTGTGTGGTCACTCACTACCCATGACTGTTTGATTGTGTCTCTGATTTTTCCTTTTGAAAAACTATCCAATTTATCTGAATACTGAAAATTACCTGACTTTTCATTAAAAAAAAATAAGGACAAGTCAAAGCTGATTAGGTTAAAGTGGACAAAGTGACTTTGTAAGGAAGATTATTTTCCTCTGAATATGAAAGTGGTATATTACCACCGATTACAAAAATGCTAAAAAGGAAAAAAAAAAGAAGAGAAAAGAAATTAAATTCAATTTGAATTATATAAATCAGACTCACTGACTTTTTAAATGATCTTCCTCATGATCTTTCCAATTGTTTTTTGAGAAAAAAATTCTCTTCAAAAACATCAATATGGTTTTTTTAAACATTTCTAATTTTCAGAGGGCATGAATTTTAGAATTGGAAAGGACCTTGCTGCCAGTTAGTCCAGTCTAATTACATGTAGCAAATTCAGAGCCCTCCTACCCCAAATCCAGCCTGAAGGTCTTTAGCAATCATTTCTAGCTGCATCACACTCATATTGATTCATTCATTCTATTTTATGTAGTTGTCCTAAGGAGCACCTGAATACAGTAGACTAATGTATGCAAATGCCAACTAAGCAAGCTATAAAAATATCAATTATGAAGGTTATATATTGTACTATCTATACTGGCTAAGTGAAAACTGCTTACTGACTTATTGATACTCTTCACCCAACCCATTAAGATAATTCAAGACGCCAACTTCTATAAAACTGAATCACTCAGGACAGTCTTCCATGTAATTCTATAACTTTCAAGTATCTTCTCAATTCTCCATTTTGCTTTCACTGTACAGACTATATAGACAACCAGTGTAGGCATAGAGAGTGGGGTAGATAGTAAAGCTCCAAAATAATGGTAAGAACACTCTTTGGAACCTCTCACTTCTACCCCAAAAGAACCAAGGACAAAGGCTTTCTTAATGTCATGACATCGTTGAACAGAAAATTCAGTATGTGAAGAGAAAAGATATTAGAGCTTGTTAAGTCAATTTGAGAATCTGCATAGGAGCTGAGATGAGTAGGGTACTCAATACTGAGAGTTATACTATGAAGCACAAAACCATCTCCACATTCTGGATGAATAAAACTAAAGTAAAAAAGGTCTGAACATATGATTGACTTTGCTCCCAAGGTCATAAGACAGTTCTGTGTTAATCTATACTCACTTTAATTTGAGATTCACTTTCTTCCTCCATACCACACCATATCTTTAGTCCTATGCTGTTAGTAACACTTCAGTCATCAATTACCTGATAGCCATGTTCCCCAAAACATATACAGCAATATTTCCTCAATTCCTCTCCCCTACTTCACACTCATCTAAACTGTAAAGTCACTGGAATCTAGAGTTGTTTTCTCTTTCTGTTTTATTTCTCCATATAGCCCACTGGAATGATGAATTAAGTTCTCCCTACATTATCCAGTCCCATGTCCTTACCTGCTTCTGTCTAATGGCGCTCCAAGAGGACTAAAGCTGGTTTTGGCCCAGGGTCCTTTTCCTCAAGATTTCAGCTAGCTAGTAGCCATGTGGTTGTAAGCATCCAGGACAAAACAAGTCTGAAACAGCTCTGAAGCCCCAGGCATCACTGCAAGCAGGAACAGATTGCTCCAAGAAGCGCCACCTGGTGTCCATGCCCTGGCACAGGTGGGGAGGAGGGGGGGTGGGGGATGAGGCTTCTAGAAACAGAACTGATCTCCACCTGAACCTAGAAGAGCAAATCAGCTTTTCTCCTGACGTGCAAAACCTCAATATCAGCTCTGGGACTTTGCAGAGGCCACTTAACCTTTTCTATGTTCATTTCCCACTCTGTAAAATGAGATAATGCCTGAGGCAGTATATGAACTCTGAAGTGAAAGGGGCCTTGGACACTGTCCAATTAAACATCCTCATTTTTTTTAAGATGACGATGCCAAGGCCCAGACTGGTGGTGTGACTTTTCTGAGGTCACAAAGATAGTCAGTGGCAGAGCAGACATCAGAAGTCTGGTTTCCTGGTTTCTTGATTCCCAGCTCTGGCTTTTCACCTTCCTCCCCTCTTTACCCTACTCCATTCCAACCCCCCCAACCCACCACTGAACCACATCACCACTCTACATAAACTCACAGAGGAAGCATGGCAAAGAGATAGGGACTCAGCTTTGGAGTCAGGGATCTATGTTCAAGTTCTGTTCACATAATGACAATGTGAACCTAGGCAAAAGACTTAACCTCTCAAAACTTTTGGGAATTCATAGTAGCTCTAAGTTAAAAAAAAAACACACAAAAAAACAAGCTGCAGATCTGCACCGATGAAAGGAGTTTATGTATTGTTAAGTTCCCTACACCAATGGCACAGCAATTTCAAACTTAAACAATAATAAGTATCCTATAGAGTTAACCTTGGATGCACAAGCCTCATTAAGCTTCTTATGTAGATGGGAAAAGTCAATCACAAACACTTTAAGAGATTTGATTTCATATAGACTTGGTACTAAAGTCATTGCATAAAGTAAGAATCTGTAACCCTTGGCCAGGCCAGATCTCTCCATTCCTGCACATGATCCACTCTAGATTCCTTAGAAGAAGAGAAGGTAAATTGTATGGTTGGTGTTGTCATTTTTATGAGCTGCCTTTCTCACTTCCCTGATACTCTCTACTGATGTAAATCAGAGCCTGGGAATGTGGGCATTTCCTCATTTGCATGGTTGGCTTAATATTTGCTACTCACCACACACAAAGAGCTTCTGGGAAGTTTAAAGAGATGATAGTTCTAAGTACATTGAGATTCTCAAAGGAAGGCATGGTGCAATGATTCAAATGCACTAGTATTGTTTTGGAGTGATATGCAATTCTTACATGCCCTGTTGTTTTCTGCCTGCTTAGAGGCCGTTTTCATTTGACTCGTGCTATGCTTGAGAAAGTCAGTGATATTTTATACAAGGGAATATTGAACACAAGTCTCTGATGAGATGCAGAACTTTACTACTATACAGTCTTATTTGCATGCCGGCATTGCATTTAGGCAGTTAATTTTCCATATAAAATAGAAAGAAATACAACCATTCTAGCCTTCCCAGCCAGGAATAAAGAACAGCAATTTGCCCCAGTGTCTCTCATCTTCTGCAATAGAGACCTAATGTATTTTACTATTATCTTTATTAGTTGGAGACTATATCCAGTCTTAAAAGAATCCTAATGAAAAGAAAACTTCTATTAAAATATTTTAACTAGTTTCAATTGACCCTGTTACCAAGCAATGGAAAATCCCTAATGACTAAACCTTTTAAATCCAATCTTCTCTAACTCATTTGAAAACTGATTTGCCATTAGAGATTTAGGTATAACGATGAAAAGGTTTGTAGGAATTATTGGTTTGTGTTTGGTTTTTGTTTTTTAAAACGAACCTAAGATTTTACTACTTTAATTTTTCAGAAATAAGGCAACTCAATGACAAACCCCAACAGATATAAACATTCCTAAAATAGGTCATTTGAACATATTCCTGTATGTAAACTAACTGACACAGGTATGAAGATAAACCAGCATTTCAGAATTCTTTCTTGTAGCCCTTTTCCAAATGATAATAATAATAAGGATGATGATTATCCTTATTATTACGGTCCTAGGTATGTTGTAGCCAGCTTTTAGGAGGCCTGATTGTTAAATTTTCAGTGTGAACATTTATACCTCAGAAATCAGCAAAATTTACAAAT
>CM053588.1:246331842-246383276 GCA_028646515.1 Pseudochirops corinnae
ATTCTCCCACCCCTGCTCCGGATTGCTAAACATTTACCAGCATGGTATAAATACTTGGTCACAGGTTTAATAAAGCTTTTCTACATACTACATGCCCTGTCCCAGGGCATAGAAACCTGGTAAAATCTGAATGTGTGTATACTTATATACACATATATACCTATGTACACATACATGCATATGTGCATGTATATATGTATATACACACCCATTATATGGCATATATGTATATAGTATATACATATATAAATCTACATATATATGTATACATATACACATACCTCTACATATTTATCTATCTATCTGTAATATTTATCTGGTGACCACAAAGGTTTGTAAAACTATTCAAATGAGTATGACATATTTGATTTCCCTAAAATGTCAGGGTTTAGGGGAGAACAGCATTGCCATCCCTACTACCAAACAAAACTCAGATATGATTTATATTATGCATTTGTGTATCTCAAATATAAAATTTCTTGGTGTTTAAAGCCTTTCATAACTTGCCTCCTTCCTAACATTCTAATGTTCTTACAACTCACTCTTCCCCAGTTATACTTCAATCTAGTGACTCTGGCTCTCTTGATGCTCCATCTCCCAAGTCTGAACAGTTTTCTCCCATGTCATTTCCTCTCCTTCCTCATTTCCATCTTCTGCTCTCCATAGTTCCCTTCAAGTCCCAGCTAAATATCCTGCCTTGTATAAGAAGCCTTTCCTAAACCACTTTAATACCAGTGGATTAATACCTAATCCAGTTTAATACCTTTTCTCTATTTATCATCTTTAGTTTATCCTATATATGTCTTATTTATTCATAACTGTTTATGTCTTCCCCATTAGACTATGTCTGAGATCCTCAAGGAAAGGAACTGTCTCTGTCTCTCTCTCTCCTCCCCCTCCCCCTCGCCCTCCCCAGCACTTAGCAGTGATGGAGACAGAGTAGATACTTAAGAAATACTTAGTGACCAACTCATAACATATATATATATATTATATATATTTTTACTATATATATATATATATATAATATACATATATACACATACATATATATAGTAAAAAAAAAATACAACCTGAGCTGACCACAGTCAAATTTCATTCATTTCTTTAAAACTCAAAACACAACACTGAACTCCTACCACTTGTCTTGTACTAGGTAGTTGTTGAGGGAAATAAAAAGATGAATCAAAACTATCTCTACCTTCAGGGAGTCTAAGGGAGAAAAGATATATTCAATGAAATGGAGAGATGCTAAGACTTTATTGAACTTTCTGCTATGTCAGTCAGTCAGTCAATAAGTATTTATTAAGCTCCTGTCTTATTTTTGGCAGAATAAACGAAACTTCCAAAATAGAATTCTGGGTGTACAATAGTCCCATCTCCTAGTCTAATCATGAAACAACACTGACTCCTAATACTTTTCTCCTGAACATCTTGGTAATATGAAAATGATGACTTATTTGGCTTAAATCAATAGGATTTTTATGGTAATACTTTCATTTCTTTTCTTTGTTCCCATCCTCTTCATGATAACTGAGTTCTGAATGTATATATCTTCTCTTCATATCTTTTTTAAAGGCACACATATCATATCATGTATCATATTATATCATATCATATCATACATTAAAAAAAATATATTGTGTCTTATTATAGATTGTTTATTCAATTTAAGATCTTTTTTTGGATGCTTCCAGGGCTTGTGTATGTTAAGGGAAGAAGTGTAGTCAATATTGTCAAAAAAAAAAAAAGTAAAATATTTTTTTCTCCTTTTTGTTCATTGATGAGCTTTGGTGGTGGGGAACCTGTGTCCTTCTAGGTCCTTGGATACAGCCTTTTAACTGAGTCCAAGTTTTGCAGAGCAAATTCTTTTATTAAGGGGATTTGTTCTATGAAGTTTGGATTCAGTCAAAGGGCTGCACCCAAGGACCTAGAGGGCCACAAGTGGTCTCAAAGCTGCTGGTTCCTCCCACCACCACCTTAGATAAATTTCAAATCTGACCCACACCCACTCCACCCCAACAAATACACACCTGTTTTTGCTCACTTTAAATCAGAAATTCTTAACTGGAATCTATGAATTTTTCCTAACATTTTGATAACTATTCCATTATAATTTATTTCCTTTGCAATCTTATATATTTTATGTTATATATTTAATGACATTATTCTGAGAAGGGGTTATAAACCTTCACCATGGACCATAGAGGTCCATAACCCACAAAAAGGTTAAGAAACTGCTTTTTTGTTTGAGGGTGATAATAATAATGGGAATAATTCTTAAACCCCACTTCTATAAAAGTACCTCAAACATCTATTAGGCAGATACAATATGATTCAAGGCTCTGATGAGAGTGTTAGGGATGTTTTGAACTTTACACATATTCCACACACAATCTAATGGAATATTTGCTGTTTCTGGGGGATGTCGCATTTAACACCACAAAGGAATAGAGGGCTTAGCCAATGTGCTCAAGTCATACTGTTTGGGGACATGAACTCCACAAGAAACAGAAATGTGAATACATAAGAGGCAGGATGTGACCTGCAAGAGGCAGATCTTCAGCTGTAGTCCCCTGGCAAAGCGTAAAAGGAATGTAACCTCCTATGAAGCTCAATTAGAGAGGTGAGTAGGGAGAAACTGCATCTACCTTACTCTTTTCTGAGTTCCTTGACTGCCAACAGTCTAGACTAGTTCAAAGAAAGCCATCCCACTGTGTGCAAGATAAATGCTTTTAAATGCACCATAAAAAGTGTAAACATGATAAAACTCCCCAGTTTCTCATCTCTTAGAAACTCATTTTTATAAATCCCCATGCACAGGAAAAAGCTATTTTAAATATAACATCACAGAAGGGGGGTGACTAAGTGGACTTATATATATAACATCTTTATGATGCTGAAGGGGAAAAAGAGTGCTCTTATAGGCCAATTAGATCAGCACTTGGTCTGTGTGACAGACTGATGTTTAACATCTTGCAATGAGCAAGGGAAGCAGAAACAAAATTATCCTATAAATAAAATGCTGAACTTTAACATGTTCTGTATTTTGTATTTTCAACCTTCCTAGCTCTGAAGATGAAGATATTGATTTGTCTTTGGTTCAATTCAATTAATTCCACAAGAATTCAATTCATGCAGCATTTATTAATCACCATGTGTGGTCCAAACCCTATTCTAGTTGCTGGAGAAACAAAGATAGAAATAAAAAAGTCTCTTTCCTTAAGAAATTATCCCTTTCTATAGCATTTGTGGGCTTCATAAACATATTGTACGTTTCTTTAAGACACAGCACAAATACTACCTTTTACCTAAAGCCTTTCCTGTACCCTCTAACTATTAGTAGCCTACCTCCCAAATTTCTTTGAATCTAACTATCTGTAATGGTAATGAGAATTTGAAGATTTCCCCTGCCCTTTAATATGCCTAAGGGAATTTGAAGACCTTCCCTGCTTTTCTCCTAATAGGCTGAATGTAATCACATGGAGACTATAGTAGTAGGAGGAGTTTGCTGAAGGGTGGAGCAGAGCCCACAGGAAGCTGTGAGTCAGGGCAGCTAGATATGGTTGAGAGGAGAGGACACTTCAGAGGGAGATAGACTTGTGAGTAATATTGGTCTTGTGTTAATTTGTGGGAAGGCTAATGGATACTGTGGCTCTCTGTGCTGTTGTAGCTTATTAACTTCTTTGCTACTATGATGGGATTGACTTACTGGTTTGGAGATTCAATTTTCTGGCGTCTGAATAAATGTTTTGCTTCTGTCTTCTGTAAGGAGAGTCTGCTGTATTTTGTGATTGAGCACTAGTGACCATTGGTATTGTAAATATTGCATTGGTGCTACACTATCCTGTATTTATTCAATTTAGATGTATGCTATTGACCTTATTTTCTTTTTGTTTATTCTCCTTCTTTTTGTATTATTAACCACAGAGGTATGTGGGAGTTACTTCTCTAGGAAGCTGGTTGTTAATTTTTCACTTTGATAATTCACAGTTCATAAATAGGCAAACACTACAAATCAGGGCTTGATTTATTCTTTGGTTTACTGGCTAGATTTAAGAAAACTGTAAGGAAAATGTTAGTAATGCAGATTAAACTTAAAAGTGTATCATGCTATTAGTCAGTTGTTAGCATTTACCAGTAAAGTGCAAGTAAATATACTTATACATGTTTGTCAGAACATTGTTAGAATGTGAGTTCCTTGAGAGAAAGGAGTGTTTCATTATTTGCATCCCCAGTACTTACCATAGTGTTTGGATCAGGTAAATGCACATGTTGAGCGAGCAGTAATTACATTAAAATGCAAACCCAGTCTGATTTTGATACCTCTCTTTTGTTTCTCTGAAGCATGACCAAGATTCATGGGTTCTCACAAGAGTCTATTGTCACCAATGTTCAATTCCACTTAGTTGAAAAAATTTCTGAACAAATGAATTTCTGTGCTTTCTTGAGTATAAATACTTTATGAAAGTTTTCTGCCAAACCATCTTATCAAGAATAATATGGTTTTCACCTCTGTAATAAAATCTGGTAAAATAAGCATTTTCCTCTAGCTAGCCTAGAGCATTCCTATGATATTGCGCCAAGCCTGATTCACTGACTTGCTGTAGCATAAATCTCTAGATGAAAAGTTGGCCTCCTACATTCTTCAGATTATAAGGAAACCTGAATTAGTGAATAAATGAAATAAAATGCATTTTAAAGCACCTACTATGTGTCAAGGACTGTGCCAGTTCATGGGATATATATTTTAAAAAGATAATCCCTTACTTTAAGAAGATTATATTACTATGGGGAACACAATCCAAACTGTTGGCTAAGAACTCAAGGATAAGGAAGGAACACTTTGTAACAGAACATCAAAGAGATGGTGAGAGGGGTCAGAGGGGAGTAAATTGACAGCCTCTCATCTAGGAACAATGGCACAAATTGATTTACCCATGATTCTGGAACTGGAGGGGTTGGGGTGGTAAATAGGGAAAAATGAGTTTTGTGAAACCTGGGAGAGAAGCATGATTACATTCTGCACATTTGGAAGATGAATAGAATAAAAACAAGGAAAATCATCTAGAATAAAGAGTTTATAACATTTTTCCTCTAGAAAACCATTACAATGGTTACATTTAGTCCCTGTGAATACATTTATTTCAGGTGTCATGACTGTTTCTAATTGTGAAAGGAGAAACCCTGATCTTCCAAGACATGTGCCAAGGTAGAATGTTAAAAAGCAAGATTGTTTCTGCTAACAACAAAAAAAAAATACAGACGCTCTTTTTGTGGTAACAAAATTAAAAATTGAGAGAATATCTATCAATTGGGGAATGACTGAGCAAGTTGTGATACATGAATGTAATAGAACACTATTGTGCTATAAGAAAATGATGAGCAGGATGATTTCAGAAAAACCTGGGAAGACTTACATGAAGTAATGCAAAGTGAGTGAGTAGAACCAGGAGAACATTGTACATAGTAACAGCAATATTGTATGAAGATGAATTGAGAATGACTTAGCCATTCTCAGGAATACAATGATCCAAGATAATTCCAAAGGATCTGTGATGAAAATGCTGTCTATATCCAGAGAAAGAACTGATGGAGGCTGAATGCAGATTGAAGCATATTCTTTTTCACTTCCTTTACTTCTTTCATTTTGCGTGCATGTGTGTGTGTATATGTGTGTGTCTGTGTCTTCTTTCACAACATGACTAATTTGCATGATTGCACATGTATAACCTATGTCAAATTGCTTACCATATTAGGGAGGTTAGATGTAAGGGAGGAAAGGAGGAAGTTTTTAAATCAATTTTTTTAAAAAAATGAATGCTAAAAATTGTCTTTACATGTAATTTGAAAAAAAAATATTTAAAAATTTTAAAATTCATTTGAATGTTTCTGAAATAATTTTAAACTGATCTTATAAATAACTATAAGTTAACATTTTAAAAAGTTTTCCTCTTTCAGGAAAACTAAGGAAACTAGGAATGAATGTATCAAGGAGGATTTATTAAAGTGCCTACTATATGCCAAGTAGTGTGCTAGATGCCTGAATGCATGAAATGAAAATTTACTGATATTCACTGAATAAAACAAGTATTAATTTTGACAGACCAGTGAAAGAATTATTTTCAATTAAAACAACACAATAACTAGAGTTGAATCTCAGAGATTAAAGAAATCTATTCAGAAACCAAATGCTGGCAGTAATAGAAATTGACTCCCTGCAAAGCAATGGCAAATCAGGTGAATAAATGTGACATAATATAGCAATCAGAAAGGAAGATGCTGTGGGGCTTCCTGCCAATGAACCCTGAGCCAGCAAGCCCTTCAGGCTTCAGATGTTTCTGAAGTTACTACTTTTAAAATAAAAGAAGCAGATGTTTAAATATGTGAGTTCCAACTAAAAAAGGAGTGGTTGTACTCACTCCTAAACATTCTGCTTACAGTGAAATGTTTCATAGCTACATATGTGTGTTAATGATATGGTAATAGTAGCATTACCAAAATGCATAGAGACTGTTTTCAAACTATAGCACGATGTAATTATTAGTTGTCTGGATCTTAATTGCTTCTGAAAAAAATATTTTCTTGTACATTATGCTATGAATAGGAGCATCAGTGAATACTAGAAAACTTCTATACCTACTGACCTAAGTTGAATGGAATAAGAAAGGACATGCCAAGTATTTATGGATTCCAGGGGACAGTTGAGTAGCTGTCAATATTTATGCTTCTAGAAATGTTCATTCTTTGCAATAATCTCTTTAATAGTGATGCTGTGGAAGAGTTTCTTCTTCTTTTCAAGTAGTTAGCCTAAAGAGAGTCAACTGCAAATTGGAGCACAGAATCATGAATTTAGCACCAGAATGCCCTTTTGAGGTCATCTAGTTCAATATAATCATTCCATAGGGATTTCCTCAAGGAAACTTGAAGGCCAGAAGAAATGAAATGACTTTCCCAGGGGAGCTCAGGTAGTTTAGTTACTGAGTCAGGATGCAACTCAGGTTCCCTGATTTCAAATCTAGGATTTCCTCCACTATAAGGTAAGATCTGAGTTCAAATATGACCTCACACACTTACTAGTTACATGACCCTTGGGCAAGACACTTAACTTCCTTCTTCTTCAATTTCCTCATCTGTAAAGTGGGGATAATAATTGCACTTTCCTCCCAAAGTTGATGAGAGAATAAAATGAGTTGATATTTGTAACGTGCTATAAAAATGCTAGCTGTTATCACTATTAGCTATTATAATACACAGGTAGCTAGATGGTACAGTGAACTAGTCCCACAGTTAGGAAGACCTAGAGTTCCATTCTAGCCTATATGCTTACTGTGTGACCTTAGACAAGTCACTTAACTTCTGTTTGCCTCAATGCCTTCAACTGTAAAATGGAGATTAAAATAGCACCTACTTCCTAAGGTTGTTATGAGCTTCAAATGAGACATAATTGTAAAGCACTTAGCGCAGTGCCTGGCGCATATGACCATATACATATTGGCTGTTAGCATTATTATAATGTGAAATCAAAACAAGGAGTAAGACAAAGATGAATATTAATTGCATATGTGACATTTCAGCATATGAAAAAAAAAGTAGGAATCAGTTAGGTGTCATGTAACAGAAAATATTTAAGTTGGTAAAGGAAGACTTTCTGGATCTTATAGATTTTATGCTCAAATCTAAAGGACTGGCCAGATGAAACAGTAGAGGAAACAGGCCAGAATGTTTTAAAGATGGGAGCTATTGCCAATAAAGAGATCAGATGGAAGGAAAATTATATCATACCGATGAGTCTATGTGCACGTGGACATGTGTTAAGCACAAGAATATAATTGTCTGACAGAAACATGGAGAACTGACTGATTTGTATGTCTTCTTACCAAGTGGCCAGAAAACAAAGAAGTATTTCAAGAAATATCAAACTGTGACCTGAAGGTTTCATACTTTTATAGAATAAAATACACAGAAGAAATTGAAGACTGCTGTACTAAAGGTAGTTGATCTATGGTGTTCTACTCCGAGTGTTCAGATATTTCTCAGCTAGATGGAAAAGAAGAGCCATCCAAAGACTCTGTGGAAAGAAAACCAATCCAAATGAGGAAGAAGAAAGTAGTTCTATTCCTTCTCCCCTAAAAGGTATGAAATGAGCTATATTATATTAGCCTTAAACTCTTCTTCTGATAAAAAAAAAAATGAGAGAGAATGAAAGTGGAATACATGAAGGTCCTAGCCTCTGGAAGCTACTGACTACCTTAAACTAGGTCAGGGTAGAAATGGGAAAGTCAAAGTAGCCTTGGCTGATCTTCTTAGAACAAAGTGTTTTGGGTTTTTTTTAAACCTCATCACCCAACTATGCTCTATACACTATGCCACCTAGTTCCCTCCCTCCCTCATCTCTCCTAACCTGCCTCTTTTGGCTATTAATGCAGCTTGTACCTTACCTCATACCCCATGTCTGAAATTCATTCCCTCTTCATTTCTATCTCATAGGACCCCTACATTCTTGTCTCCTACATTAGGATGTTAGTTCATATGCCCCTGGGCTATAAAAAACATCCATACCCTTTGACTCAGCAATAACACTACTAGATCTGTATTCCAAAGATATCAAAGAAAAGGGAAAAGGACCAACTTGTAAAAAAAATATTTCAACAGGTTTTTTTTAGTGGCAAAGAATTGGAAATTAAGGGAAAGTCCATCAGTTTTGAAATGACTGAACAAGTTGTAGTATATTATTATGATTCAATACTATTGTACTATATGAAATAATAAGCAGGATTCTTTCAGAAAAACCTGGGGGGACTCACATAAAGTGATGCAAAGCAAAGTGAGCCAAACCAGCAGACCATTGAACATAGTAATGGCAGTATCGTACAAAGATCAACTGTGAATGACTTAGCTATTCTCAGCAATACAATGATCCAAGACAATACTGAAATGAAAAAAATACCATCCATTCACCTCCAGAGAAAGAACTGATACAGAGTCAGAATTCAGACTGACACATTTTCTTTAAAAAACTTTATTTGTCTTGGGTTTTTTTTTTTGTCTTTTCTTTCTCAGCATAGCTAATATGAAAATATATTTTATATGGCTGTCTATGTATATTCTATATCTAATTGCTTGCCATTACAGGCAGTGAGAAGAGAGGGAAAAAATTGGGAACTCTAAAACTTTTTTAAATGAAAATTTAAAATCTTTTTACATTTAATTTGAAAAAATGAAATATAAAAATTTTTATATAAAAAAGAATGCCAGTTCAGTTTGAGTAGTGATAATTTGATTATTTGTACTTATATTACCAGATACTATGTGACTAACATGCAGGTACCTAATAAGTACTTATTGATTGATGATATTCTTATTAGCAACAAACACTTTTCTAATACTCTGCAAATATGATTTTTCTTTTTCTTTCTTTTGTTTGAATATGTGCCATGAATGCTAAGAAGAATGTCATGACCTCCTCATTTAAGGAAATTACAATCAAGTTGTAAAGGGAAGTAGGTAGGCATATACATAGCAAAGCAGGAGAGTAGTACACACAATACTTGCTATAGGAATTCAGAAAATAAATGGGTACTACCTTTAGCAACCTTCTTAGGTCAAAGGAAATGCACCATTTTTCACTTGTTCCTATACCTAGGGGAGAATCCAGCCATATTGGATGAAGATGGTTTGTGCTCTGGGCCAGTTCCTAGATCAGCTAATAGATCCTACCTGGCTTGAGTCATTCAAATTAATCCCACTGTGACACTACTTAGGCTGATTCAAATTCCAGACCCTTATTTAGAGTTTAGCTACACATTTTGTAAAGGGGAAGCAAAAGGTGCAACATGGAAACTGTTAATTCAGTGAGAAATTCCTCGAGTTTTCCCTTATTAATTCAGAGTCTCTAACCACCCCATACCACCCCACGGATACCTAACTTCTGTGTACATGTACTCACATGCTTTATCTTTTTTGTAAGAAATATTCTGGCTATACCAGTCTTATTTCCTTGTTAGACTTAAAGTGTCATGAACAGTGGGATCATGTCTTACCTAACTTTCTGAACCTTACGGATGCCTAGTAAATGGATGATCCTTTTAAATTTTTACCAAAATTTTAATGATAAGGTCTCTCATTTCCATTGTCTTAAATCATCCTTTATATAGCTCCATAAAGAAGAAAACCAATTAAAAAAACACTTGCTGAAACATGAATCACCTATCAATCCTAAAATGGATAAAAGAGACAAATTATTTGAAAATCTGCTCACATATTCTAAAATATGTAGCGTATAACTTGCAGTGCTCTCAAAAAAAAAAAAAATTGGATCAAGCTACAACTGGGATCCGGGCAAGGATGCAAGAGAGCATTGTGGACACAAATATTTCCTGCTTTGACATCCCTCATAGCCTCTCATGTTCGATAAAAGGGATAAACGATGCATTTAACATAGCTTCCCTAGTGGCTCACCATCAGTGGTTTAAAATTCTACCAAGATCTTTATTTTACACCTAAACTAATTCAATTCAGCAAATATTTAAGTACTTCTTATTTGCCAAGGCATTTTACTAGGTACAAAGAGATTTTGAGATCCCTCATTAATATCTAGCCTCACTCTGGAACTCCCCTTGGTACCTGGGATCTCCTCATCTTGGATCTTCCCTAACCAACCCCTAACATCCAGGCCTTCTTACTTTGGAGAATTCCTCTGCCATGCCAGCCCTCTTCTTCCATTACTGAGGTCTTCCCAAGGCTTCCATTTTGAGGAGGGGTTCAGGCTGGCCAACTTTCATTTTCCTCCCCTCTGGACTCCTGCTGGCATCTTCCTCCCTTTCAGCTCTCTTTTGTTTGTTTTCCCCCCTCTTTGAATGCAAGCCCTCCTGATGGCAGGGACTGTCTTTCTTTTTGTTTGCATATCTTCATAGCTTAGCACAGTGCCTGGCACAGAGTTAATACTTAATGCTTGTTAATACTTAATACTTAATGCTTGTTGTCTTGCCCTGCCTTGCCTAAAGAAAAAATGCCTGGAATTCAGCTAGCCATGTTGGTCCCATGTAAAGCAGAGTTCACAAATTTTGTTTCTTTTATATAGATACTTAAATTACACCTAGCTTTTTATGCCTTTTCCGTTGACTGTCTCATATGAAGCAATGAATCAGATAAGAAACTCATCACAGTGGCAACCAGAATAGGGGCTAAGATTTGTGTGAATAATTTAAAAAATTCTAGAGAGAGCCCATTAAGGGGAACTGTTTTATTTGCTGGTAATTCTCTGATAGCTTTCTCCACATCACAAGGGGAAGTTGCATTACCTAAATTGTTTCTGTCTTTGGGATCTACAATAAGAAGAGAAATCTTAGATAAATAACTGGATGTGGTACTTAGACATTTCAGAAATTGAAAACTATATGTGAGTGGAAAAGTATTCAGATACTTTGGTAATTTTGCTATTAAAAAGCAATTCCTGATTGGAATTTAGTATATGTCATATTTTTTTCTGATTTTTGTTTTTTAACTGATAGGTAAGAAGCTTATCTAAGTTTGCCTCTTTTTCATAAATATTTATTCTAAGTTGTACACAGTTCAACTAAAGTTCATTTCCAATCAAAATTCTTATACTTTTTCAAAGTGTAATTTTCTTTGAAAATGAGCAACTTATACAATTTTTTGAAATACTTTAACTACTACATCAGAAATCATCATACGTCTTTCCATTACTTGAGATTATTACATCTGTAGCTCACATATCAGAACACTTCTAAAAAGACCTGGACATGGAACAAAGGGGGAGAAAAGGGAAGGCCCTGTGTGCCCATGGGCACTTTTGTTCAGTGACCTCTAAGTTCAGAAGACTTTGAGGGCAAATTATTCAGAGTGCTTTCTGTTTTTGTTTTTGTTTTGTCTTAACCTTAACCTCCAAGAGGGTTTATGTGTAAAATAAACCAAGCAAAAGGTAAGTAGAAAATCGGTGAGAACCAGTGACTATCCTGGGTTGAAGTCAGAGACTTGAAAGGTCCAGGATCAGGTTCATCTAGGTAGCACATGGAAAAATCATCTTGATTCCTAGAATTGCTACACCACACTCCAATGTGATAGGTTCAAAAAAGAGTGTTAACCTTTGACTACAAACCTGTTTTGAGGGGGTAAGGAATTAGGATACAGTCTTACATAACAAAACTGTACATCTATAATAAAGATGAACAACCATAACAAGCAATAAGTTATGCCAGTTTGGACAATATCATGAAAAATTTCTGAAATAGTGATTTTGTTATTTACGTGTTTAAAGACCTTCTTCAGAAGGTAAACTTTAGCTGAGTCTTAAAGGAAACCAGGGATTCTACAAAGTCTAGAGGAAAAGGGAGACTATTCCAAGGCTAGGGGACAATGTGAAAGTATGGAAAAAGGAGATGGAGCACCACGTGAGGGAGGCAGCAAGGAAGCTAATATGACTAGACCACAGAGTGTGTAGAGGAGAACAATGTATAAAGATTTATGCAGAGCTGGAGTGTTTGCTTGTAAAGGAAAAGGAATTGTGAGTTCTATTCACTCATGGTAATTAGGTTCCTAGGCCAATCACAAAAGTCTGCCTAATCCATAATGTAGCTTGTTGTTATTCAGTTGTTTCAATTATGTCCAACATTTTGTGAGCCCATTTGGGGGTTTTCTTGGCAAAGATACTGGAGTGGTTTGCCATTTCCTTCTCCAGCTCACTTTACAGACAAAGAAACTGTAGTAAACAAGGTTAAGTGACTTGCCCAGGGTCACACAACTGGTAAGTGTCTGCAGCTAAAATGGAACTCAGGTCTTCCTGACTCCAGGCCTGTCACTTATCTACTGTGCCACCTAGCTGCTCATAATGTAGCTAAACTGCAGTTAATAACACTATTTTCCTAACCATTGTGTATCACATTGATTCAAAGGAAAAGTATATCCAAAGACCATAAATCTGACATGTATGCAGACATAAGATAGTAATCATGGAAGTTTTTTAAAGAAATTGAGCTTTTCTGAGTGAGCATTTCTCAGAATTATTCTTCAGTTCTTATTGCATATCAGGTAGAAGAAACCAAGAGGAGAACTGCTGTTCTAAACCTGATGATGACAAATGAAACAACAGCAACAACAACAACAAAACTAGTTGAAGTAGTATTCAGGGAAACCTCAGAAAGAAGTTAGCTTTCATCTTCTATTTTGTGATATGTGAAATGGGCATAATCTGACATACTATAGATAATTAGAAGAGTAGTTTTTTTTTTAAGTTTAGAGAAGGATAAATAAATAAATGGCCTAAATTTCCACAAGAGAAGCCAGTGGAGAGATGAATAATTCTCAAAATGAATTTCTGGTGACAGATATATACATCCTGATAGGGAAGAAATGAAGTAAAAAAAAATACCTAAAAGGATGAATATGGACACAAAGGAAATCCACTGTAACAATTTAGATTTCAGGAAAGCATGTACAGTCTATGGAAGCAAATTCAAGTAACTAGGAATAAAAACAAAAGAATATTGTGTCATGTAAGAATGGCATCAAGAACATGAAAGCTGGATTTGTTGTGATCTTTAAGATTCAAAGAGCCAATACAGGAATTGGAATGAAGCTCTACCCATGCCATCCAGAGTACTATGAGTTCTTTCAATTGTCAAGAGAGCAGTGCTGTCAGATCTTTTCCCTTGACAATGCTGTCAAAGTCCTTGCAAAATGGAACATTGTATGTAGTCACTACCACATCCAATACTCAGTTCAGCTATGCTGAACAAATGCCACTCATGCCTAACCAATCAGCAGAACTGATGAGGCAGGGTCCAATGCCTGCATTCTAAAACCCTGTCTAGTTTAAGAGAAAAACATTTGAAGCAAAGAGACAAACCCAGGGTAAAGTTAAGGGGCTGGAAAAGAATCTATTATGCTTCAGGTGAAGCAAGGAAAGCAGGGGTAGTAATGATCTCAAACAAAGAAAAGGCAAAAATAAATCTACTTAAAAGAGATAAAGAAGAAAACTGTTTCTTATTGAAAGATACCATAGACGATGAAGTCATATTAATACTAAACATATGTACACCAAATGGAATGGCATTTAAATTTCTGAAGAAGAGTTGAATGAGTTATGGGAGGAAATAGATAATAAAACTATACTACTGGGGAACTTAAATTTTCCCTCCTTAGAACTAGATAAATCTAACCAAAAGGTAAACAAAAAAAGAAGTTAAAGAGGTGAATAAAATTTTGGAAAAGTTAGATATGATAGATCTCTGGAAAAAAACTGAATGGGAATAGAAAGTAATATGACTTTTTTTTTTTCTCAACAGAATATGGCACCTACACAAAAATTGACCACATATTGGGACATAAAAATCTTACAACCAAATGAAGAAAAGAAGAAGTAGTAAATGTATCCTTTTCAGATCATAATGCAATAATAATTACTTTCAATAATGAACAATGAAAAGATAGACTAAAAACAATTAGAAATCAAATAATCTAATTCTAAAAAACAAATGGGTCAAAGAACAAATCATAGAAAGAATTGATAATTTCATTAAAGAAAATAATAATAATGATAAAACATGCCAAAATTTATAGGATGCAGCAAAAACAGTATGGGGGGGAGGTTATATCTTTAATTACTTACATCAACAAGATAGAGAAAAAGAAGGCAAATAAATTGGATATGCAACTAAAAAAACTAGAAAAATTATAATTCTTCTTTACAACATGAGTTATGTGAAAATATATTTAATATGAAAGTATATAAAAAAAGAAGAAGAAAAAGAAAGTATATGTAGAGCCTGTATCACATTGCAATGTCTTAGGGTGGGAGGAGGGGAGGAAGAGAGAGAAATTTGGAATTCAAAATCTTATGGAAATGGATGTTGAAAACTAAAAATTGATTAATATTTTTGAAAATCTTCAATTAAATATCAAATTACAAATTCTGAAAATTAAAGGAGAGATTAACAAAATTGAAAGAAAATAACCCTTGACCTAATAAATAAAACTAGAACCTGATTTTATGAGAAAAAAATAAAATAGATAAACCATTGGTAATCTGATTATTAATAGGAAAGAAGAAAAACAAACCACTAGTATCAATAATGAAAGGAATGAACTCACCATCAATGAAGAGGACATTAATTTAAAAGCTATTTTTCCCAATTATATGCCAATAAATTTGACAATCTAAATGAAATGGATGAATATCTATTAAGATATAAATTACCCAGATTAGCAGAAGAAGAAATAAAATACTTAAATAACCCAATCTTAGAAAAATAAATTGAAGGTGGAGCCAAGATGGCAGCATAGAAGCAGGAAATTCCATGATCTTCCCCAACAACCACCTCAAACACCTATAAAATATGACACTAAACAAATTTTAGAGCTACAGAACCCACAAAGTGACAGAGAGAAACAATTCTCCTGCTGAAGCAGCCCAGCAGACCCTACCCCCAGGAAGGGTCCATCACAGTGTGCTGGAAACAAAGTTCAGTCCCCCGTGAACTGCATGGTTTGAGGCTCAGGGAAGCCCCCAAACCAGCAGCTGGCTGAGCATACTTCAGGGGAGTGTATCACGAGCAGCTGTGGTGGTTTCCAGACTCCTCAACCCATAAATGCCAAAGAGCAAGTAAAAGGTCAGTCCAGATCTCTGTTGGAGAGGAAGGGTGTGGTCTGGCCCCTGCCCCAAGGGCAAGACATGGCATTTGCAGTGGATACAGCTGCTTCCTGTAAGGCTGCCTCCAGAGCTCCTGGCCTGCAGATTTCAGTGGGACCAAGCAACCAATCAGAGGTAATTGCTCTTGCTTTAACCTGCTTGGATCTAGATCACTGTTTGGGGTGAAGGTCCTAGGGCATGTGGCCAGTGGGCTAGAGCTTGTGGGGGATACAGGGAGGGCAACCTCCTAATAGCTCCAGCAGCTGCAAAAACCCCAGAAATTTGGGACAAAGCTCTCCTCTCTGGAAGCAGAGTTATACCCTGGCAAAGAGTTCAAACATCAACTAATTGACTGGCAACATGAGCAAGCAGAGGAAGCAAAGCAAGCAGAGTAATCAAACCTTAGATTCCTTTTGGGGGACAAAAAGGATCAAAGCATGGAATGGGAGGAATACAACACAGTCAAAACTCCTGAATCAAAAGCTTCCAAGAAAAATATGAACTGATTACAGGCCATAGAGGAGCTCAAGAAGGATTTTGAAAATCAAGTAAGAGAAGTGGAGCAAAAATTGGGAAGAGAAATGAAAATGATGCAAGAAAATCATGAAAAGCGAGTCAACAACTTGACTGAAGAAAATAACACCTTAAAAAATAGACTAACTCAAATGGCAAAAGAGGCCCAAAAAGCCAATGAGGAGAAGAATGCCTTAAAAAGTTTAATTTTCCAGATGGAAAAGGAATTTCAAAAGCTCACTGAAGAGAATAATTCCTTCAGAATTGGATTGGAGCAAATGGAAGCTAATGAATTTATGAGAAATCAAAATACTACAAAACAAATCCAAACAAATGAAAAAATAGAAGGTAATGTGAAATATCTCATCCAAAAAAGCACTGATCTGGAAAATAGATCCAGGAGAGATCATTTAAAAATTATTGGACTACATTGAAGCCATGATAAAAAAAAAAAGAACCTAAAAATTATTCTTCAAGAAATTCTTAAGGAAAATTGCCCTGATATTTTAGAACCAGAGAGCAAAATAGAAATTGAAAGAATTCACCGATTACCTCTTGAAAAAGATCCCAAAAAGAGAACTCCTAGGAATATCATAGCCAAATTTCAGAGTTCTCAGGTCAAAGAGAAAATATTACAAACAGCCAGGAAGGAACAATTTTACTATAGTCAAAACACAATCAGGATAACACAAGACCTAGCAACTTCTACATTATGGGATTGAAGGACTTGGAATATGATATTCCAGAAGTCAAAGGAGCTGGAATTAAAACCAAGAATCACCTACCCAGCAAAACTGAGTATAATGTTTCAGGGGAAGATATGGTCATTCAATGAAATAGAAGACTTTCAAGCATTCTTGATGAAAAAACCAGAGTTGAATAGAAAATCTGACATTCAAATACAAAAGGCAAGAGAAGCATGAGAAGGTAAACAGGAAACAGGGAAGCACTTTTCATATAAATAAAGTCAAATCTAAACAATTGCAAAAATATCAGTTGCTCATGGGTAGGCCAAGCCAATATAATAAAAATGACTATTCTACCTAAATTAATCTGTTCATTCAATACCCTACCAAATTATTAAAAATTATTTTATAGAGCTAGAAAGAATAATAAAATTTATCTGACAGAACAAAAGCTTAAGGAAATCAAAGGAATCAATGAGAAAAAAAATTACTGAAGAAGGTAGTCTAGTCATACCAGATCTTAAACTGTATTATTAAGCATTAATTATCAAAACAATCTGGTACTGGTTAAAAAATATAATGGTGGGTCAGTGGAATAGATTAGGTACAAATTACATTATAGTAAATGACCATCTAATGTATGATAAATCCAAAGATTCAAGCTTTTTGGAACAAAAACTCAGTGTTTGACAAATACTGCTGGGAAAACTGGAAAACAATATGGCAGAAACTGGGTATAGACCAATATCTCACACCATATGCCAAGATAAGGTCAAAAGGAAACATGATTTAAACATAAATTGTGATACCATAAGCAAATTAAGAGAGTGTGGAATAGTTTAGTTGTTAGATTTATGGATAAGGGAAAAATTTAGGACCAAAGAAGATATAGAGAACATTACAAAATGTAAAACAGATAATTTTGATTACATAAAATTTTACAAAGGTTTTGCACAAACAAAACCAACGCAACCAAATAAGTAAAGGCGAAAAAAATTGCAAGAAATATCTCTGATAAAGACCTCATTTCTCAAATGTCCAGTTAACTGAGTCAAATTTATAAAAAAAAAAAAATGTCATTCTCCAATTGAGAAATGGTCCAAGTATGTGAATAGGAAATTTTCAGACAAAGAAATCAAAGTTATCTATTGTCATATGAAAAAAAGCTCCAAATCACTATTGATCAGAGAAATGCACTGTGAGGTATCACTTCACACCTATTAGAATAGCTAATATGACAAAACACAAAACAAAACAAAAACGGAAAATGTTGGATGTTGGAGGGAATGTGGGAAAACTGAGACACTAATACACTGTTGGAGTTGTGAAAGGATCTGATCATTCTGGAGAACAATTTGGAACTATGCTGAAAGGGTGATAAAACTGTGCATGCCCTTTGATACAGCAACACCATTATGTGTATATTCCAAAGACATAAAAAAGGGAAAAGGACGTATTTGTACAAAAATATTTATTGCAGCTCTTTTTGTAGTGGCTAAGTATTGGAATTCAAAGGATGTCCATCAATTGGGAAATGGCTAAACAAGCTGTGGCATATGATTGTAATGGAATATTATTGTGCTTTAAGAAATGACAAGCAGGATGATTTCAGAAAAACCTCGAAAGACTTATATGAAATGATGCACAACCAGGAGAATGGTGTACAGAGTAATTGCAGTATTGTTCAGTGATGATTTGTGAATGATTTAACTATTCTCAGCAATACAATGATCTAAGACAATCCCAAAGGGCTAATGGTGAAGCACACTATCCACTTCCAGAGAAAGAATTGATATTGATTGAATGCAGACTGAATCATGCTATTTTTCACTTTCTTTCAGTTTTTTTCTTTTATTTGAGTCTTCTTGTACAAAATGACTAATATGGAAATGTTTTACATAATTCTTCATGTATAACCTATAAATGATTGCCTATCATCTCAGGGAGGATGGACAGGAATGGTGGGAGGGATAGAGCTTGGAATTCAAAACTTTAAAGAAAAATGTTCATTTAAAAAAAAGAATGTTAGATGTAAAGCTAAGATCAATAAAACTTTTGGTAAAGAGTGACATTTAAAGAAAAAAAAATCTCGAATAATTGACTTTATAAAGTTCATGGAATGACAGACTTTTAAAGCTAGATGGCAATAGATTATCTTGTCCAACCCCATCATTTTGCCATGTTAAATGGAGGCTGAGGTATATAATTGGTTAGCTTGTTTAGTCTGAGATTTCTCTGTCTGTCTGTCTGTCTATCTCTCCCTTTCTCATACACACACACACACACACACACACACACACACACACACATACACACACACCCCTTTTCTATTGAGTACAGCCAAGATTAGAGTGCAGGTCCTGTAATTCCCAATCAGTTCCTCTTTTCACAATGCCACAGCACTACCTCTCCTTAGTCAGCTGTTCAAGAGTCAGTGACTGCCTGTTATAATATGTGATTGTCCCTAGTGGAGTAGTTTACCCTTAAAGTAGCTACATAGCCTACAAAAGTCAAAAATTGTAAAATGGACACAAGTGGAGAGTAAAAACTAGCTTCATGTCAGAGAACTTCAGTGTCCTTTTTAAAAAAAGCTAAATATAAGAACTGGCTAAATGGATTTTTGATAGAGTGTACCTGAATGCTCCATTCATAGTTTAAAACCATTTTCTTCATGTTGCTATTTCTTTTTAAATTCCCTTTTGCCCAGAAATAACTTAGGAAAATAAAGTAGCAGTTGTCTTAAAGGGGGAGGGAAAAAAACAAAAACCTTTCCTTGAAGTTTCTTTCCCAGAAAAACAAGAAAGGTGTACATTTTTCTGTGCATGTTAGAACAACAAATCTATTATTTCAAAAATCTTTCCATAGCCAAAACATACAATCAATTCAAATAAACTATTCACCCCCAATTCTCACAAAACCAGGTTGGCCATGAACCAAAATAATGTGCTTAAATCTTTTGAACTGCAAGGAAGCAAGAATTATTTGCCCTTGTTTGTCTTCTGTAATAAATCTCTTCCCTCTCCAGTGCTTCCCATTCACTACCCTAAATACCTGAGTTCTGTCTTTCATTTCTTGATTCATCTTGTAATTTTGACTTTCTTTTCCTCAGCGTGTTTTCTCCTATATATAATGGACGATGTTTGGGGAAAATTCATTACTGTTCTGTATTTCTTAACAATTTGTTCAGCTCTCTCAATTATCTGATTTTTGCTTCAGCTGTACCTGAAAGTCTTTCAACATTAAAATAAAAGATTGAACAGACTTCAAGGGCGAAAACTACCCTGATACCAAATAAATCTCTTATAAATTTCTTTGAAATTATTGCCTTAACTTTCACCCATCACTAAAACACCTACTTATTTAGGTTCATTTATGTTTCAGTGAAATGAAAAGTGAAAAATAAAAGCAGAAACAAACAAGCCAGCACTGTAATTATTACCTATAAATAAACATAATTAATCAAAAATTGGTGATCAACTCTCATATCATTTCTTTCCTGTCATTAGGTTGAGTGCTTTCGAAGATTCCACTTGACCTACAAAGCAAGCATTATTCATTGTCTATTCTCTAGGAAAGAGCCAATTAATATTAACTCTTTTGGACATACATAAACGTGGTATGGAGATACACGATTCCATATTCCAAAAATAATGGCCCATGCAGTACAATTTAATTATGGAACAAAGTGTGCAGAGAAAAAATGTTTTTATGATTGTGTGCAGAATTTTGCAAAGTACCCAATCCACCTTAGCGTACGGTAACTGGAGACAAGCTGATTCTACGTAAGCAAATTGTGAAACCGGGATGGACAATGAAAAGACTGTGTGGCCACGAAGTAAAAATGCTCCACAAATCACCAGCAGTGATGCTGATATAACACAACAGGAAAAAACTAGAAAGCATCCATCTGTCTTTCACTGATACATTTCTAGGTGCATGGGGATTGGTGCTGACTGAGTACAAAGAAGTAATCAAAGAATCATACACTATGATAAGGTAGGAAGGGGCCTTAAAGATCTAATCCAACTCCTGCTTTTTCTGGCTAAAGAGATAGATTTGGAGAAGGCTGTGACTTCCTCAGGATCTCACAGCTAGTAAATGTCATAGCTAGGACTAGAAGCCAGGCCCTCTGAGTCCAGGGTTCACTATACAGCCCTGCTTCTGAATGGCTCCAAAACAAATAGACTTCATTATCACTGAGTTATGGTACAGAAACTAATGAGCATCTTTCATAAAATATAACACAGAAATAACTATAGTTCTTAATGGGGTCATTTGTAATGACAGGACAAAAGTACATCTCTTAATTATCTAACAAAGGGTACCTTTAACCACATCTGCCCAAGGTGACATGGGTATGTGCATACATGTGTACACACACACATATGTGTGTGTTGTGTATGTGTTTATATTTGTTGTTTAGTTGTTTCAGCAGTTGTGTCTGACTGTTCATGACTCCATTTGGGGTTTACTTGGCAGAATGGAGTGGTTTTCCATTTCCTTCTCCAATTCATTTTACAGATGGGGAAATTGAGGTGAATAGTAACGAGTGGCAAGTACACAGGGTCACACAGCTAGTAAGTGTATGAGGCCAGATTTGAACTCAGGAAGAGGAGTCTTCCTGGCTCCAGAAATAAATGGATAGATAGATAGATAGATAGATAGATAGATAGATAGATAGATAGAGATAGAGGTAGAGATAGATTGAGATAGACAGATGTATACGTATATGCATAGACACACACAAAACACATCCTGTATGCTAATACGCATATGCACCATACCTACGTAAGACAAAGGGATCAGGGACAAATGGATAGAAATATGACCTCAGAAGTAGGAGGCCTGAGTTTAAGTATGGCCTGTAATAAATACTGATTATATAACCCTGAGCAAATCACTTAACCATTCAATGCCCTGGGCAACTGTCTAAGGTTATAAGTTAGAGAGTAGATGCCAACCTATACTGGTAGAGTTCGCTTCCTCACTTGGAAATTCCCTATACTCATGAAACCATAGCTCTGTCCTTATCCCTTTTTTGAATATATCTATATGAAGAGAGAAGAGGAAGGGAGAGAATGAGAAGGAAACCCTGATCACTAAAGACTGTACTAATCTTATTTCTTCTTTTGACATGCCACAGACATAGGGATACCTGGATTTTATCAAGGTATCTAACAAAATCTCACATTACACACTTGAAGATTTTTTGGTTGGAGAGACACAGATTAGATAGCATTTCAGTTAAGTGGATTTTCTTTTTCTTTTTTTTGCTTTTTGAGGGCAGTTAGGGTTAAGTGACTTGCCCAAAGTCACATGGCTAGTGTTAAGTGTCTGAGGCCACATTTGAACTCAGGTCCTCCTGACTCCAGGGCTGGTGCTCTATCACTGCACCACCTGGCCATGCTAAAGTTAGGTGGATTTTCAACGGGGTGAATGATCAGACCCAAAAAGTTTAATACCCTAAACCTGAAGGAAGATCTCTTATGGCATGTGCCAGTGGTCTAGTTTTGTCCCTAGGCTATTTAACATATTTATCAATGATTTAGATAAAAGCATCAATGTCATGTTTATAACATTTAAAGATGACATGAAACTGATAGGAATAGCTCACAATATGGATAACAGAATAAAAGTCCAAAAAGATGTCTGCAGGCTCAAATGATGGACCTTTGACATTTAGAAGATGATCTGTGAGAGTTTTGAGGCCCTCTTTCTTCTTTGCAAAGATGGGGGACCATGGTTGTAAAACATTCCATAGAATATCAGACTCAGTTGATACATGAATTAGTTTTGCCAAATTTTCCCTCACTCTTTTTAAAATTCTTTGTTATAAAGATACCTTTCCAGATTGAGGGGGAAATATTCAGAAACAGAGGTGATGTAAAAAGAAAATAAATCAATAAAAATTTAAAGAAGAGAGTTATTATGCCTGAAAAATGTGTAACTATGTTGCCAATGTGATGATAAGCCTCCCTAAATGTAGTAACTACAGAATTAATATAAGATATAGTTCGGTCACAGTCCCATAGTGAAGCCTTGCTAACTTTAGAAGGAGACCTACAACCAGAGCTTACTTGTTTTTGGTCTAGCCTCTGTCAAGAACAGATCCCGACCATATTAAAATAAGTCCCAAAGAGAACGAGTGGAAATATCATTAAAAAAAATAAACAAAAAGTTGCACTAGCCAGGTGTGATGGAACATGCCTGCTACTGGGAGAGATTGAGGCTGGTGGATTATTTGAATTTGGCAGTTTCTAGCTCCAGGGGAACTCAAGTTGATCAGAACATCTATACTAAGTCTGACATTAATATTGTGAGCCCAGGGAGTATGGGGCCACAAGACTGCCAAGGAAGAAAAAAACCAGACCAAGTCAGAAAACCAGAGCAGATTAAAACCTCTATGTTGATCAACATTGGAGATCAATCAGGGCCATAAATGGATGCTATACATATAGCTCAGACTAGATAGGGAATCCTAATCTCCGATTCTTCCCTAAAAAACCACAAACAAACAAACAAACAAAACCAAGTTTTATCAGTTTGGTCAATATCACGAGAAATTTCCAAACTCGGGATTTTGCTATTTACCTGTTTAAAGTTTTGTATGATTCCATTTGGCATGATTTCTAGAAGAGTTTCAGGTAAAAACATATTCCTACTAAAGTCAGAGGAGAAATAGAAAGGAAAGCCTATCCATCTACTTACATCACTCATGTACAAGAGTAATCAATGTTTATGACAGTTAGAACCTTTGGTTGTTCTATTCAAGGAAACATTGCTCTCATTTTATTCCATCTGTAAATTTCATGCTGAGCAAAGGCAGTAACTTCACCAGTAGGCCTGGAGAGGCAGAAATTGGCTGGGGAAGAAGAATTTCAATTTTAATAAAAAATGAAATAATGATTGAGATCCCTAGCTGTCAGGACTTGAATGCTCTAGGGAGATAAAGGAGGAAAAAAGAAAATGAATGCCAGATCCTGTGTAAAGTAGGTTGAAAGAAATGGCAGCAGTACTGCTGTTGTTGGCCGGACTTCGACTATGTTCCTGATTTCAGCACCACCAAAAAAACCAAAAACCTTCACCATGTGGCTCCAGTCTAATTATTCAGGCTTACTACATATCACTCCTCACATGTTCTTTCTCAACAAAACTTAAATGCAAAAACTTATGGAAGAGGGAGGTTTCCTTTTCACACAAAGATATAAATGACTAATTGGATCATAGATTTAGATCCAGAAGGGAACTCAGTCGTCATCTAGAGATCAACCTCCTCATTTCATAAGCAAGTATAATGGTAATGTAATTTGCATTTGAAGATTCCTTTGTATTGGCAAAGGTAAAAGGTACTTAGCCCTTAGTAATTAATCAAGCGTCTGTTAAAGAAACAGAAGGTATGGTTGGCTGAAATAGGAAGCTAATGCTGTCTGTATGTAAGGAAAAACCCTGGCTGGGAAAGTCAGATGTTCTTGCAGCAAGCCCCATGGAGGCAGAAGCTGCTGCTGCCAGAGAGGCTGAAAAGGAAAGCCCCCTATCTTCACCCCCAGCCCCACCTCCAGGCTGGAGAGAGTGATTTTGATTTTGAAAACTTGGATGGAATGATTTTGATTCTGTGAACCAGCTGAAACTTCTGCTGAGTTTGAGGACCAGCCAGAGCTGCCAAAGACTGAGGAAGCGTGAATGTGATGCTGACACTTTGCATGAATCTGTTGGTTGTTTTGTTAAGCCTTGTCTTCCTGGGAACAGAGACTGTGAAGGATTTGAGATGGACTGGATACTGTGAGCTTCAATGTGGAACAGGAACTGCAGGGAGAGCTGGACAAGGAGCTGGGAGCTGTCTGCCTTTGAAGCCAGGTGACAGTTTGGTGAATCCAGGTAGGATCTAGGATCACAGAAAGGGATCCAAGAAATCTGAGAGAGCTCCCTGAGTCAAGCTGAAAGAAGACTTTTACTTGGATACTGTGCATTGACTGAGAAATTGTAATTTACTAGTGACCTAGAGGTGGAGGGTCTGTGTATTTTCTGATGATTGAATAGTGAATGATGAAGGATGATTGAATGATTGATTGACTAAATGATTGTATTAAGTGAATGATGACTGAATGACTGATTGAGTTAATTTAGTGTGCCTCATCAGTGGAGAACTTTGACTACTGTACTTGGTGTCCTTTAAGGAGACAAACCTCTTTAAGGATGATTGAATGATTGAGTTACTAAATGATTGTTCTTTGTTGAAAACTTTGTGATCACTATGGTAGAAACTATGTGGCCACTTTCTGTGATAAGTTGTTGTGAATGCTATATTTTGATCTGTGATAAATTGTAACATTGTGAATGTTGTACCTTGATTTTCTGTGAATATTTTGCTCTGATTTGTTATTGAATAAACAGAGTGTTCACTATACTGTGCAATCAGAATCTTGAAAGCTTTTCATAGCAGCCATTGTCTAGAAAGCTGCTCCTACTTGGCTTTAGGAAACCCAGAGATGCTAAGTGATTTGGTTGAGGACACAAAGGTAGTAGGTAACAGTGTCCCCATTTGAACACACTCTAGAGTTCTCTGACTTCAGATCCAATATTCTTTCCACTATACTAGATCAGATACGGATAAAAGTGGGAGCAAACTTCTGAGCCAGACTTTCCCCAAATTCAGAAATTTCCCTGGGAATGGAGGGTAGGACAGTGATACTATACAAACTGCATACTCAACATGAAAGGAAGTATGATACAATAAAAAGTGTCCTCCTTGCATATGATATTAGTAGATCATACATTCAAAATATCAAAGATTTTAAACTGGGAAGGACCATAGTGGTCATAACTCCTTTATTCTAAAGATGAGGAAACTGAGGCCTAGAGAGATTAAGGGACTTGCCCAAGGTTACACAGACAAAAAGTAGCAGAATCAGGATTTGGACCCAAGCCAACTCCAGATTCAGTATTCTTATTACCAAGTCACTTTAGTGAATACCCTGCCTCTGAAACTTCAGTTTTGTGCTTATGGGCAAGTCACTTAACTTTCTAAGATTCAGTTCCCTCACCTGTAGAAGGGTAGATATTAGAATCAATTTTCCAGAAAATGAGGGGCTGGAATGGAATAAGCATTTATTTATTTATTTTATTTACCATGCATCTTCATTTGTTTTCTTTTAAACCTGTTCTGGTTTCTCGCTTTTAATTTCAGAAAATGCATATTGAATGTTTACTTCTATAAATGTCCTTAGTTGCTTTTTTTTTTAAAGAAAGGAAACAGTTTCTTATCACTTTTGTTACTAATGCTTTTTTTCTTTCAAATCAGTGTTTAAGATTAATCTATTAAAAAATTATCCTTTGGTTCACAGACATGATTGGAAACTTTTAAATGACATTCACAAATATCCTCATTTTCATTTCAAAGCAAATATTCTCTGGAGAAAAGTAGAACTTTTAAAAGGGTATGTGCATATTACATGTGATCACAGGGTTAATACAGAAAAAAAAGCATTTTGAAATGTAGTCTGCTTTGCTGAGGCGGGCTGGGTCCCAGGGTGTGGAGCTCCACCCACCACTGCCTCAGTTCTGGCTTAGACCAGCCTGTGACCCCTCATGGGCATCCCCTCATCCTGCCCCCCCGGAGCTCCGTTTCTTCTCCTCCCCTCCTCTCTTCCCTGGCTCTGGAATAAGCATTTATTAAGCACCAGTTACTACATGCCAGGCACCATGCTAAGTGCTTTACAAATATTATCTAACAATCTAATTTCAAACTTCCAGAACTATTTCTGTTTTTCCTGGACTTCTGTGATTGATACTCAATTGAGATGATTTATGTACATTGAATTGCAAATCTTCAAATGATAATTGAATGCCAGTTGTTATTATTTTCAGTTCCTTAAGCGCTAGTAGTCTTATGGCAGATCAGCAACAGTTGCTGTACGTGTTTTGGTCTACAGATAACTGAACATAAAAAATGCTCCTCAGGTGAGTGAGATGCCAGTGACTCTTCTCTTTTGTGTAGGAGTTGAAAGGCAATGTGGAAGAATTCTGGTCTCCTAGGCAAAAGAAATTTGAGTTCCAATCCACTTCAGATATTTACTGGCCAGGAGATCCTGAGCAATTGACTTAACTAGAACCTCAGTTTCCTCATCTATAAAATAGGAATAGAAATACGGATAGTATTTACTTCTCAGGGTTGTCATGATCAAACAAACAAAATAATCAAGTTCCATGTTAGATAAATGTTAGTTATTGGTCTCATTGGGTATGTGAGGGATGATTGTTATTGTGAGAGTAAGATTATCCCCCTCCCCAACTTAGAACTAGAATTCTAAAAAAGGTGTCTGAGGACCATCTGAGGGTAGCTATTCCATGGAAAAGTGGGCAAGTATGTGAGGAAAGCTTCAAGATATCCTGTCAGCCATTTTAATTCTGCCATAGACTTGGTGTTAAAAGCATTCTAGAAACACAAGAGTGAAGTCTACTTATAGAGAAATAAACAAGCAAGCAAAAAGAAAGGAAGCAAGAATTTATTAAGTGTTAACCATGTGCCAGGGACTAGGTTAAGCACTTCAGGACTATTATATCAACTAATCCTCAAAACAATCTTGGTAAATGGGTGCTATTATTATATGTATGTTATTCTTACCTCCATTTTGCAATTGAAGGAACAGAGGCAGAGGTTAAATGACTTACCTAATTCACACAGCTAGTAAGTGTCTCAGGCCAGATTTACCTCAGGTCTTCCTGATTCCAAGTCTAGCACTTTATTCAATATACCACTTAGTTGCTGTATGATAATAGCAGAGCAGAAGAGAAATAGATATACCTGCATTATCTGTACCTGAGTCTACCAGGGAGCTGGGAAAAAAACTTTCCTTAAAAGGAAGATCATTTTTAATGAACAGTAGGGGAAAGCAGCTAACCTGGTATTTGTTTACAAAAAAAAAAGTAGGTGGCGTAACCATGTGCAACAGGATTCACATAACCAATATTTGGAAAATGGCCCATTTCCAGACAGGAAAAAAGTCAGTTTTCATACACGGAACTATAACATATTTGTGTTCTTTTGTAGGTGGAAATTATTTCTAGAGGGAATTGCTCTTAGAGGCATACCATACTTTTTTTTTTTTAATTGGATATTAGCACCTATACACTCTGTATTCAATAATTCAATATCGACTTTTTTTTAATGAACCCTAGCACTCAAAAAATTGAATATCTAAATCTGACTTGGTCCCTATTGAATTTGGCTAGAGACTGACTCTGCTTTGTTCGGGGTGTGGTTATGGGTGTGGTCTGGATTATAACAATAATTTATTTAAGCTACTTTGCCTTTGGGACCTAATAAATTTCAATTCAATTAAAAATAAAACATTTATTAAACATTTAACTCTATGCAAGACACTGGGAATACAATTTCAAAAATCACACAATCCTTGCCTTTTGGGAGCTCAGAGTCTATAAAGAGATATAACATGGACAGGAAAGTAAATGTAAAAGTTTAGCAATTAAAATATAATTTCAAGGAGAGAAATGCTAAAAACTAAGAGTATCAGGAAAGGAAAACCTTCATGTAGCAGGTAGCATGTGAATTCTGCTTTGAAGGAAACTAAGGATTCCAGGAGACAGAAGTGAGGATGGAGTTCATTCCAAAGGCATGAATCAGAACAGGAATCAGGTCAGTCTGACTAGAACAGAAAGCACGTAGAGAATTGTATCACATGAGATTGAAAATCTATACAGGAGTCAGATTATGAGCCATTTAAATTCTACTTTTTTTCTTCCCTTCATTCCCCCCCCCCAAAAAAAAGAGTTTGTAATTTATCCATGGAAACAGGGAGCCACTGAAGATATCTGAGTAGGGCAACAGCTTCATTTTAGAAATATAAATCTAGCCACTTGGTAGAGGCTATACTGGAGAGCAGAAAAATCGTAGTCAGGAAGACCAATTAGAAGGCTATTATAAGGACTTTAACTGGAGTAAAAGACATATAAACAGAGAAAAGGATTCAGAAGTGAGAAAGACTGTGAAGAAAGGATGAACATATAGCAAGATAAGGAAACCGATTGACTATAAAGTTTGAGAGAGAGAGAAGGAAGTATCAAGGAGGACCCTGAGGTTTTGAAGTTGATTTAATTTAATTTAGTTGATTTCAAGTTTAATTCTAAGGATGATGGTGCTATCAACAGAATGGGGCAGTTTGGAACAGCGATGAGATTATTCGAGGGATGCCTAGAGAATATCTAGCTGGAGCTGTCCAGTAGGCAGTTGGAAAATTGGGAGCTCAGGAAATGGTTGAGGACTGGATATATAGATTTAGGAGTCACCAATATAGAGATGATAATTGAACTTAGTGAAATTGATGAGATCACCAAAGAAGTATACAGAAAGAAGAGGCACCAGATATTAAGACAACTCCAATAAGAGCTGATATCTCAGCCAAAAGTGCTTAAACCATATTTTGGATAAGACATCTTCATCTCCTGAAGCCTAATTTGTTCAAGGCCAAATCTTTAAAAATTCTTAATGACAAAATTTCTACTTGTGGACTTGTTGCCTGCCTCTGTAATCTAAACTCGTAAAAGAAGAGGACAGATGAAATATAGTGATAAGAAAAACTATTTTTGTTATCTGATAAGAAATTGCCGTCTGGAGTCCCATGGACATTTTAAAGAACAAAGTATCTGAATGCCAAATTCTAACTTATATGTAGTCATTAAATTCAGAATATGTCAAAGATAAAGATTCCAATTTCAGGAGCCTGTTCAGTGCAGAAACTTCATTTAGATAGTGGATTTTCTGTTTATCTGGTTCTTGTGCTGCCGACCTAAAGGTCAGGAAGCTCAACATTTAAGGCTTTCACTGGAGGAAAACCTATCTACTAAAGGACTTCATGCCTAGTGAATTTTTACTGATTAGGAGACCAGGGAGAGAGGAGAATAAAGGGCAAAGCAGGAATCAGCAGATTGACTAAGTACTATAAACCCCAATTCCTAATTTATAAATATTTAATCTCATATTAATTATCTTTAGACATAGATGAATTAAGGCTGGGTACAAATTTGGAGACCTCATATGTATCCATATTTATGGACATAAAATGAAGTTTTCTAGTCAGTGGCCCTGCTACCTTTAATAACTTTGCGTTAGAGGGTTAGCTTTGGAGTCAGGATTTGGAGTCAAAGTTTGGGTTCAGACTTTGATTCTGACATGCACATAGACTGTGTGACTAAAGGCAAGTCACTCTCAGTGCCCCAGTCCATTCTCTAAGATTTTAAGTAACAGATAAGTCATCTCTCTGAATGAATGATAGGAACTTCTACACTGGGAATTCTGCAGAGTGATGGAATCATGGATCTAGATTCCTTCTCTCTTTCCTTCACCCATCCTCATGCTCCACCCCCCCCCCCCCCGCAAAAAATCCTTCTGGGGCCTAGGATCATAGATATGGAATAAGAAGGGACAATCAGTCCATCAAGAAGCATTCATTAAGTGCCTGCTATGTACAGATATTTCGATAGGTACTGGGCATGCAAAGACAAAAATGAAAGACTCTACCTTCAAAAACCTTACATTCCATTAGGAGAGGAAAACTATACACATATAAGAACATACAAAATAAATTCAGACAACATGTGTAAGAACAAAGAAAAGATAATTTCAGCAGCTGAGTCACTAGCATCTGGTGAAAGGATTCATGTAAGAGGTGGTATCAACTATATTTTGAAAGAAACTAGGAATTGTAAGAGCTGGCTGTGTGTGTGTGTGTGTGTGTGTGTGTGTGTGTGGTGTCTGGTGGGGCAGTGTTGGGTGGGGCAAACATCTATTTTTTCTGCTCTGCCTAACATGGGGTTGTCAGGATTTTCAAATGGAATTATTTATGTGTGTGAAAACTTTGTAAATTGCAAATCATATGAACGTAATACTGTATTTCAGGCACATGATGGGTTAAATAAATTTTAGAGGACTCTCCTAGGAACCCAGCAGGAACTATATTGTTTATACTAGAAAATAAAATCTAAGCACCAAACAACTGATTTATAAACAGAAGGGGCTCTAGGTTCTTTCAATATTGACAGTCTACTCCAGTTAGAAGGAACATATTACACCTGACCTAGAGATGCTTTAACCCATCCCTTCAGGTCCTCAAAAAAACAAAAACAAAAAAAGGCTAAACGAACAGAAAAAAACAAACACATTTTCAAGACAGAGATTCAGTGAACCACGAATTCTTTTTAGCTACCTACAGTTGAAATCTGATGAGTTGTGGCTTACTGAATAGGGCAGTTATGTCAGAGTTTTTCCCTTCTTCTCCTATTTCTCAAGCTATTTTGCTTCTAAGACCTACAGTGTATCAATTTTACAGCATTTGGAGGAAGATCAAGGCATTTTCTGCTGACTTTTCAGAATTTGCCCTAGCAAATGACATTTCACTCATATATACTTACCCTACATTTCACAGAGAAATGAACTACGGAAATAGAAGGCTCAACTCCTAGGCTTCCTTCAGCCATTTACTAGCCCTGACTTTGGACATCACTTAGCCTTTCTTTCTTCTTCTGAAAGTAGGTGTAGATCCAGATGATCTTTGAATTTCTAACTTGAGGACTTAAAATACTATGCAATAAATTAAATTGTATTAAAAATCCAATCTAGGAAAGATTAATAAAAATGGTGAAGGGTCCACATGAAGATTTGTTAAAGGAACTGAAGATGCTTAGCTTGGAGAAGAGAAATCTTAGGGGGAGCACGATAGCTTTTTTTTTAGAGGATTTGAAGGGCTAACATGAGGAGGAGAGATGAGCTTTGCTCTTCTTGGGCACAGAGGCAAGGACTGAGGTGGAAGTTACAAAAAGGGAGATTTAAGTTCTTTTAAGGAAAAACTTTCTGACAATTAGGGTCATCCAAAAGTAGAATGAGTTGCTACAGGATGTAATGGATTCTCCTTCATTAGAGGTTGTTAAGCAAAGGTAAAATAACTGTGAGTCAGGCATGGTGTAAAGGAGATTGTCATTCACTGCATTAAGATGACCTATAACATCACATTTTTTATTGTGATAATAAAAATCCCATCCTCTGTTGTTGTTTTTGAACAAGTTAGATAGATCAAAGAGAATGGCTGATCTTAAAGGAAAGTCAGTTTCTGAAAACTTGAATTAGAACACAGCTTTGAAACTTTCACTAATAGGTAGAGGAGAATCTGATGTTGTGTTGAGGTAAGTATTCATAATGTACATAGGAACTTGGGGAAGTAGAATGGCAAAACACCAGGAAAAACAAAATAGAACTGGCCTCATGATTGACAATGGTCAGAGTCCTTCCTCCTACATAGAGTCCATTTCAGCGTGTCAGAACTTCCTGGAAAATCCTGTCTATTCAATAATTCAGCTCAATGGAGGGAATTATCCAGCTAATTTAGGACAAATTGCCTCAGCTTCACTTCACTGCAGAGACTCAGGCATTGTCAAAGAATCTTAGTAGTACTATGATATCCATAGCAGACTTTGTTTCTATTCCTTCTCCTCCCACTCTTGTATTTACTTTGCCCTCATTAGACCTCAGGTCATTGGTCCTATCTCCATTTTTTCAGTGCATAATCCTTCTTTTCCCATGGTCATCTATTTCATTACTTTCCTCATCTACCTTTAGCTTTTGTTACACTTAGGGCAATTCCTAACATGATTCTCACATTTCATGCCCTCCACCCCCCACATCACCCCCAAAAAAGCCTTCCTCCTGGATTACTGGGGTAGGATAGTATTAGGAATTGTCATGATGAATACAGCAAAAGATCAAGGGAGCTAGGTGATGCAGTGAATAGAGCAGTGGCCCTGTAGTCAGGAGGGCTTAAGTTCAAATCTGACCTCAGACACTTGACACTTAACTAGCTCTGTGACCTTGGGCAAGTCACAATTGCCTTGCCTTCCCCCTTCCACAAAAAAAGTTCAAGGGAGGAAATTAAAGTGTTGAAATAGTTGAACATGGGAAAAGAAGGATTATGTGCTGGAAAAATAGGGATTAGACTAGTGACCTGAGGTCAAATGAATTGGAGAAATTCACAAAAAAGTCATGCAAACCTGGCCCTCTACAGACTAATAATTCATTAAGCAAAGCATTGAACCTGGCTCTCCCTGCTATTCCTCAATCCAAGATGGAAGTTATAAGTGCTACCTCCCCAAAAGTCTTAGCCTCTCTCTTCCCTTTGCCCCATCATGATACCTGGTGTGAGGTTTATATGTAGATTTCTTTTCTGTCTACCTCTCCTGCTCCCAGACATTAGATCATAAGGTCCTTGAGGGCAATAGATAGGACAGTTTTCATCTCTGTGTCCTGAGACTTAGAAAAGTTCCTTGCGTGAAATCGGTACTTATTGTTCAGTTTTTCAGTAGTGCCTGATAACCCCATTTGGGGATTTTCTTGGCAAAGATAATGGAGTGGTTTGCCATTTCCTTCTCTAGCTCACTTTATAGATGAGGAAACTGAGACAAGCAGGATTAAGTGACTTGCCTAGGGTCACACAGCTAGTAATTATCTGAGGTCAGATTTGAACTTAGATCTTCCTGACTACAGGGCTGCCACTCTGTCTACTGTGCCATGTAGCTTCTCCAATTAGCTGTCCCAATTGATACTTAATAAATATTAAATTAAAATAAACTAGGGTCATGGTGGTGGTGAGAATGGAAAAAAGAAAGGTTTTTTAATACTCTCTTGGTAAGTGTGGAATTATATTGGTTGGGGGGTGGGAAGGAATCTACATTTGAGATCAGAGAACTTGAGTTCAAATTCTAGGTCTAATACTTATTAACTGGGTAAGTCACTTTAGCTCTCTGGGCCTCAGTTTCCAACATCAAGAGACTGGGTTACATTATCTCCAAGGTGCCTTCCATTTCTGAGTATTACATTCTTATCCTTATTCTAGTAGCTACACATATCCTTTCTGCTCTGTTTCTTACTATCAATTGCTTCTCCTGATCCCTAAATATCAGTATTTCCATGGTTCCAATGTTCACATATTTCCTTTTTTTTTTTTTCTCTTGTTCTCTCTTCTTTGATTCCTATAAATTGGTGAAAATTCATTTGACTGCTATAACTGCCTCCTTGCCCCCCAGGATGCATGTATGCCCAGGCTAATAGACCAACAGACTGGATATTCCCTTTTGCCCCATACCCTTGTTGAATCAACACAGTCAGTGCTAAGTTTTCTACATACCTGCCTCTTGTTCTATACTCCTTATTAAGCAGTTTAGAAAATACTGTCATGCCTCTGGTCTTGACTATCCTCCCATATGGATGACAAAGCTATTTCCTTTAGGCTACCAACTGGTTCTTTGTCTAAAATTCTATGTTAAGTTTGAGTCCTAAGGGGATCTTGGTCTTCCATCAGAGTGAAAGTCCTTATATGGTTCAGAAGCCACCCAGCCTTCAGCTGGAGGCCAGGGTCCCAGAGTGCATACACCCAAGGTGGTTCACTATCTATCTCTTCTCCTCCTTACTTTGTGAGTAATAACTAAAGTTTTATTAATTGCTCTCCCTGTGTGGCTCTGCTGCTCTTCAACAAAAATCCCAATATCAAGGGTAAAAGAGGGTCCTCTCCTCTACCCAATTGGAATCAGACAGCTCTGATCCTTTCTTACCCTATTTCTGTCCACCACACCCCTACATTCCGGGATTTATCAGTTGAGATGACACCTGACCAAGTACAACTAAGTCTCTCCAGAGTGAATTGGCCTAAGGCCAAAAAATTCTAGTTAATGTTCTACAAGTGCTAAGAACTGAATGAAATGTGGAGAGAAACCTATTATTTCTAGCACATTTTGGCTTCTACCCTCACCACTTCCCTTTAAGCAAAAAAAAAAAAAATCCCCTGGGGCATATAGTTAAGTTTGTACTCAGTCACTTGTACTGGTGTCACTATGTCATTATTTTAGTCCTAAACAATTGTATACTCTGCCAACATGAGAAACAAGCATCTGCTATTTGTTGCTGACTAGGAGAAAGTTGTCTCAGTAATTTATTATACTTTTCAGCTATCTACTAATATATGCAAGAAGCAAAAAAAAAAAAAAAAGAAAGCCGACCACAGGGCACAATAGCAAAGCTTGAGAAAAGGTAAGAAAAGACCAGGAAATGCTGGATTTTTTGTTGACTAGTTCATTTTTGTAGTGAGTTGGTAGAAATGCAGTGAGAGAATCTTTATACACATGCACACCTGCCCACACACATACACACAACAAACACACACACACACACACACACTCTTCAGTTGTTTAGTTGTCTACAACTCTTCATGACCTCATGAACCAAATGTCTGTGGGATTTTCTTGGCAAAGATACTGGAGTTGCTTGCCATTTCCTTCTCTAGTTTTAGGCTGGGTTAAGGTGCTTGGCCAGGGTCACACAGCTAGTAAGTGACTGAGGTCAGATTTGAATTTTGGTTTTTCATATCTCTAGGTCAAGCACTCTGTCCATTGTATCCATTTGCATCATCTATGTGACTGTAACAATTTGCCTTCAATCAATGTAGCTAGGTTGTGAAGTAGCTAGAGTTCTGATCTTAGAATCAGAAAGACCTGTGTTTAAATCCCCCTTCAGATACTAGCTGGAGACCCCTAGGCTTCACTTAACCCAGCAGTTCTCAACCTGTGGATTGCAACCCCTTTGGGGTTGAATGACCCTTTCACAGGGGTCACAGGGGTTGCCTAAGACCATTGGAAAACATATATTTCCAATTTAGGAACCTCCTCTATCCATCTCCAGGTGGGTCCGCCCACATACTACTATTAAAGGGTCGCAGCTGACAACTTGTTTCCACATTCTTAAAGGGGATAATAATACTGACTTGAGAGTCAAATATTTGTAAAGCACTTTGCAAACCTCAAAGTACTATATAAATGCTAGCTATTAATAATATTAATTGCAATTGATGAAGCTAACATATTCAGAGAAAAACCATCAAAATCTCTATCTAATGTGTTTAGAATCAAGTAGGAATCACATCATAAGCACATTATGTTTTTCTTGTATTGATTTTGTAATTATGAGCACTTTGAATCTTATAATAGGAAATGAAAGGGAGACCTATATTTACTTCTCTATTTGTTGGGTTCCATTTTGAATATGTGGAGTTTGGGAGATATATGAGACATCCAAGTAGAAATGAAACATATAACATGAAGTTAGCAATGAAGATTTGAAGTTCAGAGAAAAAGTAGAACTACAAAAATAGATTTGGGGAGATGAAAATCAAACACACAGGGCTTGTTAAGATGACCAAGTTATTGACTATAAAGGGAAAGAAGATGGTTCAGAACAGAGACTTGGTAAACATCTACACATAGTAGGTAAAAAGTGGATGAGTATCAAGCAAAGGAGATATAAATGATGAGGTCAGGGAAACATAAAATTTTGAGGTATAGGGTGAGGGGTGCTTGAGACCCCAAAATACCAACACACTGGATCCTGCTGAATGAATTCGACTCAAGTCTTCTGTCAGCCAAAAAAAAGCGAAGTTTATTAAAGATTTGTCACATTGGGTAGACTCTGTAGGAGCCTCGGTATCTGTGATGCTTGCATTGGGCAAGAGGGCCAGAATCATCCGACACAGAGCGAGTCTTCACTAGATCATTCTCCAGCCTTCTCTTGGAGGCAAGATGGGTCTAATACACAGAAAAGTTGTGGAAGGAATCTAGGGGTGGTCTAGAGGAATTTGGGGCAGGTCTCAGGAAGAGTCAATGAGATCGGACTCCAGTAATGAGTGATTAAGGGTGGAAAGTCGCTGGAGGCCACCTGGAGATGACAGATAATGGTGGGCTAGGCCAGTTCAAAGGTGTAACAGATTTGGGTATAGATATTTTGGGAGGATCAAAGGTGGGAAGTTGCTGGACAAAGGAGGGCTAAGCTAGTAACAAAGATTTGGGCAGAGACACAACGAAGGGCTTATGGCCTCAGGGCAAATGCCTCAAGTGGGAAGATTCAAAGAGAGCTCAAGGGGATTCCAGAGCCCATAGCTCATCATGAAATATTCTAGAAAAGGTAAAACCACAAACATATTTAAAATGAGAATAAGATTTAGGTCAAAGCTGAGTCATTTCTTCTTCAGTATTCTTCTGCTATTATACATTCATTTCTTCCATTTATGCCTATTTAAAGTAATTCTTCTCTTGCCAAACACAAGTATTCTTACCAAATACAGGTACAACTTACTGAAGTATTATATTCAAATGTGTTTTTGTACATTCAATTCGACAATTTATCAATCACCTACAATGTGCCAAGCATTGTGCTAGGCTCTGGGGAGATAAAAGCAAAACTAAATAGTCCTTGTTCTCAAGAGGCTTATATTCTATAGGGTAGAGGAAACAATATGTCCACCTATAGGGGGGAACCAACAGAGAGAAACCTCAGATTTAACTCACACAGAAATGCATGATGAATCTTCAGGAAGCCCTTTGCATTACCAAAGAAAAAACAGTCAAAGTCATACAGTAGTACTTTTCATTCTTGAAAAATTATAGGAAAAATTATAGTATCAATATGATACTCTGAGAAGCAAAGGAAATAATTTTGAATCCTTAAATATTATCCTACAAGACTGAATTTAATCATCATTGAATAAGGATGGAAAAGGAAGTGAAAGGGAGGAAAATATTATTCCTTCAGGAGAAATCAGAGGCTAATATTGTATTTGTCATGTAAACTCATCTAAAAAAAGAAACATCAGAAATAAATAAGTACTGATAACAAGAAAGTACAAAAATAATATCAATGTTTCAAGGTTTAAAAAATATAACTCATCTCATTTGAAGGTGATTAATAGAACAAAGAGAGACTACATGTGAGCAGACTTCAAAAGGAGGGATCAAAAGAATCAGATGAGAAAAAGTTAATATTTCTTGGGTTTGAAACCATGTCTCATTCATGAATTAACATTTCAGGGTAAGAGTGCAGAAAAAAAAACAAAACTGTGAAACAGAAGAACTAGGGGGAGTAATATATGTTACTGACTTGGAAGAGAAAACAGATGAATGCTGGAAGACTCTGGAAGAGCAGGGAGAATTTTTTTTTTTTTTTAGTGAGGATAGGGAGAACAAAGGGGAAGAACAGGAATCAAGATAGTCATAGGCTTTAAAAGTAACCAGCTTGAGGGAGGAGGAAAAAGGGGAGGGAGAAGGAAATAGGGAAAGGGAGAAGAGAATAAGAAAACAGGAGAGGAAAATTAAATTACTAAAATTAAAAAAAATGAACAAGGCATAATGAACAGAGAACGAATTAAGAGAATTATATAAAACAATACTATACAGAATGTGTTGAAGGCAACTGACCTTACCTGATCCCAGAGCTACAAATTACCTGAGGGCAATCAAAACCAGTTAAATGAGGACTATGGAAACTAGTTTTTAAAAAAATGTCAAAGAGGCAGAGCCAAGACAGTAGAGTAAAAGCAGGGACTTGCTTAAGCTCTTACCTAAACTCCTCCAAATACCTGTAAAAAATTACTCTCAACAAATTCTAGAGCTGAAGAACCCACAAAATGATGAAGTGCAACAAATATCCAGCCCAAGACAGTCCAGAAGGTCAACAGGGTGGGTTGGTCACACCGGGCGGGGAGCAGAGCATAGTCCAGTGTGGGCCATGCTGGCACAGAAAGGGTTGGAGCAGGCCTCAGAGGACTAAATCACTGGCAGCTGTGGCAGTTTCCACACTTTTCAGCCCATAAACACCAAAGATAGCATAGAAGGTCAGTGGGAAAACTGTGGGACCTGAGTGAGAGAGGAGCACAGTCCAGCCCCAGTTGGTGGTGGGAACAGCAGTAGCAGCAGCCATGCTACTTCCAGAGCTCTGGGCTGCAGAGATCTCTTTGCTGGCACTGAAACAGGATTTTCTTGCTTTGCCCTCTTGGATCTGAGTTGCAGTATGGGGTGGCAGTCCTGGATTGAGGAGGAATGTTTGTGTGGTGCAGTTTGTGGTGTAGTGGAGAGAGAATCCTCCTCACAGTTCCAAGGCAGAAGAGAGTGCTTGGGGTCACTCACAGACCAGAGCACAAGCCAAGAAAGGAGCAAAGATCTCTCCTTAGATCATACCACCTAGGAAGAGCAGAAAATTTACTGGCCCCTAGAAGTATCAATGAAAACAGCTACACAAAACCCCTGAAGTTTGGGACAGTACACTCACCCCCACCTCCAGCCCCACTGAAAGCAGAGTCTTATCCTGACAAAGAGTTAGAAAGTTAAGTATTTGTCTGGGAAAATGAGCAAATAGCATTAAAAAACCATAAACTATAGAATCTTACTTTGGTAACAAAGAAGATCAAAACATACAACCAGAAGAAGACAACAAAGTCAAAGCTTCTACATCAAAAGCCTCCAAGAAAAATATAAATTTGCCATAGGCCATGGAAGAGCAAAAAGGACTTAAAAATTAAGTAAGAGAAGTAGAGGAAAAATTGGGAAGAGAAAGAGAATGATGCAATAAAATCATGAAAATCTCTAAAGGAGACCTAAAAAAATGCTGAAGAAAATAACACCTTAAAAAAATAGACTAACCCAAATGGCAAAAAAAAGTCCAAAAAGTTAATGGGAAGAATGCCTTAAAAAGCAGAATTGGCCAAATGGAAAAAGGAGGTCCAAACGTTCACTGAAGAAAATAATTACTTCAAAATTGGAATGGAACAAATGGAAACTAATGACTTTATGAGAAATCGAGAAATTTTAAAACAAAACCAAAAGAATGACAATAGAAGATAATGAGAAACAACTCATTTGTAAAAACCACTGACCTGGAAAATAGATCCAGAAGAGAGAATTTAAAAATTATTGGACTACTTGAAAGCCATGATCAAAAAATGAGCCTAGACATCACCTTTCATGAAATTATCAAAGAAAACTGTCCTGATATTCTAGAACAGTGCTTCTCAACCTGTGGGCTGCGACCCCTTTGTTGAACAACCCTTTCACAGGGATCACAGGAGTCGTCTAAGATGATTGGAAAACACATATTTCCGATGGTCTTAGGAACCAAGACACTGCTCCTCTATCCATCTCCAGACAGGTCTGCCCACATGCAGACATGCCCACATACGAATATTAAAGAATCGCAGCATTAGGAAGGTTGAGAACCACTGTTCTAGAACCAGAGGGTAAAATAGAAATCGAAAGAATCCATTGATTGCCTCTCGAAAGAGATCCCAAAAGGAAAACTCCTAGGAATACTATAGCCAGATTCCAGAGTTCCCAGGTCAAGGAGAAAATATAGGAGGCAGTCAGAAAGAAACAAATCCAGTGTTGTTCAAACACAATCAGGATAACACAAGATCTAGCAGCTTCTACATTAAGGGATCAGAGGGATTGGAAGATTTATTCCAGGGATCAGTGTAGCTAGGATTAAAACCAATAATCATCTACCCAGCAAAACTGAATAAAGTCCTTCAGGGGAAAATATGGTGAATGAAATAGAGGAATTTTAAGAATTTTTTTGTTGAAAAGACCAGAGCTGAATAGAAAATTTGACTTTCAAATACAAGTCTCAAGAGAAGCATGAAAAGGTAAACAGGAAAGAGAAATGATAAGGTACTTATTAGAATTGAACTGCTTACCTATCTACAAAGTCTGCCTTTATTAAAGCCTCTGTAGCTTTATTGCAATAGTTGATTATCTGGTCCTTTGTATTGCTCCCTATGTAATCCCAAATCTATGACTGCTCAAAATTCAAAATCATTTTTAAAAAATCCTCTAATGTCCAGATACCAAATCTGTACTACTTCTGTGTAATCCCTGACCACAGCTTTAAGTCTGTCTTCTAGTCTGCCTGCTCTAATCAGTGCCTTCAACATGTAACCTTCGAGACAGTTCACTTCTGTTGAATTACCACATGTGATGGCTTTATCTCCTGAAACATCCCTGATCTTTTAAATTTCTTGCTTGAACTGCTTGCAAACTTTCCAAATAAATTATTTTGGTAGTGCTAAAAAAATACGTACATATATACATACACATATAAAAACACACATACGCACATACATATATACATATACATACATATCTACACATATATACATAGAAAGAGAGAGAGAGAGGGACAGAGAGAGACAGAGAGAGAGCACAGCATGAGTTGAATATAAAAGGCTATCTAAAAAAAAGAAAATTAAAGGTTGAGAGTGGAACATATTGGGAGAAGAAGAAAGGGAGAGATAGAAGGGGGTAAACTATCTCACATAACAGAGGAAAGAAAAAAGCTTTTATAGTGGAGGGGAAGGGGTAGGGAGGTGAAAGGGAATGAGTGAACCTTACTCTCATCGGATTTGGCTTAAGGAGGAAATAACACAGAGGCCATTGGGTACCTTACTCTAAAATAAAGTAAGGGGAAGGCTTTAAGGTGGGTAGGTGGGAGAATGATAGAAGGAAAGGCAGATTGGGGGAGGGGTAGTCAGGAGCAAACACTTTTCAAAAGAAACGGTAAAAGGAGAAAATAGAATAAATGGGGGACAGGATAGGGTGGAGGGAAATATAGCCTTTCATAACATCACTATTATGGAAGTGTTTTGTATAACTATACATGTATAACCTATATTGAATTGTTTGTCTCCTCAATGAGTGTGGGTGGGGAGGGAAGAAGGGAGAAAATTTGTATCTCAAAGTTTTAAAAACAAATGTTAAAAATTGTTTTTTACATGCAACTGGGGTACAGAAATACATCTAGCCCTACAAGAAAATGAGGGAGTGGGGGATAGGAGGGAGGAGTGATAGAGGGGAGGGTAGACTGAAGAAAGGAGTAATAAGAATGCATTCCACCTTGGGGTGGGGAGAGGAGAGAGATGGGGAGAAAATCTGGAACTCAAAATCGTGGAAATGAGTGTTTAAGACTAAAATAAATAAACTAATAATTTTTTTTTAAATGTTGAATGTAGATATCAGAAAGGACTACGGGACTTTCATCCCAACTGGATCAGGTCCAAAAGCTTGTTTTCCCTGTTGCTGCATCTGGAGCCTGAGCCTATTATTCTAACTGGATGTCACCCCTTTTCTCTACTCCTCTACCCCAGCCTCCCTGGCATTCTCTGTAGACTTTCAATCATTATGCAAAACAACTTATGTAACAGCTTCTCAAGGCTGTGCCTCCCATAAGACTCTCTCCATACTGAAATGTATTTAACCCTACTTCCTCTGCCACTCTTGGCATTCCAACACCCTACTGCTATGTGGTAACCCTAAATTGCAATCCTTTTGCTTCTTTTTAAAGATCCTAGTTTTTGCTGCTTTGGCAGTCTTCTTTTATTTCAGGTTGACAAATGATATGACAAAAAACTGAGAATTTAAAATAAAGAGATAAATATATAACTCAGTATAAAAATCCAAATGAAAAAAAACAGGAATTAATGCTCAGAGTTAAACCTTTGTCAAAAAGGTAAATTAAGCAATCAAAAATGAACTACAAAAGAAAAAAAAGAACCTTTTGTTCCAAATGGATTTTCAAGAGAATTCTATCAGAAGTTTAAAGAGTCTATTTGTTATGTTATCCTTAATAATAGTACTATTTATTATTTTCCTTTTGGGAGGCAGATTTGAATAGTGAACAGAATTCTGAACTTGTAGCCCTGAAGATCTAAGTATAAATCTTACGGACACTTATTAAGTGACCATAAGCTGTCTTACTTCCTTAGCACAATTTCTAATATGTAAAATGGAGATGATAATATCTGTAGCATCTATCTCACAAAACTTCTCAGGCTCAAATGAGGGAAGATATATAAAGCACTTTGTAAAATTTAAAACAATATTCAAGACTCAATTCAATTTAACAAACATTTATCAAGTGCCTATTATGTGCCAGGTTTGGTGCTAAATAGGGATAAAAATAAGAAAGCCAGTTCCTGAAGGAGTTTATAATCTAGTAAGGGAGGACTACACACAAAAGGAAACTGGAAAGGTATGTGGGAAGGCACAGGGGTACTTGTAAGAGAAGGGAGGGGGAACTGAAACCAAGCAGAGCTGCTGAGGATGGAAAATGGTGTGACCTGGAAATTCTAAATATTTCCTGCTCTAAAGGAAAGCTTTAGGAGGATTTTGGTGCTCCAGTCCTCCCATAAGAGGGTAGAAGAGGCTTAGGGAGGTGAGAAGGAGTTGAACATCCAAGACTGAGTTAGCACCACTGTTGTGATTACCACCACCACCACTATCATACTACTAATACCATTGTAGTAGTTTTTTAATTATTATTCAAGTTCCTGGTACCCACACCAGTAAGGATGAAAGCAGGAAGAGACTACTATTATTATTGAATGTTGATTCAATTTTTTTTCAAAAATTACTAAATTACTACAGTACCACACAAAATTTATGCAAAAATTGTATTTTAACCAAGTTAGATTTGTAACAGGGATGCAATAGTGTTCAAAATTAGAAGTTAAAAAAAACCAATTAGCATACTTAACCATATATAACAAAATAGCATATATTAATTTATTACATGAATAGATGAAGAAATGCCTTTGAAAAAAGACATTAACTCATATTGCATATGAGGCATAAGCCTGTAAGGGTACTAAATTATTATGATCAAAACATATAACTAAAAGTAAGATTTGGTATTTTATATGATGGAGAAACTCTGGAGGCTTTCCCAGGAGGTTCAGGAATACAGGATACCATCTTTTTTCCACTTTCATTTGAGATATTCTTGAAATGTTATCTCTAGCAACAAGACAGGAGAAAGAAATTAGAGGAAGGAAAACAAGCAAAATGATCACAGATGTTGTGATGCTTTATAAACTGAAGGGCATATCTTTTACTGCTATGACTGGTACAGAATTCATACTCGAAAAGCAATTTAAGGAAATTTTAAAAGGAAAAATAAATAATATCAGATATAAATTTAAAATCCATTTAAAAAATAAACATAATTGGGATAAGAAGAAAATTTACAAATTGGGAGAACTGTTTGCTTCAAGCATCTTTAATCATCCAAATAACTAAAATTTTAGGGAATCACCAAAGATACGTAAAAGTAATATCCTTTCCTTAATAAATAAACAAAGGATACAAACAAATAAATTTCAGAAGAAGAAATACAAACTGTTAGCAAGCAAACAAAATTAGTACAAATTACTAATAATAAGAGAAAAGAACTAAAACAGTGCTAAGATTTCATGCTCATTTCCATCAAACTGATATAGAATAATAATAATAATTATTATTATTTTACATTTACACTTGTGATTTCACAGATGTAGAGAAGTCCCTATTGGGAAATTTCTTTTTGCCAAAGTATATTGTCACTTTGTTTTCAAGTCTTAGAAAATTACCTAGGGTAATGAGAAGTGAATGTAATTGGCCAGAATTCGATTGTGAGAAACAGAGGAAGGAGTTGTTTCCACAGAAGTGACACATACACAGACACTCCCAGCCTTGTAGGAAATGTAATAAGATGCAAGTCAGAAGGAACTATTTCCAACCAGAGCTACCACTTGCTAGAACTAGGCTTCTGATCTGGTAAAAGGTTAGAAGCTTGTATGCATGCTTAACAAGATGTTTAATATTAACCAACACACCCCTAGGGTGGAGCAAGCTAATTTGAATGCACATTAAATGCATGACAAGGGAGGGGAAACACATCTAGGAGAAAAACATGGAATAGATGGTTCAGGAAGTTGTATCCAGTCAATGGGGAGCAGGGGAGAGAACTCATTGTTGAAAATGGGAATTAAAAGCTGGCTGTGCCTAGCTCTTGGGGTGTCCTATGTAATGTACCCACTCTTGCAAGAATGTAATAAAATACTGGCTTCATCAGTTAAGGCCTTTTTCCTTCATGAGCACATTTCCTACAAGACCATCTTAGTATCTGAGGAGGGTCTTGAAACCCAATCTTTCATATGATGACAGATTCTATCTACTACGTTACACTGGCTCTCATAGAGTGAAAGAAGATGGAAATAGTATTGCAGCGATTGTGGGAAGACAGCTACCTTAATATATTCTTGACAGAGATATGAATTGGCCCAGTTATTCTGGAACCCAGTTTGGAATTACGTGAGAAAAATGAGTGAACTATTCAAATTTATTGAGTTCCCTGAACAAAATCCCTTTTTTGTTCCTTCTTTCTCTTTTTCTCCACGCTTACCATGTTACTTAGCACATAGTAAGCACTTAATAAATATGGGTGATTGATTGCTTGAACAATGACAGAAAGAAAGGTATCATATGTACTACCAAAATACACAGTTGCATTTTATTATTAATAAAAACTATAAACAATATTCCTGCTGTTTGGATAATGTCTGAAAAACTTGTGGTATATGGATGTGATGGAATATCATTGTGTCAAAAGGAACAATGAAGATGGAGAATTAATACAGCAACAAATGAAAAGCCTTATTTGAAATGATACAGAATGAAGAAAGTAAAATTAGGAGAACAATATAAACAAAGACAATAATGTAAAAACAAAAAAGAGCAAAATAAACCTATAACACTAAAAATAAAATATTAAAAAATAAAATAAAATATTCAAATTAAATATACTAAATCATTCTGACTCCATATGACTGATATTAAAATAAACTTCTTTCCTGTGAATTAAGAAATGATAAACTACAAGTGTGGAATGTTACATGGTTAATCACAATTACCAAAGCAGATGTTTTGTATAAACAGGGTTTTTGTTGTATCTTTCTTATGATGGTGTTTTTTATTTTCCTTTGGTAGGGGTGAGGGGTGGAGGGTAAGGGAAGTTAGTATGTGGAGAAGATGGTGTTGATGTTGATTATTGATTATTATATAAAGTGAAATGCATCAATAAAAAGTGGGTTTTTTTGAGGGGAAGAGAGGAAAATAGATCCAATGACTTTTTTCTTAATCTTTATCCTTTGAACTCTCTGTGGCTTTGGATGCCACTGACCACTTCCTTCTCTTGGAATTGTATTCTACTGTAATTCCACTTCCTTGGTTTGGGTGATACTTTTGTCTTTTGGTTCACCTTTTGGATCATTACATCTCATTCTCCTTTGCAAGATCATCAACTACTTCCAGAGTCCAGATCTCTGTCCTAAGATCTTTGCTAGTTTTCCTTTACTCTTAACATGAGCTCTAATATGTTCAAATAGCATCTCTATACAAAAACCCTGAAATCTACATACTCAGCCCTACTTCTCTTTCTGAATAGATTCAAAATGAAACTTATTTTCTCTTTCAAGATGAGAGAGGACTTTATGAGCATGAAGAGCTTGGAGTGGAGCAGCCCCTGTGAGCTGCAGAGAGCTGCCTATGTGTGAATCCGAAAGAGTTGGGAGCCATCAACCCACAGATGAAGAGCTATGGGGTTTAAAAGTCAGCCTCCAGTCAAGATGAGAGAGAACTTTACTTAAATACTGTATATTGACTGAAGAGATTGTAACTTACTGTGACCTAAGGGCAGATGGTGTTTGTATTAGGTTTACACCCAGACCTTTCCAAAATTCTTTATTCTAGTAGAAGACTCCTTATTCCAGCAGTATCCTCTCAGTCATTATTAACTCCTTTTCCACGCTCATAACTTTAAAATCGTCCTTTATTCCTCCCTTTCCCTCTCTCCTGATGTCCAAATCATCTGTCAATTCATGTCAATTACACCTTTGTAATAGCTCTCAAATTCATATACTTCTCACTATGCTCCTTCAATTAACTCACGACTGTTTTCCCAGACACCATTCCAATATACCATTTCTAGGACCGTGATGCCAAAGTAAATTCAAACCAGCTTGAGAGACCCTGTTAAATTTTCATTGTGAGTATTTGTACCTAGGAAATTGGCTAAGGCTACAAATTAGGACCTAGTTTATTGTTTTGTTTTGTTTTTGGAGGGGGAAAGATAAGGCAATTGGGGTTAGTGACTTGCCCAAGGACACAAAGCTATTAAGTGTGTCAAGTGTTTGAGGCCTCAGGTCTTCTTGACTCCAGGGCCAATGCTCTATTCACTGTGCCACCTAGCTGCCCCAACCTGGTTTATTGTTTTTTTGTTTTTGTTTTAATTTTCTAGACTTAAGAAAAATAATGGAGAAATGTTAATAAAGCAAATTTAACTTAAAAGCTACTCTGTTTATGTTCCCTCTCTCTCTATCCCCCCAACTCCCAGTCAGTTGTTAAACATTCACCAACACTTCATTGATTGTTTCCCAAGGAATAAAGATCCTTTGCCAAGGGTTACACAGCTAATCTGTTTCAGAGTCTATCCTTGAACTTGAACCCAAGTATTCCTCACTTGAAGGCTAGAATTACTTTGATGTTAACAAGATATTTTTTCTCTTGAAGCTAAATGAGCTAAATAGAATATATGCCCCTACTTAATCCATCAGAGAAACTGAGGTTCAGAGAGTTTAAGTAATATAGATAGGATCATATGGTCATAATCCCATTTTCATCTAGTTCCATCAACTCTACTAATAGGCAATAAAATATACTACTGTTTCAGGATCAAAATGAAGGCCTCTACCAGGACGCCCATCATAGTCAATTAAAACTGCAAGGAAAGCAGGCTTTCTAGTTGGTGTGGAAAATCGGCCTTCTTGAAAACAAAGGCATGGAAAGGCCTATACTCAGTGTGTCACATTTGTTAATTAAAAACAAGATGAAAACTCATTCCAATGCAATTTAAAAAGCAGGCAATGCAAAAAAAAAAAAAAGATCATGCTGACCATCTGCTCAAATGCTTAGGATGGCATCCCAATTCATTCCCCATCCCCTAAAGCTTCCACCTTGGATGGCTAAAAAAATTGTCTGTTGAATGTATGGTGGAAAACTTTCCAGGCAAAACAGAGAAGCAATTCCATTCCTAGCAAGCGGCTGAGTCCCAGAATTGAGGGTGCAAAAACTCCTATTGAAACAGTGCATTTCCTTAATGCCTCCAGGCTAGCCCTATTCAAATGTTCCTTAGCTTGACGCACAATACCTTTTATCAATTGCGGTTTTTCTTTTTTTCCCCCCACAGACATTTATTGAGCAATGGCCTCACATTGATTGATATTTTGAGGACTAAGAGAAATGCAAGGTGGCAGAGGGCAGTAATTGGAAGTTGCAAATTAAATGTCTAACGACCCTATTAGAAAGCAGGATCACCTTCAGTAAAACATAACAAATCATTGAACTTGATGTGTCACTGAGTGATGAAAGGCAGTATTTGGATATAAAATTTGTCCCTGTGCATGTTCCAGGGGATTATTAGCCTGCAAGGTAAGAATTTAGCTTTTGCTTTGGGGAAGTGTTGACTCTTCTTTCATCATGGACCCCTTATAGAGCTTACTTCCCATATCATATCTGGCCTAGTACAGTTTCCTATAAAACTAATCAAAGATCTGCCCCTACCTACTATTTGCCTTGGCTACTGATCTTATGGTCCTATGATCCTTTAGTATACAAGGACTCTAAGAGTAGACTGGCAACAAGATAAGTCCAGAACTGGGCCTTTGAGGCAGAGAATCTGGTCTCAGATTTTGGCTTTGCCAGTATCTGTGTGACTTTTCGGAAATGGATGAATGAATTAAGTGCTAATAAGACAAACGCAAAAGCAAGAAAGCTCCTGTCCTCAAGAAGACTACGTCCTAGTGTAGGACAACAATTATGGGGGAGCGGTGACTAGGGAGGGCGTTCTAGATGGGAAGTTTCGAACCTTTAGCTCAGAGGGTCCAGAGGCGGAGCAAATGTTGCTAGAGTAGTTAGGACATAAATCGAAAAATGCAATGGAAAGGGAATGCGAGGTACTCGCCGAGCAAGACGGTAAAATTCCCGGGCCAAAAGGGTTAAACACCTCCCCCCACCTACATGGTCTCTGGTTTAGAAGAGCATGCAGAAAAGTAGGCGCACAGATGGCACAGTGGATAGAGTGCTGGGCCTGGAGTCAGTAAGATTTCTCTCCGTAAGTTCAAACTGGTCCCAGACACTTACTAGCTGTATGACCCTGGGCAAATCACTCAACTCTGCCTCAGTTTCCTCATCTGTAAAATGAGCTGGACAAGGAAATGGCAAATCACTCCAGTATCTTGGCCAAGAAAATCCCCAATGGGGTCACAAAGAGTTGGACTTGAAAAATAGCTGAACAAGCTAGAAAGGTAATAAAAATGTCTGGGTATTAAAATTCTCTTCACTACTCTGAGGCTCAGTTTCCACATTTATAAAATGAAGGAGTAGGACTAGATAATTTCAAAGGTTCCTGCTAGCTGTAAATATATGATCCTTTGATTTCTCCTTTGGTAGATGAGGAAATGGTTGCTTAGAGATGGGAAATAAGTGACTTGTCCAAGGCCACACAGAAAGAAAATACCATGTGAAGGATCTGAATCCAAGTCCTTTGACTCCAAATCTAGTCTTCTTTTGACTCTTGCAGATTGGGACACATGGGCATTGTGACACTTTGCTTAATGGGAAGTGTGTACATTTTTAAAAAAATTTATAAGAATTTAGATTTTTAAAAAATGTTTCATATATGTTGGTATCTGAGAGACAGCATTGCATTGAGGATAGTGTCCAACTTGGGAACAAGAAGGCTGGTATTCAAGTACTGCCTCTGGCGCTAGATCTGTGATCCTGGGCAAATCACTTCATGTTTCTAAGCCTCAAAGGACTGAATCACACAATGAACTATCTAGTTTTAGACAGACAGGATAATGTCATCTTCAGGTTTGCCAAGGTGTTTCTTAGAGTGGAAAATTATTGATTCTTGGCCTACTGACATACACTTTGCTATTTTACCATTTGCTTTCCTCTCCTAGAGTGAAAGGGCAGATAGGTGTCATAGTGGATAGAGTGTTGAGCCTGGAGTCAGGGAGGCCCGAGTTCAAATCCAGTTTCAGACACTTACTAGCTGTGTGACCCTCAGTAAGTCACTTAACTCTGTTTGCCTCAGTTTACTCATCTGCAAAATGAGCTGGAGAAGGAAATGGCAAACCACTCCAATATCTTTTCCTACATGGGGTCATGAAGAATCAGACATTTCAGACATAACTTACAAAAGTTTTAACTACAGAACCTAGGCTGAAATCTCTTTGAGAGCTAGTTAACTCAGAATGGAGAATATAAGACTTAATAAATGTTTATGAGTGAATGATATTAGATCAAAAGAATGGATGACAGAAAAGGGAAGCTAGTTAGAAAGCTGAGGGGAATGACCCAATTAAAATTGAAAGAGAAAATAATGGAGTAGTAACAGTAATAGTTGAGTGAGAAAGAGCAGAGGAGTAGGCGAGTGGAAGGAGAGCTAAATGTTTCTCAGAAATGAAAGAAGGGATGAAACAAGTATTTATTAAGTGTTTATAATATATGAGATACTGTGCTAAGCACTTTACAAATATCTCATTCGAAACATTAGATTTGGGCCATTTACAAAATTACATCTTTATGTAACTCAGTGACTATACAATTGTTTATTCTACATCAAATTTTGTGTAGCTAAATGTTGTTGTTATTCAGTCATTTTCCAGTCAGGTCTCAACTCTTTGTGATCCATTTAGGTTTGGTTTTTTGTTTGGTTGGTTTTGCAAAGATGCTGGAGTGGTTTACCATTTTCTTGCATTTTCTATTAAGAGAACAGCAGCTGGGTGCTGAAATGACTAGAGCAGTGGACCTCCAATCAGGAAGTCCCAAATTCAAATCCAGACTCAAACACTAGCTCTGTGACCCTGTGACCCCAGGTCAATCACTGAAATCTCTGTTTGCCCCATTTTCCCCATCTATTAAATGGAAATAATAATATTATCTACCTCCCACAGTTGTCGTAAGGATGAGATAATATTTTTAAAGGGCTTTGCAAACCTTAAAGTGAGATGAAATACTAGCTGCTAATTCTTGCTACTAACGGGTATTCCAGTGGTAAAAGACTCCATGATGTTTTTATCACTACTAAAAAGCTGATTCATGCTGCTATCTCTTTGGGATGAATGACTCAACAGTTAGAAGTGTTTCTTTTATTTTTGAAAGGAGATAGTCCATATAGACTGAGAAACATCATGAGATGCTTTGGAGTTAGAAAGGAAATTTGTAGCCACCTACTCCAATCTCCTCATTTTACAAATGGATAAACTCAGGTTCAGAGAATTAAAGTGGCAGGTTCATGATTACACAGGTAATTAGTGGTAGTGTTTGGACTGAATTCTAAAAATAGTTCTTTAGTCTAGGGGTTCTTAAACTTTTTTGTGATATGGACCTCTTCGGCATTTGATTTATGGATCCATTCTCAGAATATGCTTAAGTGTACAAAATAAAATATATAATATAACATTATATATGTGTATATGTATATATTTGTATAACAAAATAATGCATAACATAAATATTTAAAATGTGTAATAATTCAAAGGAGACCAATTATACTGAGATGCAGTTATCAAGTTTCATTTAAACCTAGTTCATGGACCCAAGACTATGAAACTCCAAATCTAGTCAGTCTTTCTACAACATCCTGATCATTTTATCAACAAGCTTAATGTTTGTTTCTTTAAAAAGTTGAAATGCTGTAATGATACTAGGATTTGAAGATCTTCCACGCCCCTTGAGCTTGCTGACGTAGCAGGAAGGGGTGGAGCAAGAGAACGCCAGAACCAAGCTAGTCTCTGCGCTGTGCGGACTGGAAGCGGCATCAGAGGCAGTGGCTGCGG
>CM053588.1:246383776-246404273 GCA_028646515.1 Pseudochirops corinnae
GGGACTCAGTCTTCTGGTATTTAAATGAATGCACTATCTCTATTTCTTATGTAGAGAGCCTGTTCCATTTTGTGATTAATAACTATATCAGCATATTTATAGTTACTGTAGGCATTGTGAATACTGCATTGCTGATACAAATGCCAAATAAATATAGATTAAGTAAATATCAGGAAGAGACAAAACTAGTTTCTGTTCATATTTTCAAAAAAGAGACACTATTAAGTAAGATAAGAATTAATATTCTGTAAGTTATGAGTATCTAGAGCACCTGCTAAGGAACTTAGCCATGAGAACCCAAGACCAGTTAAAGATTATTTCAGTTGTCCTAAAACTGATTATACTTGGTTTGATTCAAAATCAAGTGATATTAATGCTGAATTAATAGCATGTTGTAAAAGTGTGATATAAAAGGTTTACATATATGTCTTTACCAATTTCAGAATTATAAAAGATTCTGTCATAATTTAATAAGGAAAAATATGTGTGTGTAGAGAAACGCATATACATACATAGATGGGTTCAAGTCTTGCCTCAGAAGTACTAGCTATCTGAACACGAGGTTCACTTAGCTTCTCAGTGCCGCTAGACAATTTTTTTAGGATTGTAAGTCACAAAGGAGTTATAATTCTGCATCAGTGGAGGGAGTTCCCATAATGAGACCTCCACACATCAATGAAATCATAGTCTGGACTGGGGAAATAAAAGAAAATATTGAATAGGTACAGTTGGTCCTAAATTCAGCAATTCAGCTTTGTGATGCTCCAATAATATTCAATGACATTATTACTTGACTCTCTTAGTTCACAGAAAGTTTGCTTCTTGACATGCTCCTGCATATAAAGTCCTATCCCCCATCTTCCAGTTTCAGTCTGGTCCACACATCTTTCTCCTGGGTATCCTCCAAACGCAGGTAACCTAGGTGAAATGTCAAAGCCTGCAGCACCTCCATAGAGGAAATAGCACAGCAGCTAAGAATGAAAGAACTGAGAAAGGAAATGAAGAAGGAAATTTAGAGAGGCAGAATATCTTCTATCTAGTGCTTAAAAATTAAATTAAATGACCGATAACTCTGATCAGGGCAATAGCCCATAAGATTATAGAGAACTGATGATGAAGCATTCTATCAATACCAGACAGAGTTGATGTAGAATGAGATACTTTTGGGTATGTCCAAAATAGGCATTTATTTTGCTTTACTATCTATCTATCTTAAAAGGGTTTTATTTTTTCCTCCATCTTCCCCCTTAGGGAAGAGAGAGGTATGGGAAAAAGAAAATAAGTGCTTGTTAATTGAAAAAAAAAAGAAATTTATTCTCAAAAAGGGAAAAAGAAAGAAAAAACAATCAGTGGACATCTTACCAATGTAGACTACAACACTAAAAATTTTTTTCAATGCCCAACACCCTTCTAATCAATGAAGAAATCGGTCATTCCTGTAGATCTACCAATAAAGAACTCATGACATAATGAAAATAGTGCTGGATTTGGAGTTTGAGGAAAAGGGTTCAAATTCTGGCTCTATCACTTACAACTCATGTGATCTTAGGCAAATCATTTCCCCTACACATGTCAGTTTCCCTAATTATAAATGTTGAGAAGATGGTGAATAGTTTCCAAGATCCCTTCTGGCTCTAAATTTATGACCATGGGAGTAAAGAAGGGCAGAAAATAAAGTTTAATCACCTGATTTGGGTACCATGACAATCAACTGCAAAAGGGAGGCTTCCAACAACTGGAGGTTGCAATAATAATATTTGAAAAACTGATCCCAACATTGAGTGCCCCAGAAAGTGTAAGAAATTGAACTTTAAAGCTCCTACTTTCAGAATAACATTAGTGCACTCCTTTATCCAGAAAGCCATCAAGTGGCTTTGTTTCCCCAAAAGACTCCTCAATGACGTATTCATGATCTCCCTAAAGAAGCTCTGAAGAATTCGGTGCTCCCAATGTAGCAGGTGTTCCTTCAGCTTTTGATTTATTACAGTAAAAATGAAGCAGGGAATATGAAGGCCTGTGATAATAACTATATAGCAGACTATAAAAATCTATTAAATGCTATTGAGAATGACTGGTTATGACTTTATTCTATTTATTTTATGTACATTACAGATAATTTCATTTTTAACAGTATAAAGTTCTTGTCAGGAACATGCCCACCCCATTATTGAAGTAATTTCTTGGGGAAAACTATAATTGTATTTATGTGGTTTTGACTTGTAGTACCTTTCGTAAATACAGTGGGTTGAAAATATGAAAGCAGCTGGTAATGGATAGCACTATCAGATTATAAGAGCATGAGGGTACGAACTATTTCATTTGAACTTCAGATCTCCCACTCTGCTTATAGAAGTCTCAGTAAACAGTTGGTTCTTAATGTTTGTAGAAGTGAATTGAATATTTCCCAGTCTCTTCTTGTATCTCTTACCTAAAAGATGTGGCAGCAATGGAACTAACTAGTTATGTGGCTGTGTGGTGCAATGCGACTATGGACTCCACAATCTGGACCTGACTTCAAATCTGGCCTTCCTCATTCATAAAATGGGGATAACAAAAATGCCTGCCTTCCAGGGTGATTGTGAGGATAAAATGAGGTAATATTCGTGAAGTACTTTATAAACATTAAAGTGCTTGTTGTTTCTGCTTCTTTATGACCCCATTTGTTGCTTCCTTAGCAAAGATACTGGTGTGGTTTACCGTTTCCTTCCCCAGTTCATTTTACAGAAGAGGAAACTGAGTTGCCTCAAATAGGGTTAAAGTGACTTGTCCACACAGCTAGTAAATCCCTGAGGCTGGATTTGAACTCAGGTCTTCCTGACTCCAGGCCTGGAACTCTATAGACTATGCCACCTAGCTGCCATTAAAGTGCTATATAAATATTGTTGTTGCTATTATTATTATTACTATCTAATATTGTGAAGCAGTGCAGAAAGGAAAAAATGGAATCCTGAGATATATTCATTTGTATTTTTCTCATTTATTCCAAATTAAACATTTTACTAAAAGTAAAAAAAAAAATGGTACTACACGTGTATATAATATATGCACTATATGAGTTCACTTTGAAGCTCAGACATGGGATCACAATAGGTCCCTGCCCAAGTTCCATTTAATAGCTGTATTTGGGCCCTTCTGGCTTAGAATGAATGTCTATGGTAACTGTTTCTCTTTGGAATAGTAACCCTGATGGTCTTCCCCTCCCAGCCGGATTTTTTTTTCTTTCTTTTTGCTAATTAAAAGGGTCATCCCTTGACTCACTTCTTAAAGAGGCCTATTCATTGAATGGGTATTGCCTCACCCTAAGTGAGTATTTGAAAAGACCTTAGCCTAAAAGGACCAGGGTCTCCCATTGCATCCTGGGTCATCTCTAGTCATCCTGATGAGTATCTGATCACTGGATCCAGATGGCTCTGGAGGAGAAAGTGAGGTTGGTGACCTTGCACCGCCCTCCCTCATTCAAATCAAAGTCAATTGCAAGTCATGTCCTCATTTCCCTGATGCCATGGTCCTCTTCGAAAATGAAGGACAAACACAACAACCTGCATCATCTATATGCATCATCTATATACACATACGTATATATATATATATATATATGTCTATGTGTATCCATATGTCTGTGTGTTTATGTACATACATATATATACACACACACATATATACACATACAGAAACACACATTTTCACATACATATGCACAGATAATTGGGGAAGGCAAAGTAGGTTGAACTCAAACCCTTAAATTCCTCAAATGTATAACACTTGGAGTCTTTTTGCTTCTCGGTTTTAAACATCTGTCATTGAAACCAGTTAGAAACTAAGCATTTTGGAGAAATAAATAGAATTTAGACTGAATCAATACTAAAACCCCTAAGAAATCGATGGATTATGCCACACCATATGTAACAAGTGAAAGGTAGCTTCCAGTTCTAAATGAGCAGACCAGATCCGTGACAGCTACTCCATCACCAGTCACATTGGAAACTATCTGAATGGGGAGAGGGAAAAGGGGAATGAAAAAATAATAATAATCACAAGTGAATTGGCAACTTGCTTTCCAAATGTAGAGTTCCCTGCTCAACTCAGATAAGCCAGCTGCTGCTCAAATTTTAAGTGTGGATGAAGGAGAAAAGTTCTGTAATGCCATAATGTGTGGCAACTCAGTCAGCCTTCCAAACTCATTGCAGAGATTCTGAAATCAAAGCCTGAGGCAATGTGAAATCTCATATCCTTCATCTTATAAACAGTGGTTGTAGCTGAAGCAAGGCAAGACCACTATGTTCATCAGAGACTCCCAGCAGGGGATTTTCTTCTCTATTAGTTTCCATTCTGTCTTTTACTTTATTTTAGAGATTTTCTGTTGGTTTCTTTTCTTTTTTTTCCTATTCTCTTTCCATTTAAAATGATTTGCTTCTTTAAAAAGACTTTTAGTCCACCTAATAACCCTTCTGTCCAAAATGATACCAAGTAGGCAAAACTGAATGACAATATTCCACATTTTCATCACTACAGATGTAGGGGGATATTTTTGACAACTTACCAGCCCTTTTAGGTATATTAACCCATTCTATCTAGAACCAATAAGGTGTGGGGTTAAAAAAAATAATGTGGAAACCAAACCTACTGATAGTTTCTGAAAATCACTCAATACTACCAAAAAAAATTGATAGAATTGAATGAGATGGCTCTGAGGAGGTGCAGGCTCTGGGAACCCCCTTGAACTCTGAATCTTTCCACTTGATGAGGCATTTTCATGAAGCCATAAGCTTTTCCTCTTTAAGTTTTCCAGAGAAAGTAAATTTTTCCCAATGTTGTGAAAGACAACCCAAAGGTGAACTTTTGGGAGCCCAGGAATAGGGCCTGGAAGTCCCTTCCTCCATAAAGGAAGGTTTGGGAGTAAGCCTCGAAAAACAAACCAAACAAAACCCACAAAAAAGTACCTGAAGTTTTCCCAGTTCCCTAGCATCAAGAGAATTGAAAGAATCTGGCTTACACTTCCAGATGGTGTGTCTGTCCTTGTCCCAGAAGTTGCATCGAAGTCCATGTTCTCCAACATGACCAAACTAGACTGAGAACCTTAGAGTGTCAGGCTGAGTATGAGATAGCCTCCTAGCTGTCTGATCTAATGGAACCTGAAAGGTTAGGCTCAGAAACACACACATAAAACCAAAAACACACAAAAAAACCCACCTCTAAGGTACTTAGAGAACAAGAATAGAATAGGCAAAGAGAGGCTTATGTACCTTCCAGTCCCGGCTGGAGAAGAGCTTGAGATTAGCAGTGTTTCCCAGTATCAGGGAACCATAAAAATGAAGAAGTATAGGGTTAGGGTTAGGGGTGCCCTGGAGACCCCAAAATACCAACACGCCAGGTCCTGCCAAATGAATTCAACTCAAGTCTTCTCTCAGCCAAAGAAAAGTAAAGTTTATTAAAAGTTCACTTGTATTGGACACAGAGTAAGTCTGTGCTAGAAAATTCTATTCTATTACACATGGGGGCAAGATGGGATCTTATATACAAAAAGGTTGTGGAAAAAATCTAGGGGTGGTCTAGAGGAGGAGTTTGGGGAGGGTCTTCAAGAGTAGTTAATGAGGTAAATGAGTGATTAAGGGTGGGAAGTTGCTGGAGGCTACCTGGAGCCAACAGACAATGGTGGGCTAGGCCAGTTCAAGGGTGGATTGATATTTTGATAGGCTCAAGGGTGGGAAGTAGATGGACAATGGAGGCCTAGGCTAGTAACAGAGGTCTGGGCAGAGCCACAGTGAAAAGCTTATGACCTCATGAGAATGCCTCATCAAGTTTGAAGATTCAATCAGAGTTCAAGGGAGTTCCCAGAGCCTGTATCTCAAAGATTCAAGGAGAACTCAAGGGGGTTCCCAGAGCCTGCACCTCATCACCTCTGTGGAATATAGATAGGGGAAAGAGCACTGAACCAAAAAGCAGGGTACCTAAGTTCAAATCCTAACTCTTACTTTTTAATTATTTATTCAATAACTTTATTTTATCTTATATATTTAATAAATAAAAATATTTATTACCTATGAAACCCTTGGCAGGTCATTTAAGGCTTATAGGCCTCAGTTTTCATATCTGTCAAAAGAGGTTTTCAACCAGGTGATCTCTAAATTCTCTTTTAATAACTGTGTTCCTATGATAATGTATGCCTGAATATAGAGAGCCTCTGTCCTATATTTTCATGGGATACTCTGGCATAGTAGAAAAAAATAGTAGACTGAAATTCAAGATATCTGGATTTGAGTCAGGATACTAACATTGACTGGCTGTGTGACCTTAGGCAAGTCCCTTCTCTCAAAATCTCAACCTGAGTTTCCTCAGTACTAAAATGAGGAGATTGGACCAGATGATCTTTAAGGCCCACAATTCTAAAAATTCTAAACCCCAACTCCAGGGAAAATTTTAATGAAATTCTTAGTCTAGGCTTGGGCAACTAGGTGGTACAGTGGATGATGAGGATGAGATCTGAACCCTAAAAGTAAAAGACCATGTCTTTAGGATCTGGACCTCAAAAAAGGAAAAGCCCTTGATTTTCCCATTGGGCCCAGGTCCCTGGAGTTTTCCGGGAACAATCAGCCCTTCCCAGTTAGTTAACTACCCTTTCATTGTCCGCACCTGGCTTCACCCTAGACCTCAACTCCTTAATTCTTTCTAAACACCTTCCCTTGTGTTCACCTGGGGCACCTGGCCCTTCTAGGTCCTTCTCTGTTACTTCCCAGTCACACAAGACTACTTGGCCACTCCTAGATCATTCCCACAGTCTTTCTGTATATAAGATCCATTTTGCCTCCATTAAGGTGCTCAGATTCCTTAAGAGTCTGGCCAATATGGTGGATTTTTAGAATCATGCCCACCCTGACTGTTATTCTAATAAATCTTGTCTTTGGCTAAAGGGAGACTTGGGTGGAATTCATTCAGGCAGGACCTGTGTCACTATTTCTGGGTCCTATCACCCCTAAACCTCAGGAGATAGAGCTCTGAACCTAGAGTCAGAAAGAATAATCTTCATAAGTTCACATCTGACCTCAGATATTTACTAGCTGTGTGACTCTGGGCAAGCCACTTAACCCTGTTAACCTCAGTTTCTTCATCTATAAAATGTGTTGGAAAAGGAAATGGCAAACCACTCCAGTACTTTTGCCAAGAAAACCCCAAATGGGGTCACAGAGAAGTGGACATGACTGAACTACAACAATAAAGTCTAGGCTTTGCTTGGATCTCTCTTATTACTTCCCAAATCACAACCACTACCATACCTTTGCATGAAGGGGGCAGCTTCAGAGAAACCAAGAAAGACTTGTATGAATTGCTGCAGAGCGCTATGAACAGAACCAGAATAGTAATATAGACTATAACAATAACACTGTAAAGTAAATGATTTTGAAAGATTTAAGAATTCTGATGGAGAGGTGACCTATCATGATTTCCAGAAGACCAAGGTGGAAGAATCCTACTCACTTTTTAACAGTGATGACTGGGATTCAAAATGCAGGATGCGTGAGACATACATTTCTGGACACTGCCGGCACAAGAATTTGTTTTGTGGGGCTGTGCGTAATTGTCCTGCTTTTTTTTTCCTTTTAAAAACTCTTCTTGGGTAAGGCGAAGGATAAAAATTATGAAGGTGGGAAGAAGACAAAAAAATGCTTGTTAATTAAAAAAATTTTTTTAAGGCAATCAGTTTAATAACTCTTTGGACATAATTCCAGATTTTCTCCCAAAGAGAAAGAACTGATAAATACAAGTATATATAGAATGATTTTACATACATATATACATACATACACACATATGATATTTGTGTACAATGGTAACCATCTCTAAGGCTGGGGGGAGAAAAAAAAGGGGGAAAAGGAAGGTACATGATAACATTATTATAGATTTAAAAGGAATTGGGAATAGCAAGTTGTACAAAACAGATTTGCAGTTTCATGTGCGATCATCTTTTTCCCCTTTATTCTACTATGTTATAGAAATGTTACTTTTATTTCTTAAATTCAGAATAAAATAAATAATTTTTTTTAAAAAAGGCAATCAGACTAAGTAATGACTTCTTATTCCATTCCTTACATATCACTGACCTGCTGATCCTGATGAAAATCATTCTTGGCTGCACAGAAAAATACGTTTACAATGCCGATTGTTTTTGCCTCTCTGAAGTGTAAGTATGCTGCACAGCAAGTGTAAGGAAACGAGCAAGCATCCTTCCCAGGAAGAGGGGTTGATCGTTTTTTCAAAACATGTTTTCTTCATCACAATCAGCAAGTTCTGACTCTTTTCATAATGCACATGACAGTGGTTTCTCCTTTCCTAAGAGATCCTATTCTATTGACTTTCTGTATATTTGCCATCTTATCATTTAGTGCCTTCTAGTATTACTTAAAATGTCTTGTGTATATTTTCTTAGGCAGCTAGGTGGTACAGTGGCCGAAGAGCCCAGTCTGGAGTCAGGAAGAATCATCTTCCTAAGTTCAAAGACAGTTATTGACTGGCTGACCCTTGGCAAAGTCACTTAACCCTGTTTGCCTCAGTTTCCTCATCTATAAAATGAACCGGGGAAGGAGATGGCAAACCATTCCAGTACCTTTGCCAAGAAAACTCCAAATGGGGTCATGAAGAATTGAAAATAACTGAAAAAAGACTGAATGACAATAACAATATTTTTTGGTGTGAATTGTGGGACAATTTTCTTGTCCTATAAGCTAGTCTGTAATTTTCTTGAAGACAAGGAATAGGCCATGGTCCCTGTTCCACAATTTATAGGACAAAAGGATCTTAAGATCCCAGATTTTGAGCTAGAAGGGACCCTAGAGACCAAGGAATCCAGTGTCTTCATTTTACAGATGAAGAAATTGTGTGAAATTGTAGGCAGCTTCCTTAACTTGTGTGAGTCCTAGTTTGTTCTTCTATAAATTTTTTTTTAAAAATTTGAAAATCATCTTTGCTCTTTTTACCCCATTGGGCTATTGTCAGGAACGTTTGCCATAATGGATGTGAAAGCACTTTAGAAGGTAAAATGCAAGTTATCAACTACTAATTTGTATGCTGGTGATTACCAAAACTTACACAAAGATACTTAATGCTGATGAAGGACCATGCCAGTGGCATTGCAGCCCTCCTAAATCTTACTGCATTTCAGCTAGTTTAGAAGTACATGAGCATCAATGCAAGTACAATCTAGACAAAAGGTGAAACTGAGCAAGATATATTTGAATAGAATTGATCAAAATCCATTGAAACTTCAATTTCTAGGGTGAAAAGAATGAGCATTTATATAGGGCCTACTATATGTCAAGCATTGTGCTAAGTGCTTTACAAATATTATCTCATCTCAACTTCTGCAAACATTGATTATGAACCATTGTATGCTCTGTTTGGCCCTTGAACAGATAATAAAACAGGGTCCTGTCCTCAGTTTGCCTACAATCTAGTAATGGAATGTAAAATATACAAATAAGTGTTCTCCACATTGAAGCTCAAGTATATAAGAAAGTTGAAAACTGAGTATTTCCGGAAGTCTGATAAAGAGAGAATCATTACCAATGTACAGATCATGTAGCAGATTTTAAATCAAACCCAAATATGATATGTGAAAAGAAAAATGAGACAATTGCCATTTCTCAAGAGATCTCTAAATAGTTGGCCTTTTGTGAGAAATTTCAAATACATTTAGCAGATCAAAATACTATTGCCTTAATGCTGAAAAATGTGATTAAATTCTAGCCCTTAAGTGATTAAAACAGAAGGTATTGAAATGGGGGCACTTTTCAAAATTGAAAATAAAAATTAACATATTGTCATGCTTCTATATTCTATCTCCAGGACAATGGAAGCAAAAAGGGAAGAGAAGTGCCTGCTTCTCTCAATCTCTACCTCACATAAACCAATCCCTCCATCTTTTCACTAGAAATTCTGGTTCCTTGATAAAAAGAAAAGTCTGGGAAGGAAACCTTGAGCCCTGGAAGCTACATTTTCCATTTTGCATTTCTGGTAAACAGCTCAGTGTTAATATGGAGGAGCATTTCTGCATCTATAATTCTCCCGTTTTAATGGAGATTTAATGAAGATAAAAGGATGCAACAAAGAAGTAACCTAGTGAAGTATTTGTTTTAAAAATTACTGATCACACACCACTTTCAAATCACATTATGGTCAGAAAAATACAAGCTGCTTATGGATATTGATGTACCCCTGCATACTGATAAAGTACAAATCCAATTCCTTCCATAAAGTTAAACAAAATTTGCTCTATAGATATTTGCTATCTTGTTTCATCTTTGCTGATGATTAGAAATCAGTACAAAGTGGGTCAGTGGATAGAGCATTGGGCCTGGAATCAGGAAAATCTGAGTTCAAATCTAGTCTCAGACACTTACCAGCTGTGTGATCACAGGCAAATCACTTAACCTATGTTTGCCTTAATCTGGCAGAGAAGGAAATGGGAAACCACTCCAGTATCTTTGCCAAGAAAACTCTAAGGACAGAGCACAGGATCACAAAGAGTTACACATGACTGAATGACTGAACAACAGCAACAACAATGACGTAGAAGGAGAGAAGAACTTACTAAATTCACAAGTGGTTTAAAAAGGAGATGCCTTATAGCCTTTAATAACTAAGAGAAATACAGAGAAAAGGATATTATATTTAATAAATAAGAGGATTAAGTTACAAAAAATAGACACTTCTCAGGAGGAAGAAATTATGATAACACACTGAATTGGTCAATTACATTTTCAGTATTCTTTCAAAGAAGGGGAGAAGTTACAGGACCAGAGAGACTTAGAGCTGAACCAGACCATTTAGTCGAACTCCTTTGTTTTATAGATGAGAAAACTGAGACCCAAGTGGTTAAGTGACTTGCCCAAGCTCATAAAGGTAATAAGCAGCAGTCAGAATTTGAACCCAGGTCCTCCATATCCAAATCCAGTACTCTTTTGAACACACAACAGGTTTGTCTGCATTCATTAAAAATTTATTATATGAAAAAAAAAAAAAACTACTGTGACCTTGGGCAAGGTCTTATCCTCATTGGGCTAATTTTTTTTAAGTTTAATAATTTTACTGAATAGAAGATTAACATATTATGGAGCTTTGAGAGCAGAGTGTTGGTATCTGGCCTTTACCAGTAAAATAGGAAATTGATACAAGCTATTTGCTAAAGTACCTTTTATCTCTAAGTCTATAAGCCTACAATGCCAAATATTATGTATGATTATGTCCATTTTTGACTAGCTGTTTTAGTGTTATCAATACAGATTAAATTATTACAATTCCTAATAGTCATAGTCATAGTCCCAAGTAATAGTACCCAAGAGAATTTCTATCCTAACAATTAATACATTAGAATTGGACCATAAATCTTTGAAGATTTATGGCAGCGGAGGGGTACAGCAAACAGAGCACTGGATCTAGGGTCAGGAGGCCCTGAATTCAAATATGGCCTCAGACATTTACTAGCTGTGTGATCCTGGGCAAATCACTTAACCTCAGTCTGCCTCAGTTTCCTCAACAATAAAGTGGAGATAATAACAGCATTTACCTCCCAGGGTTGTTGTGAGGATTAAATGAAATAACATCTGTAAAGTGTTGAGTACAGTACCCGGCGCATATCAATATTAGTTATCATTTTTTAAAGAAGATATTTGTTTGTAATTTTCAGGGAGGGAATGCAGGGATCGTATCTTCATCTGTGTATTTCCCACAGAATTTAGCACTATTCTTTGTACAAAGTTGATGCTTAATGACTGGTTTTTTTTTTTTTTAGTTTAGTTGAGTTGAATAGACAAAGCTTAAGCTGAGAGTCTCTTTCAGATTCTATTTCCATCACTCTCTCCTCAGACCTTTCCATTATCATACGGGCAGATGGAAGACTGAAAAGTAATTTTAATATTGAGGTTGGTAGCCCCTGGGTTTTGAAAAAAAAACTTTTGTATTGTTGCCTTTTGTATGTGTGTCAGAATAAGGTATAGACAATTAATGCAAAATTGCTTTTTTATCATTATTTCCTAACACATATTTACCTGGGGGAGAATGTCTCCTGCACCACCAAATCAAACTAACTTTAACCAAAAAAAAAAAAAAAAAGGGAAAATTGAGAAGACAAATAATTCTGGAAATTGAAACTTCTTGCTTTGCACAAAATAGGCATTCGTTAAGTGTTTGGTAAATTGGGGTGTATATAATTCTCACAAACTAATTCATACAATGACTTTATCCATATTTATGTAGGGCATTAAAAGCAAGAAAAGGGAGAAATAGTCTAACCAACTTTAAAATTTTTAGAAATAACAAATAGTAGGAAACCTAAAAAGCATTATTTTCAGAGGCAGGAGAGAATGCCAATAAAGTTTATGATTATAAATTTAAAAAATGTTTTGTAATTGTTCAAAATTGAAGGTTAATGTAACATGGAGCTTTGAGTACAGAGTGTTGGTATTTGGGCCTGGTGTATGATTCTGTCTATACTTCACCTGGCAAAATTCTAGGCTGTGGAACTAGAAGGATGGTTTGTGAATATACAGACAAGAAAATGGTGATCGCTATGAATCCATATGATTTTATCAAAAACAAGCTGTACTTAATGCCTAAGCTGGAACACTCTATGAAGAGTCCAAGAATTCAAACACAGGAGGGTTATTTAATAGAGTACAAGAGGAGATGAGGTTATTAAGTGCAACATAATTAAATGAAAGAAAATATGTAAAATGTTGTCTTGAGCAACCAGCATTGAGCTCTTTCAAAAGATAACATAACATAATCTCCATCCTTTAGTTAAAATGAAAATGCATTACACAAAGTGTAAAGAAACAACTGAATCAGCTTCCTAAGCAAACTACATAGTCTTATCTATGATTTGGGGGTACATAGCTGAATGATGGTACAAATGTGATTCCTGACTTCACAAATCCTAAAGTCTAATAGGAATTGCAAAACAGAGTTTAAGAGGCAAATATTCATTGAGGGAAGCTCTAAGACATTGGTCTTAGAATATTTTTGCTTTTATGCAGAAATTGCACTAGTAGGAATAGCTGGTTTAAAGAAGGAAGATACAAGATTGCAAGAATACAATCTTCTTTATCGTGGAGAGCATGACTTTCAACAGGAGTTGCTCTATGTTCATTTTTTCTTATAAGAAGTTGCATTCATTTTGTTTAGAGGGACTAGGAATGATTTTGTTGCCTGTTTATTTAACCAAGTTACTTTGCTATTCTGTCTTGATTAAACAGTTTACTATGTGATTTATGATTCTTCTATGGTCTATAAGGAAGAATCCACAGGATGTGAACTCAAGGTATTATTTGCATAATTGGTTATTCAAAACAGTTGTGTCAAATTCATAGTTAAACCATACATAAAGATCAGGGCTAGCTGCATATTAACTTAGAAAACTACATATTAACACTCTCTATTTCATATTGTATTTTTAATCTATTTTGTTAAACACATCCCAATTTTATTTAAATCTGGTTTAGACTACTCTCTGGAATGTTGAAGCTGACCTGAGTGCTTGACATCTGTGACCTAAAACACTTCACACTAAACTTGGGGATAGCCGAAGACAATAGAGTGTGAGGGAGAACACTGCTTTAATGTGTGTGTGTGTGTGTGTGTGTGTGTGTGTACATATATATGTATATATACATGTAATAGGTGGGGAGAGAGATGTGTTTCATTTTTAAGAGATAAATGTGTCTAGCTAGATTTGCTGATGCTACAGTTATCTACATATTCAGAATGAAAAGCCACAACTGAGTTATTCATTGCTAGTGAAATTGAAAACTTAAAGAATCTTTATGAAGAAAAATCAGCTGGTGTATAGTAAAAATTGCCCCTCAAATGTCCTTTTGACTCAATAATTTAATTTTGGGAAATATTTCCTGAAAGTGATAAAAACAAATTTTTTTTTAATCCATGGAAAGGTTTAAAGCAGCTATATAATGCAAAAAAAAATTAGAGAATAGTCTAAATGGGAATAGGGGAAAGACTAAAACACAACAATCAGATCTTGTTTGAATTACCTAGATTGCTGAGATAATATTGGATTTTTCAGACTGAAATATCCATATAGGTACCTACACTTTCAAGACTTTTATTAATCTTCCAACATCAACTTTGGCCATATACATAATACATTTGGCCATATACACCTTGAGAATAGGGGGCTTGCGGAGTATAACCTAAATAGACAAGTATCGATCTATAAATCTTTCTTTGGGTTCTTTCATTGTGGATGTAAGACTGGAAGGTATTATAAACAAATAACAACAAAATAGCCATGCATTTGTGTGCTATGCTATTCATTTATTGCTATCTAGAAGATTACAAGCTTTTCTTTTATTATCATCTTGCTACAAATAGAGGCACTTAGACTTGCTGTGCAAATTACTGCTATAAAATGTATCTAAGTTTTTAATGCATTAATAAAATGAGATATTCTCCCCAGATGGAGAAAGTGAAATATACTTTAGGAATTCACAACCCATGAAGTATATAACTCATTTCCTGATATTTTTGTCCAGTGCCTCATTAATAAATACCAAACTATGAAAGCCTTTACAAAGATTAACTCTACCTTAATCAGTGGAAAATCATCTCTCTGCTTTGCCTCTTCTCAGCAAAATAATTCTTTTTTAAAAGAATGCAAATATTGCCAACTGAGTATACATCTAAGACTGAAAGTCTTAGCCCTATCCATAGACATGTTGTAATTCACTTTCCTTTCATCATTTTCATTCTGATTTTTTTTTATTCTTATGAAGGCAGGAATCCAAGACAATCACACAACATCAGAGAATACTTTAGCAAAGAAGAGGTCAAGGTTATATTTGTAATTCACCTAAAATACTTACTCTTTTAATCAGATTGCCCATACCTTGTTCTCAATGTTGTACCCACTCATATCTGTTAACCTTTCTCATTTGTGGTATAATTACTGAGGTTAGTTTTTTCTTGTAATTGGATTACATATTTTGGTAGTATCCTAAAGTATGGATGTTTTCAATAGGTCAAGATTCAAGAATCATAATATCCAACAGAATGGAATACTGAAAAGAACTTTGAGGAATAACTTAGTTTATTGTCTTGCCTTCAAGATTATATTACAGAGATTTCCATTACTATTGCCATAGAAAGAGAAATCATAACACTTCTTGGGTATGGTGTACTATACAAAAGGCCCTTGGGTACAGAAGGCACTGTGATGAAAGGCAGGAAGACATAGTAGATAGACTTATGGATCAGGGCTCTGGAAAGCATGGGTTCTAGTCTTGTCTCTAAGACATACTAGCTGTGTAACCATGAGCAAGGAAAAACTCCTTTCAGTATCAGTTTCTCCATCTGTAAAATTAGGATATTGTACAAGGTGGCATCTGACAACCCTTGTAAGGCTGTGAAGTTATGGTCCTTTGCCCAAAGAATGACTCCTCCTTAGAAGATCTCCAATAGATGACTATCTGTACACGTCTACAATGGAACATTGTATCTTCCCAGTTACCTATTTTATTTTCAGAATTCTAATTGGAATTTTGTTCTTTCAACAGATATTTATTATACTCCTACTATGTCAAAGACCTTTACTGAGCACTGGGTGTACAATGGTAAAGTATAATGCAAGTTTTCTGAGGAACTTGCATTATATTTGGTATGGGGCATGCTGCACACACAAAGATAAGTGTGATTAAAAGTTGGAACAATTGTCACCAAGAAGTTACCTATGTTGCTAAAGATTATTATATCCTTGGCCAGTGACCTTTTCATAAAAGACAAGAACTTCAGAAGAAAAAGAAGATTTAAGCAATGAATAACTGAAACTGGAATCTGAAAATAGTATTTGGATTTCTGAACCCTGGCTCAGAATGACAGCCTCCAAATCAAGCACCTAATAATTTCCTGATTTTCCTTAAAAATAATTTTATCATTCAAAGTCTGGTTGAACTAAGGAGGGGAATTTTTTTTTGGACATGGTTCTTAGCAAGAAGCTGTTGAGGTAGAAATGATGAAAAACTTCAGGGGAAGCAACCATTCTACCTTAGAGTTAGCAAAATAGATAGAAAGGCTGAGACATTACGACCTAACTCCTAGATTTTAGTAGAATCTATTTTAAAGAGTTCAAAGGGATCATAGGTGAGGTCCCATGACCAAAAATTTTATAGGGAAGTTGGCCCTGGATCGATAGGAAGCTCTTAAGAATGAAATTCTGATGATGCAAAGCAAAATATTTTCAATGAAGGTGAAAGAAAGGCATTGTTTAAAGAGGTTAAGGTGGATGCCCAGAGAACTCATCAACCACCTTAGATTTATTTAAATTATGTGTGCAGAAGATATCAGTAAAGCCAAATAGGAGAGGATGAATAAAGTAGCATGGCATGGTTTAGTTAGAATAATGTCAAGAGTATTAAAATTAAGAATGAGTTGAAATTGACAAGGAAAAATAAGGCAAGAAAATGTTATTTTAAGCTATATGGGAGAAAAGAGGAGCAGAGAATGAATTGGGCTGCTGCCCTGTGTATAAGACATGGTGGTCACAAAAGATGATCAGAAGACATTGCTGCTCAAGTGCTAATTTGCTTCTCTTCCAAGAAGCATGCACTTTGGCCTAGAAATGCAGAACCAAAAAATAGCTAAGAAGCAGTTAATACCCAAGGTGTAACGAGATAAGGAGAACATCTAATTGCTCTTGATTGGCTTGAGTCACTAGGCTTGGACAAACTAGATTGTCCATTGTGTTACTGATGTAAGCTCATTAATCTCTGAAGGATCCTAGGAAATGTGAGATTTCCCTTTGTACCATAGGAAAGCAGAAAAGGAAATATTCTTATTTTTTTTTAAAGAACGATGACAGTAGAATTTGAAAAACATAGACCAGTCAATTCAATTTCTAGCAAAATTCTATGATGTTATATTAAAGGGATCACTACTGAATATGTAGAAAAGAAATGACTTAATGAAGAACAGAGTATTCCAAACTAACCTAATGTTTTTTGCTTTTTTGTTTTCCTGACAAGAATACTAGACTGATAGATCAGAGACATGGTGCATATAACTCTTAAATTTTTGCCAAGTTTTTTGGCAAAATTCCTCTTGGAAAAATGGAAGGATTTTAGGTGATGGTATAGTAAGAAAGATTTGAATGACCAGATCTAATGATCTGACATCAACTTGAAAAGAAGTTTCTGGCAGAATGGCTCAGAGATTTATGCTTAATTCTATGTTGATTACCTTGTTAGCAATAACTTGGATAAAATTACAGATAACATATGAATCAACGTTGCATGTGACACAAAGCTTGGAGGTATAGCTAAAAATACTGGATGACAGAATTAAGATCCAAAAAAGGCTGACAGGTTAGAACGTTTCACTTAATCCAATAATAAATTTAATAAAGATAAACAAAAATATTACGTGTAGCTTAAAAAACCAGTTTCACAAGTGTAAAATGGGAGAAGCACAGGTAAACAAAAGTTCATAGGAAAAGACCTATTTTTATTCTCATGGATTTCAAGATCAATATGAATCAACATAGGTTGAAGGAACAAAGCGTTTGTCTTGGTTAAGAGAAGACATGAGGGAGGCAGGATATACAATTAGCTAAAAGTATAAGAAAGGTTGTTTTGTGGAAGAGGGAATAGATTTATTTCTATTTACCCCAGAGGGTAAGCCTAGAAGTAATGGATACTTAACAGGTAAAAATTTAGGCTTGCTCTAAGGAAAAATGTCTTGACAAAGGTATCAAGAAGTTTAATGGGCTACCTCATATGGCTACAGGCTTCCTTTCCTTGAGGAGTCTTTAGAATTAGTTAGGAATGTTGCTCAGTCAATCAGCAAGCATTTATTAAGTGTTTATTATGTGCCAGGCCTTGTGCTAAACTCTTGGGATACAAAGAAAGGCAAAAGGTACCTCTTGCTTTCAAGCATCTCACAGTCTAACGGGAGAGACAACATGCAAAGAATTATGTACAAATACTATATATACATACACATGCACACAAATACATATGTTGTTCAGTAATTGTTCAGTAGTCTCTGATTCTCTGTGACCCCATTTGGGGCTTTCTTGGCAAAGATACTAGAATGGATTGTTATTTCCTTCTCCAGCTCATTTTGCAGATGAGGTAACTGAGGCAAAGAGAGTTAAATGGCTTGCCCAGGGTCAAACAGATAGATAGTAAGTGTCTGGGGCCAGATTTGAACTCATGAAGATGTCTTCCTGACTCCAGGCTCAGCACTCTATCCACTATGGCCCCACCTACCTGTATACACACACACAAATTAAGTTTCTGTATAATTTTTTTTCAATCATGCAGATCATACAAATTATCCTCCAAAAGATTTTAAGATAATAGATTTCGAGCTGAAACATACATTACAGGCATCTGATTGTCATTTTTACAGATGAGGACATTAAGACACTGACTAGATAAGTACCTTTCCCAGGGTCTCAAAATTGGAAGTTTGAGACTGGATTAGAAGCCCGTTCTTTCTATTGGAGTTCCATCACACCTTGCTCCTGCTCAGATGTCAGTAGAATCCAAGAGTTGAGATATTATTTGAATGATTGGGCAAGTCACAATCTAAATTCTAAATTCTATGGAGACTATCAATAGTATTTCAGTTAAAAGCAAAGAGTGCTTACTTAGAATTATTTTAAATATAGAATTAATTTTTCATGAAACTCCACAGAAAGGCAATCTAATACAGGGGACAGAGAGTTAGTCTCAGAGACAAGAAGATTTAATCCTGTCTCTGACACATGCATGACTCTGGACAAGGCACTTAGACTTTCAGGCAACTATCTAAGAGTATAAATTCCAGAATAATTGGTGATAGGGGTTTTTACCTTCAGGAGTTCCTTATTGATGAAATGGGAGATGGGGTGGGGACAGAGACATGGAAAGAGAGAAAGAGACAGTGAGAGATAGAGACAGAGAGACAGAGAGAGAAAGAGAGAGAGAGAGAGAGTGAGTGAGAGAGAGATCCACGGTCCAAAATCCAAAAATTGAGAGTTGGCAAAGATTTATTGCTGTGATTGAATACAAATAATGTCAGTTTCAGGTGTTTTTCCCCACTTAAATAACAAGAACTAATTGTTTAGCTTTATTATTTACATAAAGTTCTCTTTACAGTACCTATTTGTTTTCCTGTTACTTTCCTGACTTACTCTAGTGAAATTTAAATATTTAAGGCAGAGTAATAAACAAGTCAGCACCTTGAAGAGGCTGCAGAGAAGACCAGGAAGAGTGGGAGGTTGGGCAACCTGGCACATAGGGCTTAAATCATTAAATGTAAGCCCAGGTTGTATTCAAAGGAGAAGAAATTGTCTTTTTTTAAGGCAGAGAAAAAGGCTGGAATGCTGGAATTTTAACTGCCTCTTCAGTTCACCCAAAGGATCTTTTATTCAGCTTCTGACAGGAAAGTAGTGAGTATTTTGCTGTGAAGTCTGTTCTCCTCTGGACCCAAAGGACTTTACATATTCCACATTGGCTATGAATCATCAACACAATTTCCCTGTTCAGAGAGGACTGTCTTTCTTACATGTCAGTTAAGCACTACCATGCTGATGAAGTATGGCACAGTTTGGATGCATGAGTTGTATTAAGACATCCTGTTTTCATGGACCTTGGTTCCTCATCATTAGCTTGGTGATGAAGGTCTCTCTCTCTCTCTCTCTCTCTCTCTCTCTCTCTCTCTCTCTCTCTCTCTCTCTCTCTGTCTCTCTGTCTCTCTCTGTCTCTCTCTGTCTCTCTCTCTCTGCTCTCTGTCTCTCTGTCTGTCTGTCTCATTAACACTGATATTGTTTCTAAGATTTTTTTGAAGTGTTCTCATTTCCCCCAAGCAACATCTCCTTACTTATGCCATTGAAAAAAAAATCTTCTTTCCATGGATCCTTTTCTATTTTACATTAACTGTGGGGAAACTGGGCTTCCTCTCTTGCCTATCCATTCTGCTATGATCCCTAGCAATGGGAAATGTTTGTGTGTATGAGTATCACAGTATCTTTTCCAGAAAGTTTAAAAACTACAGTCATTTCCTCCATCAAAACTTTCATACCTGGGGTCATTACACTCAGCACTTCCTCTTTTATAATTCTTATTTTCTTCAATCACCTTTGAAAATATTCCATTCCCCCTTCTTCATACCAATAATTCTGGAATAGCTGAGTAGAAGTTATTGAAATTAACATTTAAATCAACTGGGAAAAGGCTTGACAAGTTTTTTCCATTTTTTCCAGAGCTAGAAGGATTCCTCAAGAAGTTTTCAGCCTGGCTTCACACTTGACTCCCCTAACAACTGTTCGTCCATTCGTTCAAGTAAGAGAATCTGCAAATGAACTAAATAAGAATTATTTCATAAGGAGGCTCTGTCTCATGCTGACCCTGCATTAAAAAAATAACTTAAGTTCATCAGTCATATTTAAACCCTTTTTGATTAACTTCATTCAAAAAAAAAACCTACATAAATACAATTTCTTTTTTTTTTTAAC
>CM053588.1:246404373-246453812 GCA_028646515.1 Pseudochirops corinnae
GAGAGAGAGGAGAGCAAGAAAGAAAAAAAGGAAGAGAAGAAAAGAAAGAGTGGAAAAAATATGCCTTAATTTGCACTCAGAGTTTATCCATTTTCACTGGAGGTCTGTAGCATTTTTTTTTTCATGAATCCTTTGGAATTGTCATGGATCACTGTATTGATCAGGGTGGCTAAGTCCTTCATAGTGAATCACTGGTGCCATGTTGCTGTTATTTGTACAATGTACTACTGTGTCTTCTCACATCACTTTGCATCAGTTCATAGTAATCTTTCCAGGTATTTCTAAACCCTCATCATGTCTTACAGCACAATAGTATTCCATCACAATCATATACCACAACTTATTCAACCATTCCCCAACTGATTGATATCTCCTCCGTTTCCAAGTTTTTGTAACCCCAAAAATAGCTGCTATACATATTTTTGTACATATATGTCCTTTCTCTTTTTCTTTTATTTCTTTGGAATACAGACTTAGTAGTGGTATTGTTGAATCAAATGTACATTTGTACATTTATGGATGCACATTTTGTAGCCCTTTGTCCAGACAATTCTCCAAAATGTTTGGACCAGTTCAGAGCTCTACCAACAAGGTATTAGTTTACTCATTTTCCCACATCTCTTTCAACATTTGTCATTTTCCTTTTCTGTTATGTTAGCCAATCTGATAAGTATAAGGTTATTTTAATTTGTATTTCTCTAGTTATTAGTAATTTAGAACATTTTATATGTAACTATTAATAGCTTCAATTTTTATATCAATTAAGGAATGGCTTTCTTTTTTAATATAAAATTGACCCAGTTCCCTATATATTTCAGAAATGAGGCCCTTATCAGAGAAACTTTGCATAAATCTTTCCCAGTTTTCTATTTTTCTTCAAATTTTGGGTGCACTGCTTTTGTTGGTACAAAAAGTTTTTGATTTCGTGTAATCAAAATTATACATTTTACTTCCCATGATCCTCTCCATTTCTTGTTTGGTTCTAAATTTCTTCCTCATCCGTTGATCTGACAGGTAATTTTTTCCATGCTCATCTAATTTCTTTATGATATCACCCTTTATGCCTAAATTATATGCCTGTTTTGACCTTGGTATTTGGTGTGAGATGTTGGTCCATGCCTAGTTTCTGTTTCCTAATTTTCCAAGCAGTCTTTGTCAAACAGTGAATTCTTGCCCTAAAAGTTTACCAAACTCTCAATTTCTGTGGTCATATTGACCTCTGTAAATTTTGTACCTGATCTATTCCACTGATCCTCCACTCTATTTCTTAGACCAACCCAGACCTATTTGTTTTTTTATTTAATGATCACTGCTTTGTAATATAGTTTGAAATCTGGCACTGCCAGGCTGCCTTTCTTTGCATCTTTTTTAATTGATTCCATTGATACTCTTTAGATTTTGTTCTTCCAGATAAATTGTGTTATTATTTTTCTACAACAAAATTCTTTGGTAGTTTGATTGGTGTGGAACTGAATAAGAAACTGATTTAGGTAGAATTGTCATTTTTATTATATTGACCTCAACCTACCCAAGACCAATTACTATATCTCTAATTGTTTAGATCTGTCTTTATTTGCGTGGGGGGAAAAACTGTTTTCTAACTATGTTCATGTATTTACTGGGTGTGTTTTGGCAGATAAACTCCCAAGTACTTCACATTGTCTATATAGTATACATACAATTTCAATATGAGATTATCCTCCGTCTCATCTACTCTGGAGTAATTAATTTTTTTAAACTTACCCTGCAATTTTTTTTATCATTTTAAAGTTTTTAAAATATTTTGATTGTTATTTCCAAATGATTTCAATCACCCAGTAAGATGTGAAGATACAATTGGATTGTAGTTCATGCAGAAACCTCTGTAATGTCAAACCAAATCACAGGTAAAGGCCAAAATGTTCTAGGCATTGTGCCAAATTATCAAAATACAAAGACAGGTATGGAACAGCTCCCGATCCTTAAAGAGTATATTCTGCTCAGGGAGTATTACACCTCTGCAGGTAAATAAATACAAAGTAACAAAAAGCAATTTCAAGACAGAAAGAGCGTTAATAACCTAGTGTTAATAATAATAGTAATAACTCTCAGGAGCCATCTTGTTCAGGAGGTACCAACTGAACTGTACATGAAAGACCTAAGAATGGGAGGTACAAAGACAGTTCATTATATTTGTGCAAAGATTTGGAGGTAGGAGATTATAGGAAGTCATCTTAGCAAAAAAACCAGAAGGCATCTTTGATTTGATTGGGAAATAAACAAAAGGGAGCCATTGTGTGGAGTAGTAACCTGATACATGTTACATTAATAAATACATTAAAAAAAATATTGGACTAGATTATGTGTAAGCTCCCCTCAGCCCTAAATTCTCTGATTTTCATATTCTGTGTTACTCTCATGCTTCCAAAACATGTCAGCTTAATATGAAATATTCCTATCTAGCTTGCAAAGTGTCTACTTCACAGGTCTTTTACAACAGTATTCAAACACTTTTTTCTTCCCATTAGCACTATGTCTGGCACACAGTAGGTGCTCAATAATTTATTTTTTCCTAGTTCCTTTCTTTGTCTTGTAATTGTTTTCATAGAACAAAGTAGTTTTCTTCATAATCATGCTCTACTTTTTTAGAAGTTGCATCTTAACTAAGTTTTTCCTCCACATGCTTGGAAACATTGAATTGTTTTTTTTTTTAATCCTATATTCCCCCAAAAATTTCAAATTATGCAACCTCTTAAAAAGAAAAGAAAAAGAGGAAAATATTTTCTTCTGTCTGAAAAAACTGAACCTTAAAATTCATTTCTGTTTAGATATAAGCATAACAACAACAACAACAAAAGGAGAAAGAAGAAACTTGACGTATCCTTTCCTACACTCTTAAGAATGTCTCCAGTCTCTTAACTCCCAATGAAGATTTTTAAACAAAGCAGTCTCATGACCATATATATGAATATTTTCCCTGATAGTGACATTAAGTACGGGCTCAAGAAGAGAGAGATAAGAGTTAGAAAAACCTTTAAGAAGGTTATTATAAAAGATTGGGCAATATAGGTGTGTGGTAATGATAAGGGTCTGAATTTGGATAATGATAGAGAGAATAGAAAGAAGTGGAGATGGAATTGACAGACCATGAACATTAGGTATGGAAAATGGTGGAGCCATTTATCCCAAGGTTACACACATGGGGTGCTGCATGATACCAGATATATAAATAATATAGTCATGGGATCCTTTCTGATCTTGTGACACATATAGAAGACATCTTGTTCAAGAAGAGACTTTGAGACTGCCTTTTACTCTAAGTCAAATGCTTTAAAAAAATAAAAAAATGGAAACAACAGGATTTTGTATTATCTTAGTCAAATGTGTAATTATAAAGATATTGTCTGCTGTAGACAATTATCTGTGAAAATCTTCCTATTCCACTCTCATATACTCATCAAGGACACTTTTATGGCATACATATGCAATTCTCATGAAGATTTTGCAGAGAGGATAAAGTAGACATATGAGATGGCAGATCACTTTGTTGCCTTTAAAATACTATCAACTTTCCCCTATTCCCTTTGGTGCAGGCTAGTTAGCTTTTCCCCTATACCTATCCCAAGGCCCAGACAGAAACATTTCAACAGGAATAGTCATGATGACTGGAAGTTTCATATCATAACTACTAGATGACACTAAAGTGATTATACCAATTTAGACTTTATCCTATCATTCAGGATGTGAATTGTATTCCCAGCTTTGTGTCATCTGCAAAGCTGACTAGCATGTCATTTATGGCTTCATCTAACTCATTCCTAAAAATCAAAAACACCACAAAACCAATGACATCACTCAGTCATGTGACCATTCAATAAGCATTTATTAGCCACCTACTGCATGTAAGCCATTGTGCCAAATTCTACAGACACAAATATAAAAGAAAAATACAGGCTTTACCCTCGAAGCTTTTAAAGTTTATTGGGGCATTCTAGTTTGCAACATCTCTGCCTCTATACCCTCCAGAAAGGATCATGGACTTCATTTGAGCACTCACCAACTATTGTCTGGACTATAACAACAGCCTCCTACTTCATTTCCCTTCTTCTCCCCTCTCTAATCTGTCCTTCTTACAGCTGATAATATAGCCTTTTTAAACGAGAAGCCAGAATATATAATTTTCCTGCTCAAGAAGTTCTGGTGGCTCCCACTTGTTTATGGGATAAAATGCCAATCCCTCTCTTTGAGGATGAAAGTCTTTCACAATCTGACTCTGGAATACCTTCCTAAATTTACTATTATTTTCCTTCGTTATCTTTCCGTTCTAGCCAAACCAACCTACTTGCAGTTCCTTATGCTTGATATTCTATCTCCCATCTCTGTGCCTCTACATAGGCTTTCTGCCATGCCTAAAATGTACTTCCTTCTTTGTTTGTTTTATTTTGTTTGTTCTTTTATTTTCTGTGGAGTCTCCACTCTAGGGCTACTTTTTAGCCAAAGCATATACCGATTCCCCCATTGCTAGTGCTGATTCCATTTTTCTATTTACTTACTTGTGTTCGTATAGTTTCATCTCTAATAGAAGCTAAGCTCCTTGAAATGTGGAAAATTTTTTTTTTTGGTTTGGTTTTGGTCTCCAACATCTAGGACCGTACCTAGTCCATAAGAGGAGCTCAATAAATCTTTGTGAATAAATAAATTTTAAAAATGCAATATGGTCTGAGGAGGGAGGGGGCACAAATTATAGAGGAAATCAAGAAATTTCCCCCCTCTAGATGGCACCTCACTTGATCTTGGGTAAAGGATTCTAAGAGGTAGGGGAAGGAGTGAATTTCAGGTACAGGGGTGGGGATAGGGGAAAACTTTGCAAAGGTATAGAAGTGGGAGATAAAATACCAGTTTAGGGAACAGAAAAGAGCAGAGTTTGGAGGGAAGAGAGAGTGCATAAAAATAAGTGTTATGTAATAGCTCTGGAAAGGAAGGTCAGAACCAGGCTATTTGTCATCTTAAATGTCAAGCTGAACAGTTTGCCAATAAGGGGCTACTAAAAATTCTCAAGCAAGGCAGTAATATAAAGATAGCTCTGCTTTAGGAAGAGAATTTGGCAACTGGGAGATGAATAGATTGGAGAGGGGAGAAACTGGAAGCAGTTATTCCAATTAGGAGGAAATTGCAGTAACAATTCAGGTAATGAGGGCTTTGAACTACAGTGTTGGTCATAAGAATAGAGAGAAAAGAATTAATGCAAGAGATATTGTGAGGCTACAAAAAGCTAAATTTGGAATCTGATTTGACATGGGGTTTGAGGGAGAGTGAAGAGATGAGGATGACTCTAAAGATACAAAACTTGAATGACTGAAAACATGGAGGTATAATGGAAAAAAAAATATTAAATTTGTAGCCAAATGATGTGTGTTCAACTCCTGGCCCTGCAATTTATTATCTATGTGGCCTCAGGGAAATTATTTATCCTCTCTGGGCTTCATCTTAGTTATCTGTAAAATGAAGGAGCTAGCCTAGATAATGACTAAGGTCATTTAGAGTTAAAAGAAGCTCTAAATCTATGCTGATATGGTACAATGGTGGTTATTTGTTTGTTGTCTTTTGTTCTTGAAGAGGATCAAAAATGACATGAATGACAGTACTCTCAAGAGAAATTGGGAAGTTTGGTGAAATGTCTATTTGTAGAGAATATTGAATTCCATTTTGTAAATATTGAGTATGAGATGTGTAGCAGGCATTGAGCTAGAAATGGCAGTAAGCAGTTGGTGATATGGAACTAGAGCAGGAGAGAGATAAGGATTGAATATAAATAGATAGATATAGATAGAAAGATATAGATACAGATAGCTAGATACAAATAGATAGGTAGAGAGCTAGACAGACAGACATATATCTTGGAGTCATAATATCATAGGATTCAGAGCTGAGAGGGATCTTAGAGGCCATTTAGTCAAAGTTCTTCACTCTACTGATAAGAAAACTGAGGCTGACTGGTTAAATATTAAAAAAAAAATTTTTTTTTGAAAAATAAATTTCAGCTATGTATTGCCAGGGCAATATTTACGGCACTGACAATGATTATGACTATGCTGGCATAGTCCTGAATCACAAAATATAACAGACTCTCCATGTAGAAGACAGAAACAAAACATTTATTCAAACACCAGAAAGCCAAATCCCAACACCAGAAAACTGAATCCATCATAGCAACAAAGAAGTTAATACATATTATTACTCAAGGAGCAACACCATCCCAAATGCAATATGATCTCAGGAGGGAAGGAGCACAAATTATAGAGGGAATCAAGAAATGTTCCCCCTCTAGATGGCACTTACTTGATCTTGGGTAAAGAATTCTAAGAGGTAGAGGAAGGAGTGAATTTCAGGTACAGGGGTGGGGGTAGGGGAAATGCTTGGGCCTTCACATAAACAAACACCCACAATCTGAACTGTTTGCTTGCCTGCCTCCTCTCTCTCCCTCTGCTCTAACTATTCTAACTTATTTCCTGCTCCATGTATTCAGCTAACTCTTCCCACCACAGGCTCCATGTGATTACATTTGGCCTATTAAGGGGCAGGGAAGATCTTCAAATTATCATTACCATTACAAGCTAATGTCCCAACATTGATTGCAGAGGATAAGGAGGAAGATAAATTAATACAAAGAATTTGACAATAACCTATAGGTTAAATAATATCTATTTTAATATTTTGATGCCTTTTATGCAAAGGTTGGGATGTGGAAAGATGTAGAAAATCAGAATGTATGGATCAATGTAAAGAATGAGAAGGAAAAAACTTGGATATATAGAAGCCTCATGCCCATTCATTATGAGTATTTTCTTCAAGAAAAGAATTGGGTAGTGATAGTTGAATAACATAATAACATAAAATTGATTTTAATAACTGGTCAACTACTTGTTATTGATATTAGTGTCATTCATTCTGGAATTAACAATCTATCTAACAATGGATCACTACATTATTAGAACAAAGAGCAAAATCTATACAAAGCTAGGAGGGACAACAAAAAGGGGAGAAAAAGATATAGTATACAAGTAGAACAACCCCAATCAGACCTATTCAAATAAGCCATTGATGTTAAAAATAGAAAATAGAGGGAGGAAATGGCATTGATGTCAAGTAACAATCTTGTACATAAAAATTTAACTAAGGCATGTCAATTTCTAAAATTAAAAGACCAAAAGAGTTTAAAAATCATCTTTACTCAATCTTTACTCAATTTACTTTGCAAATACAAAAGGTATGGTACCTAATGACACCAGTTTGTAATATCAACTCTGTCTTAGATCTTCAACAAAAGAAGCAAAAGATTATAAGGAATATTGCCTCATAAAATAGTGTGAACTAGGAGAGGGAAAAATGTTTAAAAAAATCTTGACAAAATACCCAACCAAACAAATTCAATCCAAAGCAGAAATAAAAGCATCAAAAAGAAACGAGAAGGAGGAAAATATGGAAGCCAAAGATAGAAAAGATTCAAATGGATTTTCATAACCAAATATTTTCTCCATTCTGTGAAGAGAAGCCATAATATTTGGACTCCAATCACAACGCCAAATGAACTTCTAAAGAAGGCAAAAGTGGAGTTGTAGCAAAAAAAAAAAAAAAAAAAAAAGGATAGGAAATACAACTGGATGTTATAATTTTGAGGGCATTGAAGGACTATTTCCTGAGGCATCTGGAGAGGAAGATTCCAAAGATATGGAAAAATAAACTTTTAGATATTATTCTAGAAAGAAAGGTGACTGAGATGATGTTAATAATTACTGACACATATATCTATTTTCCCATTTATGTAATTTTTAGTGATAATTGCCTACAGATGCATCAAAGATATCTTTTAATAAAGGAATTAGAACAGAATAAGAAGGCTTTCACAACTGATACTCCACAACCATTATAACATTGGCAGATAAAGAATCTTTCTATGTTAATTGTTTGTTGATTGGGGAAAAAAAAAGAAAATTGTTGATTCATCAGAGCAAAATTCCACTCTAAAGGTTCCCCTCTAAAAAGATATCTTCTATGCATGTTGAAATTATACAGGATTTCTGGAAAGCTATAACAATGGGGATAATTTTTTTCCTCTAAGGGTTGTCTTTTCTCTGTCTATCTAGTATCTGTTTTTGTTTTTTATTGTCTCTCTAGTACTCAAACAGTGCCTGACAGATGAGAAGGGCTTAATAAATGCTCATTGATTGATTGTGTTGTGATTGATTGATGAGATCAGTTTGAGCAGATTCATTTGAGTATTTTCTTCCTTCTATTATGTCTATGTGCTTTTCTCTTTCCTCTTGTACAAATACTCCAACTACAATACTGACTATTTATGGAAATGTATTATGCAATGAGAAAAAAATAAAGAGGAACTGTATGACTGAAATATGCAAATGAGATCTGGGAAAAGTATCATCATTTGTTTATTTATTTATTTATTACCAAATCTGTAAGTTACAGGGTTAATAAACCATGAGTTTTTGACAAGCCAAGCATCAAATGGAACACATTAGATTTCATGAAATGCACAAACACCCCATTTGCCTTATTTGAATACTTTCAAAGATACTTACCTGATAAGAATGAAATCTTCAATGACTTTTTATAGCAAGCTGGTTAAAAATGGAAAATGATTTCAAGTGTTTACTTTCCACCATTTATATTTGTCTATTCTTGGAATACAGAGCTTAGTCGGCTGAAGTGATATAGTTCAGTGGCTTAATGGATAGTGCACTGAGCCTGCAGTCAGGAAGACCTGGGTTCAAATCTGGCCTCAGATACTTGCAAATCAAGCAATGCTGGGCAAATCAATGAACCTCTGTTTGTACCGATTTCTTCATCTACAAAGTAGGGATAAAAATAGCATCTACTTGTCAGAGTTGTTGTGAAGATCGAATGAGAAAATAATTGTAAAGCATTTAGCAAATTCCTGTCACATAGTAAACATATAAATAATAGCTATTATTATTCACTAAAATTAGATTCAAATAAATAATATCATATAGAATAAGTTTCTAAAAGTTATGAAAGAAATCAATAAAAGTAAGATTATGACTAGCTACAGCCCGACAATACCAGTAGAGAAATGATATTCACGTAAAATTTTGGATGCTTTGCCTAAATAATAGTAAACACCACGATTTTTGGAAACATCTAAGTTTATACCTAAAATTTTTCAATTTATCCAGATATTTGAGAGGCTATAATTTAGTGTTATCCGGTCAGGTATTTTAAATAACTAAACACTGTCTAAAAATGGAAAACTAACTATGTTTTCAAATTCATCTCAGTCATAAAAATCTTAGCAGAAAGAATCACTTTTGCATTTGGGTTTTAATTAGCACCTTAAAAAGTATTCAGATTTTTTTTATTTTTTTGCTGTGCATAGGGGATATTGTTGAAAGTTTTACTACAATAAGATTTGTTGGGTGGGGTCAAAATGGCAGAGTAACTTAGCAACTTTGCTGAAGCTCCCCCCACACCACTTCCATAACAACCTAAAAAATGGACCAAACTGAATTCTGATCAGGAAAACCAAGAAAAAATCATAGTGAGTCATTCTGTCAGTCCAAGACAGCTTAGGGAGATAAAGAGATCTGTAGACACTTGGCCAGGAGTGCAGAGTAACAACAGAAGCAGCAAAAGAACTGGCATGAGGCATTAGTCCTGGACTGTGACAACAGAAGTAGCCATGGTGAGGAGACCAGTACCCCAGGACACTGTGGGGATTGAACATCTGGGCAGAAAGAGATCCCAGGGTACCCTTGTAGTAGGATGAGGACCAAGTTGCCCATCTAATAGCTCTATAGTCCATTAACCAATTTCAGGTCACAATTCCAAGGCAGAAAGGAATGGTTGCACTCATGAAATACTAGGGGGCCTATTTGTGTAAAGAGAAAAAAAAAAAAAAGCACAGGCAACGAACAGATTTCTTCCTGAATCTCACCCTGTTGGAAGCACCAAAAACTTACGGGCCCTGAGACTGAGTTGTGAAAGCAGCAAAAAGATATATAAAAAAAGAAGTTCAGAATAGTCATTCCATCTTTCCCCTCTCCACAATTCTAACATAAAATCCAAAATCATAAAGTAGTTTAGAAAAATGAATAAACAACAAAAACAAAAAGTATCTAATGATAAAAAGTACTATAATGACAGGGAAGTTCAAGAGTCAGAATATAACGACTTGAAAACACCTACAAGAAAGCTTTGGAAAAAAAAAACAACCGCAGATTGGAAACAAGCCCAGCAAGAGTTCCTAGAAGACCTAAAGAGAGACTTTAAAAAGAGTAAAATATATTAAAAATCAAATGTGATTGGTAGAGAAATATTTTTTAAAAGAAATGAAAGCTATGCCAGGAAATTACAAAGAAAGAATTAACAGCTTGGAGAAAGAGGCACAAAATATATTGAAGAAAATAATTCCTTAATGACCAGAACTGGCCAAATGATAAAAGAGGTACAAAAATGTTTAGAAAAAAAAAACTCCTTAAAAATTAGAATTGGTGAAGTGGAAGCTAATGACTCTATGAGACTTTAAGAAACAATAAAACTAAATCTAAAGGCAGAAAAATACAAGAAAATGTGAAATTCCTTGTATGAAAAATAATTGACATTGAAAAGAGAAGAGAGAAAATTTTAAGAATTATTGGACTAACTGAAATACATGAGCAAAAAAAAAAAAAAGCTTAGACATCTTATTTTAAGAAATTATAAAACTGCCCAGATGTCTTAGAACCAGCAGAAAAATTTGAATTCAAAAGGATCCACTAGTCATTTCTCAAAAGAAATCTCAAAGTGAAACCCCCAAATAAAATCCAGATAGAAATCCCCAAGTTCCCAGGAATGTTATAACCCAAATCCAGAGTACCCCAGCCAAGAAGAAAATATTGCAAAAAGCCAGAATGGAATAATTCAAGTACTATAAAATCAAAGTTGATCACACAAGTGGTAGCAGTTATCACCATAAAGAAGCAGAGGACTTGGGATGATATTTTAGATGACAAAAGACAACAGAGAATAACTTACCGAGAAAAAAAATGAGTATAATCCTACAGGTGAAACATTGATATTTAGTGAAATAGAGTATTTTCAAGCATTCCTGATGAAAAAATCAGAGCTAAATGGAAAATTTTACATTTGAACATAAGACATTAGAGAAGCATTAAAAAGGAAAATGTGAATGATAAATTATAAGGGACTAAATAAGGTTAAGCTATTTATATTCCTCGAAGAATCTGATCATCACCCAAACAGTTGGAGGGAATTGACTGAGAGGACATGAATGTGAGTCTATTTTGTTGAGATGGTCTCAAAAGAAGAATGGAAGAGTGAAAAGGAAGGTTGCACTGGGAGAAAGGGGATTTGAGAGGAAGAATGGGAAAAATTATGTCACAGTAAAAGTGACATGCAAGGAAGAGTTTGTATAGTGGTGGGGAGAAGGGAGAGAATCAGGCTGTGTTTGAATTTGACTTTCATCTGAGCTAGTTTAAGAAAGGACCCATATTATACACATATATACATATATACAGTTATATACATATAACTTCTTGAGTGAATATGGTTAAAAAAAGAGAAGGATAAATATAAGCAAATAAGATAGAAGAAAATACACAATTAGCATTCATAACTGTGAATGGGAATGGGATAAACTCACTTATAAAACAGAATAGCAAAATGAATTAGAAAGCAGAATCCAACAATATGCTGTTTACAAGAGACAAACGAAACAGAAAGATACACACAGAGTTAAATGAGGGGCTAGATCAGAATCCTGCTTTAGCAGAACCATGCTTTAGAAGAAGTAAAAAAAGAGGCAAGGAGAGATTTCATGATCTTGGCCAAAGCTGAAGTCAAAATAGACCTAATAAAATAGAAGAGCAGGAAAGTTGCTCTTTCCTAAAAAGTACAATAGACAGCAAATAAATACCAATACTGAAGATATATACGCCAAATGACATAGCATTAATATTCTTAAATCAAAAGTTATTTGAGTTGGGGGTGGCTAGGTGGCACAGTGAATAAAGCACCAGCCCTGGAGTCAGAAGACGTCAGAAGTCTGAGTGCAAATCCCACCTCAGACACTTAACACAAAAAACTAGCCATGTGTGACCTTGGGCAAGGTCACTTAATCCCAATTGCCCTACCTTCCCCCTCCAAAAAACAAGTTAATTGAGTTACAGGAGAATATAGATAGTAAAACTATATTATCATAATATTGGTGCACCTCAATTTACCCTTTTCAGACCAAGATAAACCTAACCATAAAATAAGCAAGAAAGAAGTTAGGAAATGTATAGAATTTTAGAAAAGTTAAATGTGATAGATCTCTGTAGAAAATTGAATAGGGATAGGAAGGAATATCCTATTTTTCAATTATTCATGGCACCTTCATAATATCAACTATGAATTATGGCATAAAACCTCACAAACAAATTCAGGAAAGCAGAAATACTAAATGATTCTTTTTTTTTTTTTACCATAATAAAATAAAAATTACACTTAATAAAAGACCATTGAAGCATAAATTAAAAATTAATTGGAAACAAAATAACTTAAAGAACAAATCACAGAATCAATTATTAATTTCATTAATGATAATGACAACAATGAGATAACATATCAAAAAATTATGTGATGCAGCTGATGTAGGAGAGAGAGAGAGAGAGAGAGAGAGAGAGACAGGATAAAAAATAGGATAGGTTACTAAAAAAAATCAGAAAAGGAACACATTATAAACCCCCAATTAAACGCCAAAATTGAAATACTGAAAAGCAAAGGAGAGATAAATAAATTTGAAAGAAAAAAAAATTTAACTAATAAATAAAATGAGGAACTGGTTTTATGAAAAGAGAAAATAGAAAAACCATTGGCTAATTTGATTTTAAGAAAGAAAGAAAACCAAATTACCAGCAGCAAAAATGAAAATACTTGTCTAATGAAAAGGAAGGAAACGTGATTTATAGGTGCTATTCTATGCAGCTATATGTCAATAAAACTGATATCTTAGTGAAATGGAAGGATATCTACAAAATATAAATTGTCCAGATGAACAAAAGAGGAAACAGAACACAACCCTATCTTAGAAAAAGAAATTGAGTAGACAATATATGAATTCTGTAAGGAAAGGGGGAAAAAACCATCCAGGACCAGATGGACCAAACATTTAAAGAATAATTAATTCCAATAATATATACATTTTTGAAGCAATAGGTAAAGTAGGAGTCCTACCAAATTCCTTCTATGAACAAATATGATTTTATACATCAACTAGTGAGAGCAAAAACAGAAAAAAAATATAGTCCAATTTCCCTCATGAATATTAATGCAAAAAAGTAAAATAAAATATTTGCAAGGAAATTACAACAATATATGACAAAGATCATATTCTATGACCATACTCTATTTGTAACAGGAATACAGGATTGGTTCAATATAAGGCAAACAAAGTATAATTTACCTAATCTACAATTTAGAAATTGTTATTTCAATTGATGCATAAAAAACTCTTGAAAAAATAAAACATCCATTTCTATTAAAAAAACTTGAAAACATAGGAATAAGTAGAGCTTTTCTCAAAATGGTAAGTAATATATATGAAAAATGAAGGGAAAGCATTATCTGAAATGGGGATAAAATAGAAGCCTTTCTGAAAAGATCAGGGTGAAACTAGGGTGTCCATTATTATCATTATTATTCAATATTATACTAGAGATACTAGCTATAACAGAAAGACAAGAAAAAAAAGAAATTGAAGGCATAAGTATAGGCAATGAAGTAACAAAATTGTCATTCTGCAGATGACATTATGGTTTACTTGGAGAACCCTGAATAATCAACTAAAAAGATATTTGAAACTATTAACAGCTTAAGTAAAGTTCATAATGTAAAATAAACACATACACATCATCAGCATTTCTTTATAATACCAACAAAACTCAGTAGGAAGAAATATCCAAACAAATTCCATTTAAAATAATTGTGGTTAGTATGAGATACCTGGGAATCTACCTGCCAAGACATAACCAGAAACTATATGAACATTATTATACGATATTCTTTATACAAATAAAGACAACTTTAAAAAAATTCTATTTATTTATTTTTGCTTTTTTGGAGTGGGAAATGCACAGCACTTGGGGTTAAGTGACTTGCCCAAGGTCACATGCCTTGGTTTATGTTAAGTGTCTGAGGCTGGATTTGAACTCAGGTTCTCCTGACTCCTGGGCTGGTGCTCTATTCACTGAGCCACCAGCTGCCCCAAATAAACACAATTTTAAATAATTGGAGAAATGTTAATTGTTCATGAGCAAGTTGAACCAATACAATAAGAATGACCATATTGTTTAAATAAATTTACTTATGTAATGCCACACCAATCAAACTACTAAAAAATTACTCCAAATATAATTCATCTGGAGGAACAAAAGAATCAGGAAGTCAAATTAGTAGTACCAGATTTTAAAGTCTACTATAAATTAGTAAACATTAAAAAAAAATTCCCATGTAAGATAAGAAATAGAGGCAGTCATCAATAGAATAGATTAGATGCACAAAATAGAGGTAAATGATCATAGTAATCTAGTATTTGATAAATCCAGAGAGCCATGCTTTGTGGGCAAGAATTCATTTTCTTTGGAAAAAAAATTCTAGTGGTATTTAGTAGTAAAGTATTTAGATAGAAAATAGGCATAGACCAGCTTCTAACATGTAGCAAGATAAGGTCAAAATGGGTATATAATTTAAACATAAATTGAGATATCATAAACAAATTAGTGATACATGGGAGAAATTACTTATCAGATCTATCCATAGGGAAAGAGGTCATGACTAAATGAGAAATAGAGATATAATAGATAATTTTGATTACATAAAAATTTTTTTAAAAAAGTTTTTGCAAAAACAAAATCAATGTAGCCAAAATTATATTTTAAAAAAGCAGGAAACTGGGGGGGAAATCTTTGTAGCAAGTTTCTATGCTAAAGGTCACATTACTCCAATATAAAGAGAACTGAGACAAAGTTATAAGAATAAGAGCCATTTCCCAGTTGACAAATTTTCAATGGATCTAAATAAGTAGTTTTCAGATGAAATCAAAGCTATCAACAATGACATAAAAAAATCTGAATCACTAATATTAGAGAAATGCAAATTAAAACAACTCAGCTACCACCTCAGAACCATTCCTATCCAATTAACTAAAGATAACAGAAAAAGAAAATGACAAATTTTGAAGGGGATATGGAAAAATAGGTACACTAATGTACTGTTGATAGATTTCTGAAGTAGTGCAACCAATTTGGAGAACTATTTGGAATAATGCCCAAACAACCATAAAACAGAGATAAAACTGTGAATACTCTTCAACCCAGAAATGTTGCAACTAGGTCTATACTCCCAAAGATATCATGTAAATAAGCATGACCTATATTTACAAAAATATTTATAGCAGATATTTTGTCATTTTGGTAATTGCTGAAAATTGGAAATTGTGGAGATAACCCATTGATTGGGGAATGGCTGAACAAGTTACCATATATAGATGTGACAGAATACTATTGTGCTATGAGAAATGATGAAGGGTTTATTTTTTCTTCACAAAAACCAGAACTTACATAAATTGATGTGAAATGAAATAAATAGGACCACTAATTCTTTTTTATAGCATGACTAATATGAATGTATGTGTAGAGCCTATATCAGATTACAAGTCATGTTGAGGAGGGAGGAGGACAAGGAGGGGTAGAAAATTTAGAACTCAAAATCTTATGGAAGTGAATTTTGAAAACTAAAAATTAATAAATTAATAAAAATATAAAAACGTTTTAAAAAAGAAATGAGTAGAACCAGTATGATACAGCAGAAGCAATATTGTAAAGATAATCAACTGTGAAAATCTACAATGATCCATCATGATTCCAAAGGACTTATGAAAAATGCTATCAAACTCCAGATAAGAGAATTGATGGGCTCAGAATACAGATTAAAATTGGAAGAAGTCAGAAAGTTAAGTTAATCATTTTTTATACATTTTTATTATACAATATTCTTTACATAAATAAAGACAATTTTTTAAAAAAATTCTATTTATTTATTTATTTTTGCTTTTTTGGAATGGGAAATGCAGGGCAGCTGGGGTTAAGTGACTTGCTCAAGGTCACACGTCTAGGTTTGTATTAAGTGTGTGAGGCTGGATTTGAACTCAGATCCTCCTGACTCCAGGGCCTGCCTTCCTTCCTTCCTTCCTTCCTTCCTTCCTTCCTTCCTTCTTTCTGCAACATGGCTAATAGGGAATTTTTTTTTTGCATGAATTCATATAACTTCAAAATACTATTGTATATCTTGCCTTTTCAATGGGTGGGGTAAGAGAGGAAAAAAAGAGAATCTAGAAATAAAAAAAAAAATTTAAAAAACAAAAGACAGTAAAATTCTTTGGGAAAGCAACGACATAGCCATAGAACTTTTATTTTTATTTTTGTCTATTTTGCATATTGTTAAGTTCAAAACAATGAACATATCAAGTATTTCATGGAGGGAAGGAGGGACAGGGAGAATCACCATGACTAATTCTATATGCAGAGAAGTGCATTTATATTAAATAAATTGACAAGAAGTAAACTATTTTTACCACGGTAGACGGACATAAAAAAGTAATGAGAAGACAGCAACAATATCAAATAAAATACTGAATACCATTTGAGTAACAAATAAAAGAATGAACACATTCTCCCCAGTCCTCTCATTTATCATTCTATTTTGTATCGTTACATTCTGGGAATTGGGGAGATTTGGAGAAAAGACATTAATCACATATACAGTGAAGAATTCACTATGCAAATAGTTTTCTGAAACTCTAAAGACATTTGAGTTTTTATAGTCCAAGTTCCATCTTAATTTAGGCTTTATGCTATATTTTTTTCCATTTAATCAATTAATAATATTGTGTGCTTATTATGTGTCAGGTACAGCTGGAGATACAAAGGCAACAATAAAAAGGGCCCTTTATCCAAGGAACTTAAAAATCTAGCCATGTGAGCCTTCCACCTCTAAAGATGTCCTCCTTCTACTCTGAATTGCACTTCATATTTATGTACTTGATGTCTCTCCCATTGGAAAGTAGAAACCTTGAGGCTATGTCTCTTTTGCATTTTTTTCATTCTAAGAATTTATCATGGTGCTTGGTACATAATAAATGCTAAATAAATGTTGATTTATTGATGGAATGATTGAGACAACATATGCAATGGGATCTTAGCCCGAGGGGGGGAAATACAGAGAGACATACACACACCTATACTTAAAACTGTTAATATAATTGGTTTCCTTTGTTATTCCATTTTATGTATTTAAAAACATCATTCTGCAAATGGGAGGGGGGGGGGTTATATGGTCCATAGGCCTCATTGTATTGCCTAAGGGAACCATGACTCATAAAGGGTTAATACCCTTTTTCCAGGTCTCTAGTGGAGAGGATGAATAGATAGCCCTCTAAAGGGGCTGTCCCAGGGAACATTTGTCTGTCACTCTCTTGAAACTCCCAGGGATACAGTGACTCAGCTTTTAGTTGTGGAGATGGTGATCTTTCTGGCTCCTTCTGACCAATAAGGTCTTAGTGTTTTGGTATGAGGTGGTTGAATTCTGAATAATCCCTGGGTCACTGCCTCATGACAGCAAGAAGGCAGAACACTGTGTCATCTGACAGAAGAGACAGCTTCCAGCAGGTGCTCTCCAAACATGGGAAAGCAAAACTATAATGGGAATACTGGACTTAGATTTTTCTACCATTCCAGTAGCACTAGGCTAACTCCTAATTCAAAGCCACAATACCTAGACATTAAAATGTACCTCATCCTTATTTCATCTGATCTACCCCAGAGTAAAAATAAGACTCACCATCCTCCCTACCATCCTCACCAAAGAATCAAAACATTCAGCAACTACCATATAATGTTTTAAAGCCAAGCTAGAAAATCCAAGTCCAATGTTTTCATTATAGTTTTTCTTTTCCAAGTTGGGTAAATTATTAAACCAGTCAGTTCAAATGAGGAAGAAGCAGAGGATTCAAGCACTGCAAAGGGAATTTAAATGACTACTGTTCTATAGTCCTTGTTTTTCTTTTGGTTTCCCAAAGTAATAACAATTGAGGAATCTAATTAGGCAGAGAAAAAAGCCTTCAATCATCCTCAGGAACCAAAGAAAACTTGACTGTATGCGTGTGTCATTGCTTCTGCATGACAAGGAAGCAGAGACATTAATATTGAATTTTAAAAGCCTCCAAGTGTTGAACTCAAGATGAAGGAAGGATGTGTAGACTTTTCTACCTCTGTGGCTTAAGAAGGTTTATAATGTATCCTTCTCCACTCTTTTTAATATCAGATAAGTTATATGGTATTGGTATCCTTCTCCACTCTTTTTAATATCAGATAAGTTATATGGTATTGGTTCTTGAGCAACACAGCTTCATGCTGTCCAAGATACTGTATTAATTTAGGAGCTGACACACTGACAAATGAATGTCCTTTTCTCTGCACTGGTGAAAAGGTTGGGAGAGTCACAGATGTCCTAACATGGCCTTCTTTAATGAAGGTACCCCAATCTGAGTCATATATAAATTGGTTTCTCCCCTTTCTGAAAGGGATTCAGTATAAATCATCATGATTAGAAATGGAATCCTTTCCTCTTCATCAGTTACTTCTCTCTAGTGTAAGGATTTATCCCTCTGAATATTCTTTCTGCCTTTCAACTTCTGATACATTGAAAGACTTAAGATGGGGAAGCCAGTGGGTGATTTAAGTTTTACGCTAATATCAGGTTGTTTTTCCCCAATCATAAATTTCACATGAGCATGAAGCATCAAAAAACATTTCCTCCCTTAATTTTAAAGATTCTATTTCAAGGTCAAACTTAATGTAAAGTCATTTCTGTCTTTACCAGTGCTTTGCAAAAAATAAATACATTTCTTTTAATATATTTACTTCCACTCTTCCAGGGATAGCATACCAACCTAAGAAGTGGAAGTGAATTTGAAAGAAAATGTACCATCTTTGCTATAGAAGAGCATAAACTTACCATGATTCTACATCTTCCTAGGGTCTAGGTAACAGGCCTTATTAGAAATGAATGTTATCTCATTCAAATACAATGAAAACTTTTCAAAGGTTGTATGTTTCACTAACATTGTACACAAAATTCAATTCAATTCTTTAAGTCAGTGGTTCTCAACCTTCCTAATGTCAATACTCATATGTGGGTGTATCGGCATGTGGGCAGACCCACCTGGAGACAGAGGATAGAGGAGAGGTGTCTTGGTTCCAAAGACCATCAGAAATATGTGTTTTCCGTTTGTCTTAGGCGACCCTTGTGGCCCTGTGAAAGGGTCATTGGACCCCCAGAGGGGTTGCGACCCACAGGTTGAAAATTGCTGCTTTAAGTGAAGAACAAAACTGGAATAGCAATTCATGAACATTTAAATTAGATAAAAGAATTAAAATGTAGTTTGGTATAATCAATTAATCAATAAACATTTATTAAGCACTTACTTTGTGCCAGGCACTGTACTAAGTGCTGGGGAAACAAAAAGAGACAAAAGACAGTCCCTGCTGTCATGGAGATCACAATCTAATGGGAGAGATAAGAAAAAAATTATATAGAACTAAGATGTTTACAGTTTAAGTGGGAACTAATGAATACAGGGGAGGCACTAGAATGAAGAGCTATTGGGAAAGGCTTGCTGTAGAAAGAGGGATTTTAGCTGAGACTTAGAGAAAAGCAGGGAAGCTGGTAGAAAGAGATGAGGAAAAAGAACATTCCAAGCATAAAGTATAGCAGAGAAAAATGCTTGAAGCTAAGAGATGGAGAGTCTTATTTGTGGAACAGCCATGGGGCCAGGGTCACTGGATTGAAGAGAATATGGCAGGGAGCAAAAGATAAAAAGACTGGAAAAGCAAGAGGAATCTAGGTTATAGAGGGCTTTGAATGCCAAACAGAGGATTTTACATTTGTTCCTGGAGGGGATAGGGAGCCATTAGAGCTTTTTGAACAGAGGGTGACATGGTCAGATGTGTATTTTACAAAAATCACTTTAGTGGCTGAATGAAAGATGGATTGAAGTGGGGGGAGACCTGAAGCAAGCAAACCCTTGAACAGACTATTGCAATAGTCCACACAAGAGTTGATGAGGGCCTACACTAGAGTGACAGCAGTGTCAGAGGAGGGAAGGGAATTGACTGGAGAGATGATGTGCAAGGGTGAATTGACAGGATTTGGCAACAGATTGAATATGGGGGGAGGTGAAAGAGTGAAGAGTGAGGATGATTCTTAGATTGAGACACTGAAGGATTGAGGGGAGAGTGTTGTCCTCTACAGTAATAGGGAAGATAGGAGTGAGGGAGGGTTTAGGAGGAAAGATGATGATTTCTATTTTGAACATATTGCATTTAAGATGTCTACTGGACATTCAGTTTGAGATGCCTGAAAAGTGATTGCAAGTTCAAGATTGTAGGTTAGCAGAGAGATTGGGCCAGGACAGGTAGATTTGCAAATCATCAGCATAGAGATGGTCATTAAATCCATGGGAGCTGATAAGATCACCTGGTGAAGTAGTACAGAGGGAGGAGACAAGAGTGCTTAGAACAAAACACTGTGAGATACCTTATAGTTATGGGTGTGATCTGGATGAGAATCCAGTAAAGGAGACTAAGAAGGAGTGGTCAGATAGATAGGAGGAGAACCAGGAAAGAATGGTCTCCATTTTGCTCTGCATCTGCTGCTCTGCCTGGTTTCAGTTCCACAGAATAGGACTCCTCCATGACTGGTATTCCCTGGCCTCCCCCTACCCCCACCTTTCTTGAAACTTTTTGTATGTCTCTTCCTCCCCCCCTAGATTATAAGTCCCTTGAGGGCAGAGACTGTCTTTCTTTTTATTAGTTATATTCCCAGTGTGTAGCAAAGTGCCCAGCACACAGTAGGCTTTTAATAAATATTTAACAAATTGAATTGGTGTCTTAACAACCTGGACAGAAGAGAGTATCAAGAAAAAGATGGTGATTAATAGCATCACAGGCTGCACAGAAGTCAAGGAGAATGAGGATTGAGAACAGGTCATTTCATAGTAATAGAGAATTGTCCTTGGAGTCAGGATTCTCTCACTTCTGATGACTGCTAGATTTTTGACCCTGATCAAATAAGTTAGCTACATTGTGCTCCAGGTAACTTTTAAGTAGCAGATAATACTTCCATTGCTGGAATGAGTTACCTCATTTTGGAATTCCCTATGCCAATGAAATTATACATTCACTCCCTATCCTCTAGAAATAGGAGCAGCTCTAAGCAAAACTGGCAAGTAGGAGAATTTGGCCTAAAGCAAGAAATCAGTTTTGATTTTAAAAATTCAATCCTTAGAAGAAAAAACAAAACAATAGTTTATGTAGGTTTTTTTTTTTCCACAAATGTTTGTTGTATAGATTTAGAAACCAGACTCTAGAAATTGTGTAGTCCTATCCCCCACATTATAGATAAGGAAACTGAGGTCCACAGAGCCCAAGTACTTTGTCCAAGATTACACAAAGCTGAGACTCAAATTCAGGTTCCTTGACTTCAAATGTAGCACCTTTTCCAGTGTACCACTTCAACTGAACTATGATCTCACCAAAATGGACACTCCCTCCACTGGATGCAGAGTAGAGTGGAAACCATTCTTTCCTGGTTCTCCTCCTACCTATCTGACCTCTCTTTTTCAGTCTTCTTTACTGGATCCCCATCCAGATCATACCCATAACCATAAGTATCTCACAGTGTTCTGTTCTGAGAACTCTTGTGTTGTCCCTCTATACTACTTCACTAGATGATCTTATTAGCTCCCATGGATTTAGTGACTATCTCTATGCTGATGATTTGCAGATCTCCTGCCCCAATCTCTCTACTGACCTACAATCTTGAACCACCAACCTATTTTCAGACATCTCATCATTTCAGCATTTTCAAATTGAAACTCTTCCACATTTTATTATACTGTGTGAATATTGTCTATATCCTCCATAATTCCTCCACAGAGGAGCTATTCCACAGGTTGGAAGTCATACTCTAGGTTTTCAAAGGGTTTACAGGGCAGCTAGTTGGTATAATGGATACAGTTCTGGGCCTGGAGTCAGGAAGACTCATCTTCTTGAGTTCAAATCTGGCCTTAAGACACTTAATAGCTGTGTGACCCTGGGCAAGTCATTTAACCCTATTTGCCTCATTCTCCTCATCTGTAAAATGAGCTGAAGAATGAAATGACAAATTACTCTAAGAAAAGCCCAAATAGAGTCATGAAGATTTGGACAAAACTAAATTTTGCTCTAAACAGCAAAACAGTGTAGACCTCAGACTTTCTCTTGTTCCTTGACTGATTTACCCCTTTTTCTGATCATGTATTTCCTGAATGTTATCACTTTTGCTATTACACTGTTTATTGTGCATGAGTCATCATTCAGAACATGTTGCAGTTTACTTATGCCTACTATCAATCTTTGTGTAGCCTATAATTTTGTTTCTTTAGGGAGGGTTCTATTCCACAAAGGATAGTTTTAGCAGAGATGTCAAACTCATTATAGTAAAACTCCTGAGTGTTCCCTTCCAAGCTAAAACGTAACTGGGAAATGTTTAACAAAATAAATGAAAATACGACACAATATAGATAATGTTAATTTGTGATTTTCTGAGTCAATATGCAGCAAAAAAAACCTTCATATTTCAGTGCGACACTACTCCCTTGCAGCCTCACTGTGCAAAGACGTGTTAAAAAAGATGGTTCAGTGTCTTAAGAAATTTAAGATTGTTCCTGAAAATCTCTTAAATGTATCTAGTCAACTTCTTTCCATTTATTCATTTCTGAGTCTAGCTCAATGTCCATTTGCAGAGCCTAAGACATGTGCACTTAACATAAACAAAATAAATATTAGAGTTACAGGAAGAGATACAACTTAGTGCTTTCCCATAATCACTTCATCAAGAGTTATAGAACATTGTAGACCAAATACTAATCAAGACACTCAAATAAAAATCATGAGTCATTTTTCTAGTATAGGTAGGTATAACGAACTATGAAAGTTCTCTAAGCACTATGAAAACTATGAAAGTCTAAGAACTATGAAAACACTAGAGACAGCCTCTAACCAGGAAACTCAATGCTGAAAATTCTTTAGTAGGAACTGAATTAGGGCTTCCCAAGGTTTTGCATCACAGCAAGTAGAGGCCCCAGGCTTATGCAAAGAGGCCTGACCTTGTTCAAGAAGCAGTTCTGTCACTCACCTACCGCTGGGTCACAGACCAAGTGGCAGTCCAAGGTAAAGAATGGTTATAAGTCTGTGTACTGTATGAGGGATAGATACAGAAACAAGCAGCAGAGGTATAGTTCTGATGTCAGGAGCAAAATGGGGTCTCAGATCTATCCCCCAGCACAGTCTGAAGTCTGGAGAGAAATAAACAGAATAGGAAACCCAGACTAAAAGGAAGCCATAGAATCCCACCACTCAAGAGCTCTACAGTTTTCCAGTTGGCTGACTGATGGTTAATCAGAAAAGCATCAGTCTACTGAAAGTCCAACCAGGGGAAAGCTCATGGTAGTGATGCTCAGACCAAAGAGCAATTTTCACACTTCATCCTGCATCAGAACTCTTTGAGTACACTGAAAACTAACAGATCTCTAAATTGAACAGTTCCTGACCTCCTGGAATAATACAATATTTAATACTATAACAAAGCAGGAATGGGACGCAAAAATACACAAAATAAGACAAAACATAGCCTAGACATTATCTCCAGAAGGGTGAAGAGCCTCATCCTAACCCGAAGTTTGAATGCAAGAAGTAATACTAGAAGAATAAACAAAAAAACAACAAAAAAAATCTCACTATCAAGACTTATTATTACATCAGAGACGCTTAAGACACAAACCCACAAAAGAATGACTCTAAAATACCTAAAGGCAAAACTTTGAAGAAAAATACAACATGGATATAAGATCAATGAAAATTCTTGAAAGAGAATTCCTGAAACAAGATTTTTTTAAAAAATAATTTAAAATTACTTTACAAATGAAGGATATTGGAGGAAATATTTGGGTTTGAAAATGAGAACTATAGAAGAATTAAAAAGAGAATAATAGCTTGACACAGGAGGTTAAAAAACAAACCAAAAAACCAAACCTTACACAAGTAGTAGAATCCCTGAAAATTAGAATGGATCAACTAAAAGTTAATGATTCTGGAGGCTGAGCCAAGATGACAGAGTCAGTACAGTGAGCTCATCCCCTACACCTAAAATTCCTCTAAATAGATCTAGGAAATGCATCAGAACAAATTCTGATGGGGAAATCCAATAAAAATTATCAATGAGCTATTTCTAACCCAAGTCAACAAAAAGAGACACACAGTTTGTGGAGACACTGGATGGGACCTGAATAGAGCCCACAACCTGGTGCATTTCTCTACAAAGCAGAAAGGCTGTGCATTCAGGCAAGAATGGGACCCTGTTTAATACTAGGGTATGCTCAGTTCAGAACACATCTGAACTTTTAGTCTTAAAGTCCAGTATCTAGTTCACAGTTATAGTACAGGACAGATTGAAAAGAGAACCTGTGCCTAAGGGTGACATTCCATTTTATTTTGGGGTAAGAAGTAGATATAGGTCCTGGGCAGAGAGGAACAAATTCAGAAGCAAGTAGCAATGTAGCTCAGACCATAGGAGCAGAGCAGGGTCTTAGTTCTAGCTTTTAGCCTAAAACCCATAGAGGAATAACCAGGGTAGCAATTCCAACTCAAAGGTAAGCTGACAGTTCTGCCACTCTGAAGTAGTGGAGTTTCCTATGTGGTTGATATTGTCTGTGTCTGGCAGCAGTCTACCCAGGATTTTTGTGAAGATTAAATGAGATAATGTTATTAAAGCACTTGGCATAATGCCTGTAGTAGTTGTATAAATGCTTATTTCCTTTCTCTTTTCTCCTGTGTTGGGCTCTGAGTCTTGCGTCTGCCACTTTCTAGATATTTAACCTTGGGCATGACACTGAACTTCTCTGAAACTCTATTTTGTCCTCATAGAAGATAGTAGTATTAGTAGTCTATTCCGTAGAACTGTTGCAAGGATCTGATGAGAGAATGCATACTGTAGTCATAAAATCTCAGTAAGTGGGCAATGTTATCTATCCATTCATTATTTTTGTTTCTTTCATTTTTGTGGATATCATTTGTTTTTACATAGCCTGATTTTTTACTTTATCCCTTCCTCCTACCCCTCCCAAAGAGCCAAGGAATAAAAAAAAAAGAAAGAAAAAGAAAAAAATTCAGCAAAGCTAATTACAACATTAACAAAATTGGACATTATACTCAGAGCTCTGCAAGCAGAGCCCTATTACATCTCCAGCAAAGAAGGAAATGAAGTCTAATCTCATACTTCTTTGAGGCCAAGCTTGGTCATCAAATGCTTACAGTATTCAGTTTTGCTTGTTTCATTGTAGTTCTTTCCATTTACATTGTGCATATCATATTTCAGGTTCCACTTATGTCACTTTGCATTAGTTCATGTAAATCTTCCCAAACTTCACTCTATTTATCATCTTCATTGTTTCTTCCATTGCAGTAATATTCTATTACATGCATGTCCCATAATGTATTTAGCTATTCCACATTTAATAACCAACTCTTCTTAAAATCAGTTATTTAAAGCTTGAAAAAAAAAGTATTAGCAGAGCTTAATTGGTTCCAATTTTATCACTGTAGACTAATACAGCAGCTGACATCTGTAATGATGAGTTCACCCTAAATACATCAGGGTGACTTATTGTAAAAATGTTGATTGCATTCTTTGATAAAATATTTCTTGGGCCCAAAGGTTAAGTTTGCAATAAGAGGGTATCTAGAACACGTGCAGCTTATTTGCATTTTTATAATAGTCAATTATTGTTCGTGTGCTCATTTCAAAATGAATACTTAAAACTTTCATATGTCAAACTCCATATTTGTCCCTTTTCAGGGTGATGCATTAACAAGTTCAAAGACAATTAGGACTTCAAATTATAAATTCAAAATTCCTCAGGGGCCTTGGAATCTTCTTTCCGTTTTAGTCTATTTTGAAAATGTTTTGCCTTGTGATGCCTTCCCCAGTGATGGGAAATCAAGCTTAGTTCTGAAAGGTGAATTAATGCCTCTGAGGCTGAACTTAATGGACATATCTTTAATCATCTTTTCTTTGCTGCACTCTCTGCCTTGTGCTACCAAATAGTAGAGGAACCAGATGTGGACTACATAAGAAACAGGAAAAGGCAGATGTCATATAAAGTGACTACTCATTCCCATAAGTGTGCACAGAGGTACATATCCAGAAACACACATGACCATACAGCTGTAGAAAACCAGATCGCACTGCTCCCAGGAATCTCATTGACTGTTCCTTTCCTCACTCTCTCAGGGTTTAGAATGATATGATCAAGGTACACCAGTAATAAAAATTATACAGAAGCTGACTTTAATACTTACAAGATCTGGGTGGAGTTCTTGATAGAAATTCCTCTGTTCAGTATCTAAAGTCCTTTATCTTTCTATCCTAATTATATATTGTCCTAGTTCACACACATTGTGTTCTAGACAGGTTTTCTTCCTTGAGTTTCACCTCCTGTGATGTTCTATCTCTTATAGCCATTCCTTTACATAAGCTATCCCACCTGCCAGGCATGCTTTCCCTCCTCTCCTTGGAACCTCTAGTTCCAAAGATCAACTCAAGTGTGAGTTTCTATAAGAAGTCTTTCATACTTCCCTCAATTGTAAGTGTTCCCCAGTGCCACTAAATCACTTTGTGTTTATTTTATACACATTTTATTCAATTTACCTCTTGGTGTACAGGAAAATATAGGTTCTTTGAGGTGACTCTCACTTTTGCATTTGTATGTCTAATGCCTAACAGTGTTGGGAACATGGTAGATATTTAATAAATGCTTGTCAAATTGAATTGAATTAATTGAGTGCTCATTTCCAATATAACAGTCTCAGCTGAGTTCTTCCACCCCCTACTCATTGCTCTCACCCTGCTAATTTTCTCTGGTGCGTTGCATAGCCCCAGAACTCTTTCATCCTATGCTTCTTGTTAACACTTTCCTAGAGACAGAAAGTTTTCTCAACTTCATTTTCCTTTTAAATATACTCAGGTGTCACATTTACATAGCAGGCATCAGATCTATGGGACTGGAATATGTACTTTGGAGGAATGATTGCAAGGTGATAGAAGCATTTGTTCATTCTATGATTAGCCATACAATTTTTTGAAAAGTCACTCTTCTTGGGCTATAACTGTCATATATAGGACCTACAGAAATCAAGACTTTAACCACAAAGTTTATCCATAGTCATAAGTCACTTAAATTGTCACACTGTTTTAAATCAGAATATGTGAAATGTACTGAAATGTTGTAGTCACCGAAACAAGACATATGCCCTTGTCATTTTCTGATAAATATACAGTTCTATGGAGGAAACAACTGGAGGCAAAATCAAAGGGAATAAGTAAAATTCACTGTATGAATGAGTAAAGAGCAGACTCTACCATTGCATGACCTATTCCCTGAGTTTGGCATTTGCAATCTTCTTTAGGCTATGATAAGATAGATTAATATACTGACTGATGTAGTCCATACTCATAGCTTACACTTATTTAGCACTTTATGATAACAAGATTTCATTCGGTCCTTAAAACAAACTTATAAAACAGATAGCAGAGGTATTTTTTTTAAACCTTCAGTTTACAAATGAGGAAACTAGGCTCAGAGGGTTGAGGAGCCTTGCTCAAAGTCTCACATCTATCAATCCCTCTTTCACATAACAGCTCATCAATATTTGAAGGGAGTGATTATACCTTTTCTTCTTTACATAAAGTGATTGGAAGGATGTTGGAAATGACCATTTCACAAGACATTCTTCCTAGTGCTTCCTGTAATTCTGTAGTTCAATTCAATGCAATCCAATTCATTTACAGAAGCATTTATTATATGTATACTATGTGCCAAGAACTATGTTTGGCATTAGAAATACAAGGGTAAAAGTAAAAATAGTCCTTGCCCTCAAGGAGTTTAGATTCTAGGAAGAGGGGAGGTGAGGCAGGAAACATCAAATACTCATATGTGAATGCTAAATGTATACAAAGTAAATACAAAGCAATATGGGGGAGGGGAATGTGGGGAGATCACTAATAGCTAAGATAAAAAATCTCTGAATATGCAAGTACAATATAGGAAGATTAATTCATGAAGCAGTTATCACTCCCACCTTAGCATATAGTAGAATTAATTGATTGGACTGTAGAATGCAGGGAGAATTCAAAAGAAATATCTCATTGACCACTGTAAAAAGAATGGTTTAATTAATACTGTTTCCAGAGACTGAATAACTCTATCAAGAACCAAATTTAACATCTCTTGTGTCTGTCTATTTAAGAGATCCAGGGAGGTGTGGTTTCTCCATGGTCTCATTCTAACATGTTTTGTACCAAATGATCAATTCCCCACTCAGAAGCCTAAGAAATTCATATTCGTAAAAACAAACAAACAAACAAACAAAACCCGACTCTTTAACAATTCTTATCTTCTAAATTGCTTCTTCTACTCCCTCTTGAGGTACATCATCAGAAACATGAAGGCATGATGAAGTAACTGACTGTCTTTCAGTCTATACCAGAAACAAAGGATAATAGCTATACTTTTTTTTTTTTCAGACCTGACCTGTGATTTCACTGGTATAAGAAAAAGCATTTTGAGGAAATTTCTTAAACCAATTCAAACCTACACCTGCTCTGTGATTTATAATCTGAGAGACCTACTTGAAACACTGAAATTTAATGACTTGCCAAGGTCACATAGCCCCTATCTATGGGAGGTGAGATTTGAATCCAGAAATTCCTGAACTTGAGGCCAAGTCTCTTTTCTGGAAATAATAGCCCCTTTATCATGTAAGAGAATATAAAAGTGAATATTGATGATCATTGTCACTTACGTTTCCTAGAAATGACCTACATGGCTAGAATGATAGAAACTATACCTGGTACTTAATTATTCTGCTTGTCAAATTAATGTGCTTTTGATAAAATGCTACATCTCTTTTCTAGGCTGGGCTGCCTTTCCTATAATTAATTATATGCATTAATTATAAGAATTAAATAAGTGAAGTGGAAAAATCCTAATGTTGAATTGGGGAAATATCTATATTACCAGTTTATTAACACAAACAAATTAACTGATTTTCTAAACTTCAGACCAGTATGAGCTGCCCATCAATCTCATGGGGGCTTCCAATACATTCTACCTAGGGTTTTCTGCCCACTATCCCATACCACCTCTCTCAAACAAAGATATTGATTTATTGATATATGTGTGGAGGACAGCTAATGTAATGGTAATAGGAATTTGAAAATCTTTCCTGCCCCTTAATAAACCTAAGTGAATTTGCAGAGTTTTCCTGATTTGAAAATAAACTCTGCCCCCTAAAAGGCTGCATGTGGTCACATGGAGCTTGTGGTGGTAGGATTGTTTTTCATGGAGGCACAACTTTTGTTACTTTGTAGTCAAGTGGGTTATGGGGATTGTGATGTTCTCTAACCCTGGAGAAGGCTATATATACCCTGGTGTGAGGTTTTGCTTTGGGGTTCATTTTGGGAAGAGTTGAGTGATTTGACAAGATGAGACTCTGGGTAGCTGTTGAGTCACCCAGTTTTGAAAACCCAGATGTTGGTGCTTCTCTCTATGCTGACTAACTAGGTACAGATGTAATGGTCAGACAGCTAGAAGCCCCGTCTGTTGGTCTGATGAACTGTGTTATTTTCTCTGTATTTTTGTCTGCTTGTAACTTCTGATTGTATTCTCTGAAGTTCAGTGTGCTGACGTTTTCCCCTGAACTAGATAAATGATATATGTTTGATTGATTAAAGTAAGATTGTTGCCTCTTTTTGAGTTGCTTTCCTTTAGAAAACCAGATCAAATAACCTGTGCTCACAACCATTTTGGGCATGTTAGGGTGCTTGCTGCTACAGCAAGGTTGCACAGTAGATAGAGTGCCAGGTCTGGATTCAGGGAGACTTGCTTTCCTGAGTTAAAATCTGGCCTCAGATATTTACTAGCTGTGTGACCCTAGGCAAGTCACTTAACCATATTTGCCCTAGTTTCCTCATCTTTAAAATTAGCTGAAGAAGGAAATGGATAATCACTGTAGTGTCTTTGCCATGAAAATCCCAAATGAGGTCATAAAGAGTCAGACATGATTGAAATGACTGAAAGATAATAATATATATGTATGTGGAGGGATGTAGTTTTTTTTTTCCTTTGGAACTTGTGAACACATAATATGTATATACACATACACACATACACACACAAATATACATATAGTGCTATAGAGTTAGAGAATACTCTACATAATTGTGAAGTTAAGTAACATGCCCAGAAGCAATACATTAGTTAGAGACCTGTCTGTTTCTGATTCATGTGCAGCAGTACTTATTATACTCTATGTGGACTTCTGTGTCATCAATGACACTGAGGGACTTCATTGCTAGGAGGGGATGGAGGTACTTTGCCTGCAGAAGTTTACCATAACATAGATAACTTTACAGAGGAAAATCAGAACAGCTACCTATACCAAAGTATTCTGTTTCCAACTTCATCCTTATCTTCCTCTCTTTTATCAACACAATAAATAGGAAAGACATTTGGATTCAATTGTATGATCAGATCTTTTTCCAAGGAATAATGTTTTGGAAGCTTAGGTCTGAAGGCCAGATTTTAGAATAACAGTGTTTTGTCATTTTCATAGTCAAAGGTAATTTCAGACTGGACAGACACACAAATGGGAGCTCAAGGAAGTATTCGTGAAGTATTTAACATCTGAGTTAACCTTAGACATATAGTAGAATTCTGAGAAATGAAAATGAGAAGAAAGTTGTTTCTAGGTACAAGGGGGAGGATCCTGAAAAATAATAATCCTTGACTCCCAAATGAATAAAAAAACTTTAAATGAGTAAACTAAGACAAGCATAAACTGAGAAATAATAGTTCCTTTATCATGTAAAAGAAGATTAAAGTGAATACTTATGATCATTGTCACTTAGGTTTCATAGATATGACATGACTAGAATGATAGAAACGATATCTGGTACTTAATTTTTCTGTTTATCAACATGCTTTTGGCAGAATGCTACAATCGAAAAAAAAAAGTGGTGCACAGTACTGGGTGGATAAAGAGTCAGGAAAACTTCAGTTCTAATCCAGTCTTAGCCAATCACTAGCTATGTGACCCTGGGCAAGTCACTCCATCTGTTTGTCTCAATGACTTCAATTGGAAAATGAGGATAATAAAAATAACACCTACCTCCTAGGATTCTTATAAGCATCAAATCAAATGAAATATTGTAAAGTGCTTCACAAGAGTGCCTGGCATACAAATGTAATAAAGGCTTCTTTCTTCATTCCTTCCTTCCTTCTTTCCTTCCTTCTTTCCTCCCTCTCTCCTTCCTTTCCTCCTCCCTTCTCTCTTCTCTTCCCTTTCTTCCCACCCTTTTCTTCCCCTCCCTTTCTTCCTTCTCTCATGTCTTCCTTCTATCCTCTTTTCTTCCCTCCTTCTTTTCTCCTTTCCTTTCTTCCTTTCTTCCTTCGTTCCATTAATACAGTATCAACAACATAAATATATTTTAACTAGTCATGAGGAGATCTACTGGGCAAAAACAGCTTTTAAGAAACAAAATACTGTAGCACATGCATTACAGCAAACTTATTCCTGCCCCCCCTATTATGTAACCGTATAGATTATTCTTTCTTTTATTATCTCTGCCTAACCTGTCTGTTATCTGTGCCTACTTAGCTGTACTCTTAATTGCTCTAATTACTGTTCTAATTGATTTAACTCTGAAAAGAAGAGGAGGAAAAATAGTAGCAATGTTTGTTAAGTACATTCCATCAACCAGTTTCTCACTGAAATTGATTTGTGTTTTCTTTGGGATGAAGAGCAGATTAATCCACAGTTGTTTCTACTGTTGGCTTTTCCTAGCTGCAAAATCTCTTCTTTCAAACTGAAAATCTATGTCTCAATCCTTCTGAAGTTGTCAGAAAACTAGGACCTAAGTGAAAATTCCCTTCATCAAAACCCTCTGACTTCTTAGATAAGCCCTAAGAAGTTTTCAGGGGCACAGTGAAGTTAAACAAAGACTTGCCCAGAGTTAACTAACCCCTAGTCAGAGGCAAGTTTAGAAAGCAGCTCTTTGTTGCTAAAGCCCTGCACTCTGTTCATTCATGGTACTTCTTCAGTACTACTCAAATGTCTCATCATGGCATGGAGCTGGCCTTGGATTCTTGAATAATAAGCTAAGAGAGCAAAGCTCACCTCTGCACTGCAAAGATTGAGCATAGTCCAGGTAACACTATGTTTGAGAACCAGCCTCACTAAATACTGAGAGTCTCACCTCCAATCACACAGGTCAATCACACAGAAAAAGCAATAAATTCTTTGGCTATGGCGATCCATTTGCTTTATTACAGAACATTAAACTTTAAGGGCCCACTTCTCATCTTGCCTCATATATGTCTGACCTTCCAGAAGGAGCTCATTGCTTGGCTAAGCTCTTTGAATTGCTGTTCCATAGTGAACAAATTCCCTTAATTCTGAACATTTTTCCCTCATGTTCCATTCCAGTATTTACCCTTAACTGAGGCGTTCTTTTCCCCTGAAGACACTGAATCCCATGTCATCCCTTTCCAGAACAGGCTTTCCTTTTTTTCTTCCTACTCCCAGTTCATATGTTCTTCCTAGAGGAGGAGTCAGGATACTCCTTGCTTCCCATGATAACTACCATATTGTCTCTTTACCATCATTGCTCAGCAAACTTTTTTCCTTTGAAGTCCACTTAAAGTGTCCCAACCAGTACAAATCATGGTTGTTGTGTACCATTCCCCGGGTCATTCTTTCTACTTTCTCAAGTCATTTAGCCTCTGGTTCACCATCTTCCTCTACTGCCCAACTTTTGCCCTTGTAAAAGGGGACTGCAGCATTCACATGAATGCTTCTAAATTCTTTAAGCTCTCAATTCCTCAAATTCCATGATCTGCTCCTTCACTCTCCCTCCATCACACACAGGAATGGCCATACACCAGATCTTGCCATGACCTATCAGTGATCCACTTCCTTCACAAGAAACTGCTATTTCCATATCTGGCAAATAATGTATTGTTCCCATGCCTCACCCTTCTGTACTGAATGTTTGTTAACTTGTTAACTGTATAACCTTCCCCCAGCTTAATTTTACAGCCTTATTGGACAATACTCCATGGCCCTCACTCTGATCCAGCTAACCTGGTCTTCTCTTCGTTCTCACACAAGGGCTCTATCTCCTCTCTCTCCATCTTCGTACTAACTATCCCACATGCCTGGAATGCACTTGCTCCTCACTTCTGACACATCTGGTTCTTCTTTTCCTTCCAGACCAGATTAAGTACTACCTTCTAAAAAAACCCTTTTTGATCTACCCATCTGCTAGCCCCCTTCCTCCCAAACTATCTTGTATTGAACAACTTCATACTTATTCTTTTCAGATGTATTCTGTATGTACTTATTTATGTATTTATTCCCTTGTTAGAATGTAAGGTACTTGCAGGCAGTGAATGTTTCACTGTTTTTATTTGTATGTCCAGCGCCTAGCACAGTGTTAATACTTAATAAATGCTTACTGATTGACGTTTGTCCTTGACTTAAATGAATGGTTGAACAAATGGATAAATGAGAAAGAATTGATTAACTATTTACTTTGTTCCAGACACCATAATAAAAGCTGGGAATACAAGTATAAAAATCTGACAGCAAGCTACTTCAAATATCTATTAGAAAATAGAGACAAGAAATGGAATTAGATGGGTATTGCCAAGGAAAGGAGTTTTTAAATGGGAAATCACAGGAACACTGAGTGGAGCTACAGGGGAATTGATTGGAATACCCCTTCTAGAAGCAAGTATTAGTTTGACTCCTATTCCCAGACGTGTGTGTGTGTGTGTGTGTGTGTGTGTGTGTGTGTGTGTGTGTGTGGTAAGGTGTTGGAAGGGGGAAGTAAGAGAGCAAAGATATGGTGACAGGGAGGGTGCTAATATCTGCAAGATGAATAGAAGTAAAGCATGACATGGGACTAAATAAAAAATGGAAATTCTTGTTGGTCTCTAGCATCATTACTATCAGTAGTAATAGTACCAATATATTACATAATAATATATGGCAATATTATTATGTTATATTGTAAAAATAATAGTTACAATAACAACATGTTGCTTTAAGCTTTATTATTTGAAAAGGGAAGAGAAACAGAAAGGAATAAGCAGTTATATAACACCTACTATGTACCAGGTAGTGTGCTAATTTTTTTTGAACGAATATCATTTCATTTGATCCTCACAACAACCCTGTGAGGTAGGTAAACATAAAGCAGTTAACAAGTTCTTTTGAGGTAGATGGTGCCAGTATTATTTTCTACATTTTATAGTTGTGAAAACAGAGACAGAAAGGTTGTGAGATAGCCATTAAGTGACAAAGGGAGGATTTGAATTTAGGTTTTCTGACTAAAAGAACATTGTGTCTTAAAGGCAAAAGATCTAGGATTGTGCCCAGGATTCACCAATAAACTACTGTAAGGAAAGAAACATATAGATTTTTACATACTAGATGACGGTGGTGATGGTGATAATGATGATGACTGACCATCTCTACACAGTCAGACCTTAAGATTGGAACACTGGGCAAAATCAGCACCAAATTAGATTTCAAAAAGATAAAGCTGAGAAGAGCACACATGTACAAATGCCTCCTACCACCCAATCTGTTTAAACTTATTGCTGGCTCTTAAAAATGGGAAAAAGAGGCCCTGCTTACTACTATTTTTTTGGATATGTTTAAACCATGTAAAACAGTTACCACAATGGAGAGGCCAAAAGAACGCAGAAATGTATCAGTCAGCAAACACTTGCTTTTCTCTTGAAGAAGACAGATTAACCAGCTGAAGGTATAAGTTGTTTTGTAATCCATTTTGAAGCAGGACAACTGAAAATCTTTGAAAATCAGCATGCAAAAAGTTTGGCATTTATGAGAATGAGGTAAATCAGGTCATCCTGAAACAATTTATAAATGAAACTGGAAGGAGGACAACAGTTAGATGTGAAATGAAAGAGATCTGCCAGCATTTATATAGTAATTTATTTCCATCATTGATGTCGGTAGACTTGCCAAAATTGGATACCAACATCTCAGTATTTAATGTACTGTGCCAATAAGTGGAAATGATACTTAATGAAGATAAATTGAGAAGAATAGTTAGACTTGAACAAATACATACAGAATGACTATATGCTTTTAATATCAATAACACACCAATGTTCAAATTACTCAAAAAAAGAATAAAGATTTCCAAAGAACAGAAAATATTATGAACTGTATTAGCACCCTGTTCTCTCCATAAAGGTGAGTAGAACAATACCAACAATTTCCAACCCACATCCCTGCTTTTTCATCTCTATAAAATCTTTATGAGAATTATCTCTGAATGCAATAAAGGTATATGTGATGAAAATATAAAAAGGGAATAGGCAATTTTCACCTGTCATTTTCTGTAACAGATTACATTTTCAAAGCTAAGAAATTTGCTCATAGTTGTAGAGAATACAAAATGCTATTATACTAATTGTTTGTTGATTACTCAAATAACACAAAAGTTATCACCAATTCACATGCCTAAATTATGAGAATACCATAGAAGACAATACTAATAAATTTGTTCAACAATTCTCAGTATCAATCTCAAATAAAATACAACAAAAATGTGCCTGCCAAAGTGTCAAGAGAAAATTCCAAATAGAAGAGGCATTCTCTCTATGTGATGAATTTCTCCATATTTCTTTTTGCCTATGACACTGTGCTGATTGCATGAGTACTAATATGCTACAAGCCCTCATTGAGAACTAGGGTTACACAAAAGAGACTGGTCTAATATTAATTCACTACTAAACAGAGCTGTGAATTGGTTCAATGATTCTCAAAACAATTTAGAAAAATGCAAGAAAATTTATTAAATTGTTTCTACCACATGACAAAGAGATTCCACTACTTGAGTTATATAATCCAAGTCAGTTTAATAACAGCAATAAAAAATCATTTGTACACAGATATGTGTAGTAGTATTTTGTGATTAAAAAGCTGGAAACAAAATATGTGCTTAACTAATGATTGGTGAATGACTGAGCAAACCATGTATATAAATGTAAGGGGATATTACTGTGCACTAAACAATGTTGAATGTGAGGAAATAAAAAAAAAAATAGCAGATTTGTATGAAGTAAACCAGGGTGAAGAATATAGATCCAATAGAACCATATACAATGATGAGAACAACGTGCAAAATTTCAACATAGAGAAGCAACAAAACTCCAGACAAATACAGTGCTCAATGTTAATATCTTATTGTCTGAATTACAGGACACTTGAAATTGGACTGGAAAGGTAGAAGGGTGCCAGATTATACAGAGCATGGAAAAATACTTTACTATGTACCATTTTTTCATATTGTTTGAATTTAGTTTTATGTGGCTAGAAAATTGTCTGACCCAAAAGTTTACCATAAAGGTCAAGCTGTTGCAGAGAGTCTCAGAAAAGCAGGATGGTTGTAAGGAATTCTTAAATCCCTCCTAGTGCTTGTTTTAGGTCTACCCAAAGCTTGGGTTTTGGGTTTTCCAAATTAAATTGAATAACCTGCTGATATGCATCTTCTCTGGAGAGTGTCTATTGCCTACCTGAGACCAAACAGGGAAATGTCCTTGTCTAAACTCTTTATAATGTAAACCTCATAGACACTGACTGGGAGCCACACCTTCTTCACCAAATAAATTTCTAAAGTTATTTCAGATTTTGAGGTTTATTTGCCTAACAAGGACCTTAAATATCAGCCAAAGGAGCTGACATTTGATACTATAGGCAATGAGGAGCAACCAAGGCTTTCTGAGTAGGAGAGTAATATAGTCTTAGAAGGATTATTTTGGAAGGTTCCAAACAATCTAGAGATATGTAGTGGACAGAGAGCTGATCTTTGTGTTAGGATGCCCTGAGTTTAAATGTTCTTGCTAATAGATACTGGTTGTGTGATTACCCCTGTGAAAGTCACTTACCCTCTTAATACCCTAGGGAACTCACTAAGATTAGACATTGTAGAGCAAGTACCAAATCTGCATTAGTAGAGGAAATTTCCTCACTGGATGTTCTCTAAATTAATGGACTCACAAAATTAGTCCAAAACAAACAAATCAAAAAATCTGTAAGTCTAGGGTAAGTCATTTTGCCATTCTGAACTGGTGAAATAGGGCTCCTCACCAGGGAAATGGGGATGCTTTCCTGGATTATCAATCTCTGGACTGGAAAGCATCTCATGAGACATCTAGTCTAGTCATATGAAACATTATGGATCTTATTCCTAAGTTAATGAAAGTAGGGAACTTGGACACCAATTGTGGTCATTTCTCTACCCTCCCATTCCCAGGAGAACTATTTCAAAAAAATAATATAAGGAGATAAGTGATATATTGGATAGAGCATTAGACCTGGAGTCAGGAAGAACTGAATTCAAATTTGGCTTTAAATACTTAATAATTGTGTCATCCTGGGTAAGTTACTCAACTGCTCTCTGCCTCAATTGCTTTAACTGTAAAATGGGAACCTACTTCTCCAGGGTTGTTATCAGGCTCAAATGATATAATATTTGTGAAGTACTTAATACAGTGTCTGGCACATAGTAGGTGTTTTATGCTTATTTGTTTCCTCCACTCCAGAGAGAGCACAAAGATTCATTTGAATCCCTGCAGATTCTAAGAAGCATTCCCTATTTACTCCCTCTCTCACGTTAATCAGATTCCTAAAGACCCAAGTCCAAGAGAAAATTTAAATAAATGGTAATCCAAAGTCAGGTGCTCAAGGGCAGCTCTACAGATCCTGGGATGGGTGGGATTTATGTAGGGGTACATAGCAAAGTGTGATTGTCTGGAATGAAGATTAACCTGGGAGACTTGGTTTTTGGTCTCTGCTCTGCCAGCATCTGCAAAAATATAATGCGTGACAGCTCCCGTTTCTCTACCACTTCTATCTCTCTTCTATAACACTGCTGTACTCCTGGTCACATCACATTTGGAACATGGCAGTCAGACCTGGAAGCCACATTGCAGAAGAGACAGTGATAAGTAGGAACATGGACAGTGGAGGGCAGTAAGTACTGTAAATGACCTTGAAGCCATGTTCTGTGACAATCAAATGAAATAAGTGGGGATGTTTAGTCTGAAGAGGAGAAGACAGAAAGGGAACATAATGCTTGTCTTCAAATATTTAAAGATTTGTCATATGGAAGGTAGGATCAGGGCTCATGGGTGGAAATAATAGGGAGGAACATTTTTAGTGTATACAAGGAAGAATTTCCTGAAAGTGCCAAAAAAAGGTAAAGATAACATTTATATAGCATTTTAAGGTTTGCAAAGTTGGTTTTTTTCTTTTTTTTTTTTTACATATATCTTAATTTGATCCTTACAACAACACTGTAAGGTATCATCATCTCCATTTTGGAAATGAAGAAATTTAGGCTGAGTGGTTAAGTAACTTGCTCAGTTACATGATTAGGAAGTATATAACATCAGGTTTGAATTCAGGTTTCCCTGACCCCAGTTCCTGCACGCTAGCTACCTGCGATGGCAAGCTTCAACTCAAAAATATAAGATTGTTTCACGAAGTTGTAAGTTCCTATAATTAAAGCATTTTAATTGGAAGCTTCATGATTACTTCTCAGAGACGATAGAGGAAATGTCTTCAATACGTGGAAAGTGGTACCTATATATCTTCTGAGATCTCTTTAAATCCTAAAATTGCAGTTCTCTAACTTTTTGGTCCCAGGATTCCTTTATATTCTTTAACATTATCAAAGACCATGACACCAAAGAGCTTTTGTTTATGTGGGTAATATGCAGGAATATTAGGGAACTGGCTTATACTGGCATGCAAGAGTGTGAACATTTATTTACACCTTGGAAATTTGCAAATACCACAAATCAGGGCTTGTTTGATTGATTGTCTATCGTTAAGATAGTGTGGAAGAAAATGTTAATACTGAAGATTAAACTTCAAAGTGTGTAGTACATACATTTTTCTTGCAGAGAGTCAGTTGTTAAACATTTACTAACATAGTCTTAGCTATATCTATAAATATTTACCATATTTTAAATTAAAATGTCTTAGTATTATTATGAAAACAGTTTTGACCTCACAGAGCCCCAGAGGTGGGTTCAGTGATCCCCAGGTATTGCTAGATCACACTTTAAGAACTGCTGCTCTAAACCTTTATTAAATCAATGTGGAAAAAGACTATCTTAATCTCCCAAACCTTAAAGAATGTTAACATTCAACAACCATCTCACTTTGGACCACCATTATTCAACAAAAATCAAACCATAACAGTCTCAAAAAAGTACAACAAAGATCTAGGTGTCCTACCCACTGAATTAGGAGATAGGTGTCAGTAGATAGAGTTCTGGGCCTGAAGTCCTGAAGACCTGAGTTCAAATCCTGCCATGGAAAGTTCATAGCTGGGTGATCTTGGGTAGGTCACTTAACCTCAGTTTTTTGCCTCAGTTTTCTCAATTAAAAAAGAGGGTGATAATAATAGCACTGACCTCCCAGAGGTGTTATGAGAATCAAATGAGATAATATTTGTAAAGCACTTAGCACAGGGCCAGGAACATAGTAAGTACTATATAAAATGTAGTTATTATTATGAATTAAGAGATTTTGGCATAACCTTAACATGTTAAACTCAGAGGGCTTGATAACCCCTGCTGAACCTGAAAATGTCTCATTTGGCCCTTATTCTATCTCCTACCCTACCATTTCATCATCATTATTTTTCCCCCCACAAGATTTAAAATCCTTTGTGAGTAGTAAAGGGTTCCTTTTAAAAATGTTACTGTATCATTTACCTCTTTTGTGAAAGCCTCTAAGTCACAAAGGAGATGTAAGGGAATAGGACACATGTCTTCCAGAAATCATGGTTCATTGCTAAGTCTAGAGTCAGAAGACTTGGGTCCAAAATCCAGGTTTTTGACTTAACTACCCATGTGGCTTTGGGCATGTCATTTAACGAGGGAGTTGGATTACATCATCTCTAAGGGCTCTTCCAGTTCTGAATCTATTCTTCTATTACCCTAGGTTGGAAAGAAGACCGAATAGAAAGATCTGGGTTCTAATTCCACCTCAGATAACTCACTATGTGAACTTGGACAAGTCACTGAAACTCTTCAAGAATCAATTTTCTCATCTATGAAATGAGGATCATAATAGTGCCTACCTCATAGGATTGTAGGAAAGTTGATAATCAGATAAGGCAAATAAAGTGATTTGAAGACTTTAAAATACCTTTAAATTGCCTTATAAATTCTAGATTGTTGCTGTGATTACTATAGGGTGGTTTAGTGGACACTCAGCTCACCTCCCTTAGTGTCAAGAAGAACTGGGCAGAATCACTTTTTTGGTATAAATTAATTCAGTGACACTGGGGCAAATTGTTTAACCTCTCTGCATCTCTAGGCAACATTCTAAGACTATAACTTACAGGACTATTGCTGATCTACATTAATGAGATAGAAATGGAATCCTAGATTCAATTTTAAAAATTCCCTTCTTTCTAGTTTTTATCCTTGTGGTCTATTAATATCCTTTACAATCTTATCTTTATAAGTGCTAGACATAATATGAAGGAGATTCAAATCCTAGGGATTGCTTCCCGTTAGAGTACCTTAACTTTTAATTTCTAATTTTTTTTTAGTTTTCAACATTCACCTTTATAAGATTTTGAGTTACAATTTTTTTCTTCTTCCTTCCCTTAGCCCCTCTCCAAGATGGCATGAAATCTGATATAGGCTATATATACATGTACAATCATATTAAACACATTATTTCCACATTAGTCATGTTGTAAAAGAAGAAGAAGAATAAAAGGGAAAAATAATGAGAAAGGAAAAAAAAAGAGAAAACAGTATGCTTCAATCTGCATTCAGACTCCATAGTTTTTTCTCTGGATGTGGACAGCATATTCCATCTTCAGTCTGTCTTCCATCATTGCATTGCTGAGAAGAGCTAAGTCTATTAGAGTAGGTCATCGCACAATGTTGCTGTTACTGTGTACAGTGTTCTCCTGGTTCTGATCACTTCACTCAGCATCAGTTCATATAAGTCTTTCCAGGTTTTCCATCACTTCTTGTTGCACAAGAGTATTCCATCACATTCATATACCACAACTTATTCAGCCATTCCCCAATTGATGGGCATCCCCTCAATTTCTAATTCTTTGCCACTACAAAAAGAGCTGCTATAAATATGTTTGCACATGTAGGTTTTTCTCCCATTTTTATGATCTCTTAGGAACACAGACCTAGTAGTGGCATTGCTAGAATAAAGGGTTACACACAGTTTTATAGACCTTTGGGCATAGTTCCAAATTGGAGCACCTTAAATTTAATTTGTTCTTGTGTGGCAGGAAGTAGTCCAAGTTTAGTTGGATCTGGCACTGTGCCAAGATCATGCAAATGGAGGCACTTGGCTGAGATTGGGAGCCCAGTAGCTACAGCCTCTGGTAAGCAAATCCTGATAATGTCATTAAGGAGCCAGGATAACAGAAAGATTACTTAGACCAAAAAAAGAGCCCGGGAATAATCCTTCCATTATGCTCAGTAATGGTTTCGTCATTACAAGATTATTGTTTCCAAAGCAACAAACTTGATTAGAGAGAGAGATAGAAAATAGGTCCTCTGAGGAAAGGTTAAAGGAACTAAAATTGCTAGACTAAAAAATAAAAATTGAAAAAAAAATTTAAAAAGAGGGTAATGAGTGACTCATACCTGACTCCAGATATAGGAAGGGCAATTGAAAGGTGAATGTTGACTCCTTTTTCTTCAGAGGGGAAAGAGAAAGAGTAATTGCTTAAATCGTGAAGGGAGAATTCATCTAAATATTAAGCCACACCCTGATAGGGGCTTGAGTTATTGGGGAAAAAAAAACTGACTAAAGAAAGTCGTTTGCCTGGACACATGAGTATTCTGCTTCTTGCATATAGCTGGTACTCAATAAATGCTCGAATTGAATTGAATTCTGACTTTAAATTCAGTCAAATCAATCAGAATAGTTCCAGAATAGTAGATTTCCCAACCCCTTTGAGTTTCTGCCTAAAGGTGCTCTCCACCTGAGGTATGCTAATTCAATTCAATGAACAGTATGTCTCCAGCTTCTTTTGTGTAGGTATCACTGCTAAAGATACAATGTTTACATAAGTTACAGTCCCTGCCCTCATACAACTTATAGCCTTTTTTTTTTAATTAGTTGGAGGGAAGGAAATCTAGACTTGTACCTTGATCTATGTAGAAAACTCGTATTTGGAAGTTCTGTACACCAATTCCTACTGGCTAAGTCTAGTCAGTGGGTCAGTCAAAAACATTTATTAATGTTTATTCATGTATTAATGACATACCTACCTAGTGTGTGCCAGGCATGGTGCTAAGCACAGGGGACACAAAAAGAAGTCAAAGAAGTCTCTGCTCTCAAGGAGCTCACAGTATAATGGATTATCACAATCTACTTTTGGAGAATTTCCCAAGGCACTGAGAAGTTTAGCTATTCCTTCATCCTGATACTATGGTCTGACCTCTAGCCACTACACCAAGAGGAAACTAATTCTATCATGCAAAACAAAACAAAACAAAACGAATAAACAACCCTGGTAAATGCATTAAAAAGGCGTGAGTCAAAGTTCTATGAGAAATGGATTAGAGGAAGAGTGGGAGGAGAAAGGGAGGAAGAAAGGAAGGAAAGTCATTACCAAAAGGGAAGATTAAGATCTAGGAAAACTACCTGGTGGTGAGAGCAAAAGAAGAAATTCATTTTCTGATGGATTGATTGCCATTTTAGTTCAAACCGTCCTGTCCCACTTTGAGTATTTGTGTGTGTGTGTGTGTGTGTGTGTGTGTGTGTGTGAAACAAATGATAATAAGAGGATAAACAACCCAATAATTTTATATTGAATAGTTTAAAAATGTGCCTACTGGGTGGCAGTGGGTTGAACCATGTGACTGGCTGAAGTCTCTTCTAGGGTTATGATTCTATGGAGACATAGAATTATCTATTTTATATATACAAGTTTACTTGTAGAACCAAGAAATGATGTACACAGATAGGGGTATACAGTTTAGAAATTCATTTTCTAAGTAGAATACTATATAATATTATGCCTAATTCTATTCTTAATTAGGTGGATGGCATAGTAGAGAGAGTTAAAAATTTGGAGTCAGGAAGACTTGAGTTCAAATATTGCCTCAGACATTAACAGCGTGGCCCTGGACGAGTCACTTAACCTCTCTTAGCCTCACGTTCCTTATCTGTAAAATGGGGACAATGACACCACCTACCTCAAAGGGCTATGGTGAAGATCATGAGATAATATAAGTAGATATATCTGTAACCCTTAAAGCACTAAATAAAAGCTAACTATGAAAATATGATCCATCATATTATATATAATAAAAGCTGAAAACATCAGATATTGAAAATGTTACATTGGTGTACATGATTTTATATTTAGGGAAGGGAATAAGCATTTATAAAGTAGCTGCCAAGTGCCAGGCACTGTGCTAAACATTTTACAAATATTATTCATTTGATCCTCACAACAACCCTGCAAGGTAGATGATATTACTATCCCCATTATACAGTTAAGAAAACTTAGGCAAATAAAGGTTTAAGTGACTTTCCTAGGATCACATAGTGAATAAAGATCTGAGGCCAGATTTGAATTCAGTTCTTCCTGACTCCAGTCTTAACACCTTATGCGCTGTGCCATCAGCCACTTAAATTGTTTATAAATATATTAAGATCATATTAAAAACAGGATAGAGCAGAATAATATAGAATACCCTTAACAATATTATAAATTTGTGTGTATTTCCCAAATGTAGAAAATGATCATACAATTATCTTTAAACACTAGACAAGGATTAAAGAGATCCAGGTTCCAATTCTGGCTTTACCGCTTCTAAACCATGTGACCTTGGATAGGCCATTTGACTCTAGGCCAGAGGTGGAGAACCTATGGCCTCAAGGCCACATGTGACCCTCTAGGTCCTCAAGTATAGCTCTTTGACTGAATCCTAACATCACAGAGGGCTGTACTGGAGGACTTAGAGGTTCTCTGCTCCAAACCCAGGTTTCCTCATTTGTATAATGAAGGAGATCCCTTTCAGGTTTAATGCTAGATTCTCTGATCTGTCCATGCATTAGGCATTTGTGGCATCAGAAAGCTATCCATACAAGAATTCCAAATGGCAGAGCTGAGACCCTACTCCATCCAGGCAAATTATCTGTGGTCTTTGCATTATTTGTGCTCCCCTTCTTTGATGGAAAAAAACAGAATACTAGAACTAAAATATTAACATATGCAATATAGAACAACACTGAATACAAAACCCTTGATATATCTCCTAATTGATGAAAAATACATTAAACTAGAAGGATATTTTGATACAGCTTTTAAAATACCTCCCTTTCACAAAACTAGCAAGAATAGATGCAAATGGCTTTCTCCCTTTAATATATAGTTTTTCCTAGAGGCAGAATATTCCTTCCACCTTGATGATCATCTGACCTTTATTTCAGAGATATTTTTTATTTTGTTTTATTTTATGTGTGTGTTTATGTGTGTGTGTTGGTTAAACTATAGTGAGCAGAGGAATAGTAAATGAAATCTGAGTGGTGTGAGATCGAACAATAATTCAAGTCAGGTCCACTAAACCCTTTGAAGAGTTTGAAAGGTAGAGGCAGTTTAGAAGAAAAAAAAATGTATAAAAGCTTTGCAGTAAAGGAATGTGCTACCACAATTCAGCTCCTGTCAGAAGAGTGATAAAACATGTGAAGCAATATTCAGATATTTGGAACGAGGAAAAAGAAATGCTTGCTTGATTACTTCTGAACACAAGAATCGGTTAGCACATTTTCCTTAGGCAATAGCTCTTTTAGCCTAGTAAGTTAAGACTTCTAGCTAATTGCGATTTACACCTCAGGAATAAGAAGGGATGTCCACAGGAATAAACTAGCTACATTGGATCACAAAAGATGTATAATAGCCTTTGTGGAAAAATGCTCTTGTAAGCAGCTTCTCATAACAACAACAAAACTCAATGTGTAGATCATGTTGGGGGTAGATGTGGCATGGGGAGGGGTGGAAGGATGGGAGGCTGGAATGGGGACAGCCAAGTGAGTGTTCCCTTAGATGCCTATACCCTGAAATGCTAAACACCTGGATTCCCCCAATGCCTCTGATTGCGTTAACACCCCAGCTGGTGAGAGGAATTTCTCCTGTGGATCTGAAAAACAGATGGGGAAGCATAGAGCCCCATCTGAAACTGTCACAATGATCAGTTTGGCATGGAAAGCAGCGGCCCGAGTGTCATTTCTTCGTATTCTGGTATCTCAAGAAGTAGATACACTGGAACAAATCAGAAATAACAGTACCAGTTGGAAATGTTTCATCACAGATGATACCGAACTCTAAAGTGTGTCAATCATGAGTCCACATGAAATGGACTGAAGATACGATTACTTACATTATGGACCAATACTACTTTATACTTCAAATGAAAACAAATCTTTTTGTTAAAGGTACCCTGAGCTTTATTCAATACTGTGTAGAACTGACTGGTGTAAGGAATTTTTAAGCAACAATCCAACTCAAGATTAGATCAAATAAGAGACTAATTATTGAATGAATGAGAAAGCATTTATTAAGCACTTCTTACCTACCAAAAAACAGTGTGAAGTGCTGGGATACACAAAGAACAGTAAGACAGTCCCTGCTTTCCAGGAGCTCACTTCCAAAGTGGGGGGACAATATGTGAAGATTTCAGCTGAAAATCAGGTAGAAAAACCTCATAGTCCTTATTGCATAATGGCAAAACAGAAGGTAACGCATCATCTTTAATAGCATTTCCACTAATAAAATCATGATGATTTCTGATGTTGAACCCATTTGACAAGGACTTTTGACTTCATAATGATCAAGTGTGAAGGACTTTCATTGTGAGGACTGCAGGTCTGGAGGGGTGCTGTCACTTCAGGCATCTTGGGATTACCTGCCCATAGTTGGCAGTTGGGCAGCAGTATTGGGTACTGTTGATAGCAAGGAGGGTAAGCCTCTTCTCCACAGTGATATTTTCCCTCAATGATGGCTGCCATGCCTGGGATATAAGTAAGACCAGTATCCTGCAAAGCACTGCTACCCCCAAGGATCTCAGTTTCAGGGTCTACTATAACTATCATGAATGGAAGCAATATTACACAGTATTTGAAAGAAAGTGCAAACAGATATGAAGATCTGCACATAGCAGTATATACTATGATAAGAACTATAGGAGAAAAAGCAGTGCTATTAAGGAATATCCCTAAGGACTGGCATCAAAGACCACCATGACAGAAATATGTTGGGAGAGCTATTGAACAACTACTGAAAGGCATAGGAGGATTCTATTAATATCTTGCTGGTACATGTAATAGTTTGGGGCAGCTAGGTGGTAAGGTAGATAGAGTGCAGGATGTGGAGTCAGGAAGCCTCATCTTCCTACATTAAAATCTGGCCTCAGACCCTTATTAGCTATGTGATCCTAGAAAAGTCACTTAACTCTGTTTGCCTCAGTTCATCATATGTAAAAGAGCTGGAGAAAGATTCTAGTCCACTCTAGTACCTGCCAAGAAAACTCCAAATGGGGTCACAGAATGTCCTACATGACTAAAAATATGACTTAATAGCACCATGTGATAGAGTACTTAAATATCATATTGCCCAATTAAATGCAACAACAACAACAACAACAAAGATAGGGAAATCTAGAAAATAGAAATATATCAGAAGTTCTAGATTTCCTTAGTGTCATATCAAAAGCAATAGTCAAAAAGTTAAGGCAGTCCAGGGAATCAAAACAGTGTAAGAAGTAAAATTAATAATGAAAAATCAAACAAAAACTTCTTGACAGAGTCTTGAGAAGTAAACAAATCAGAAGTGTGATAAAATACCCCCCAAAAAAGTTGTAGAAAAATTCTAGTTTTCTACGTTTGCAAAAAAAAAAAAAAACTAACACAACAAAAATGCAAGTTGGATCAAATGAGGAAAAATCAAATCTTACAAATGGCTAATATAATGAACAAAAGAATATTTAACAAGGAAAGTAACTGAAATTAGCTTCTCTGCAAAACAGGCAAGTTGTTGGTCCAGACAAGATACAATATTATTGATTCAAATCCTTCAGAGTGGCATGGGATTGACAATGCACTATACTGACATCTTCCCTCTCATGAGTCTGCTACCACCTTTTTTAATGAAAGTACCACTTATCTATTATCGAAAGATGAGAAAACTAACAACTCCTACAAATAGAGACCAATTACTTGTTTATGTACTTTATACAAAATAATCACAGCTTGTATCACTTTAAAAAAAATCTATAAATACAAGATGCAACATACTGGTTAAGGAGCATAAATGGTATGAGAAAAATATCAATGGTATAAAGAATTGCTAATTGATAATTATTGGAGGTGACCAAAAAGGCAATGCTATATACACTGACTTTGTTGATTATCATGAAACCTTTGACCCAGTTCTATAGTTATGGATTATTCATACACTACAAATACATAAAATAGAACCAAGTATGGTGAGAATTTTGTTGTTTTCAAAGTCTACTCAGAAATTTTTTTCTATTGAAAACATTGTCAACATAACAATGTCAAGAAAAACTGATGTAAAATGGCATTTTCATAATCCTATTACGGTTCTACCTAGCCCCAAATCCATTAACATCTCTCCTTAAGAGAACTAAATATGACTTCCAAACTAAAGGAACCCAGTTAAAATATCTTATTAATTATTTGATTTATGTGAATGTCACCAAAATACATTGTCCCACTAAAAAACAGATGAAACAACTTCTTCAGCCAGTAGGGAATCTTTCTCCAAAGATATCAAAAGATCATTTGGACTTGAGAAGTGTAAACATTTGAATATACAGCAAAGAATGATAGAAATTGAATGTTCCTGGTTAGAATACAGAACTCACATAGAACTGACAGACAAAGGTGATACCTACAAATATCTTGGTATGATTTGGGCAAATATGTTAACAACTAATTTATTGCCATCCACTTTTGCAATAATCTCCAGAATGCTAAACATCAAAAAAGAGAAGGATAATGACTTTTCCAGTACCATTTCTATCTGGCTTCCCCTGAAGGAAGATAAGATGATTAAGATGAATGATAACAAAAACAACAAAAAACAATGTTTAGAATGAATAAAACTGGGCGGAGCCAAGATGGCTGCATAGGAGCAACCAGGTACCACAGTTCCCACATAGCCACCTCAAATACCCATAAAATATGAGTCTAAACAAACTTTAGGGCTCTAAAACTCACACAAATACACTTCTCGCTGAAGGCAGCTTGGCAGGAAGAGATCATCTCAGTGCTGGGAGCCGAAACCAGCACAGTGTGAAACACTGACTTGGCCAGGGAGGTGGGGGGGGGGGAGGGGAGGCCAGGACAAGCCATAGCTGGAGCTTCAGGAGAGTGAATCAGTGGCAGCTGTGGCAGTTTCCAGAATTATCAAGCCATAAGAAACAAGGACTAAGTGAAAGGTCAGTGGAACTCGGCTAAAATTGGGAGAGAAAAGCAGGTCCGGCCAAACTGCCTCCAGGGCGAGGAAGCGGCAGAAGCAGAGGCCCTGCAGCTGCCTCCACATAGCTGCTTCAGAGCTCCTGGTCTGCAAACTGCAGGGGGGCCAAGCAATTGTTCAGAGGCCAAGTGCTCTTGCATTGAGTGGCCTGGATCTGGATCGTGGTCTTGGGTGGTGGTCCTGGGGTGTGTTTTCAGTGAGCCAAAGCTGGTGGGGGCTGCAAAAAAATGACTGCCCCCTAATAGCTCTGGCAGCTGGGAAACCCCAGTGATTTGGGACAAAGCTTTCCCCTCTGGAAGCAGAGTTCCACAGAGCTAAAAAAATCATTGACTGGCCATCATGAGCAGGCAAAGGAAGGAAAGCAAGAACAGTAACCAAACTCTAGATTCCCTCTTTGGGGACAAGAAGGATCAAAGCAGGGAATGGGAGGAAGACCACACAGTCAGAACTCCTACACCAAAAGCTTCCAAGAAACATGAAGACTGCCTAAAAGCCATAGATCAGCTTAAGAAGGATTTTGAAAACCAAATGAGAGAAGTGGGGGAAAAATTGGGAAGAGAAATAAGAATGATGCAAGAAAATCATGAAAAGAGAGTCAATAACCTGACTGAAGAAAA
>CM053588.1:246454312-246478409 GCA_028646515.1 Pseudochirops corinnae
TTTTTCTGTTTGTTTGTAACTTCTGTTTGTATTCTCTGAAGTTCAGGGTGCTGACTTTTCCTCCTGAACTAGGTAAATGATATGTTTGATTAAAGTAAGATTGTTAACCCATTTTGAGTTGCTTTCCTTTAGAAAAGCAGATCTAAGAACCTGTGCTAGTAGCTGCCCTAGGCATGCTAGGGTGCTTACTGTTACAGTTCCCTAGCTAGGAAAATTAAACAGACCAATTTTATTGTATAAAATAAGTCATTTAGTCAACAAGAATTTATTAAATACTTCTGATGTGCTAGATTTTGCATATACAAAGGTAAAAACAATTCCTACCCAAAAGAAGTTCACATTCTAATGGGGGAGACAATGTATAAATAACTAGGTACTTCTAACATAGAAGACGGAAGGTGATTGCAGACAGAAACATAGGTAGTTATTCCAGAATTAAATTTGACATAATTCCTTTCTCTTTCTCACCTGAAATGGAAAAGGAATTTGGAGTTTCTAGAGAATGGCCTAACCAGTGAACCACAGCTTCTCCGGAGACCTATGCAGCTAAACCAAGTTATCAATGTCATTTTGAGTTGGAGGTTGGTCATACTTGGCAGCTTTGCAGTTACCATTGCTACTGTTGCTGCTGTGGTTGCTGATATAAATTCTAGGGCCCATTGTTACTGCTATCACACCTCAAGGAGAGTCAGTTCATTTCCTGATTTGTTGTTAGCCAATCCTCTAGCTACCTAGTGGTATCAGCTGGTGACTTCCTAACCTGCCCTTCTTAACTACAGGACCCTGGTTTTTCGCTCCTAGCTGAGCTGTGGTTACTTTTGTCCATTAATCTCTTCCAGGCCTCAGGTCTCAGATAGTGACCCCCCAAAGGGGAGAGTAAAAAAAAAAAAAACAATAATAGGTACTCTTTATTAAGTGCCTGCTATGTGCCAGGCACTGTGCTAATTATTTTACAGATATTATCTTGTTTGATCCTCACAACAATCCTGGGAGTTAGATGCTATTACTACCCCCATTTTATAGTTGAGGAAAATGAGGCAAACAGCAGTTAAGTGACTTACCCAAGGTCATAAGCTACTAAGTATCTAAGATTTGAACTCAAGTCTTCTTGATTCTAGGTCCCATGCTCTATCCACCACACTACCCAGCTGCCTCTAGAGAAGTTGTAGAGAACACCTCCAAATGATTGTTTTTGGAGCTTAGGAAAAAAATACTCATACACCTCTCCCTTTAATGTTTTCAATTCCCATCATCCTTTATGTCTCAAGGACTAATACAAAGACCTACAAATTACTCTGAAGTTCAGTGAAGTCACAAAGTGGTACTAGAAAAATGAGAAAGGGAGAGCTGAAAGCTATTGTGTGCTTTAATAGCAAATATTCATGTCCCTGTTACATTATTAATAACTGTTATATCACGCTTTTGAGGTTGACACAACAATCTTGTGAGGTTAAGCTAGAGGACCCAGTCACTTCTCAGTAATCACCACATCCCTCTCCCCGCCCCCGATCAGAACCTGGGATTTTGCCCCTCATACGTTTCTGGGCTCTGACTGATGAGCTTTTGCCGACATCCAGGGCTTCACCTCATTCCGAGCTTCCACAAGAGTTTTCTCTCTCTCTCTCTCTCTCTCTCTCTCTCTCTCTCTCTCTCTCTCTCTTCCTTCTCCACTCCACCTTTTCCAAGTTCCCTTTTATATGTTAACCTCCCTCATTAGAAAGTAAACTCCATGAGGGCAGGACTTGAATTACTTGTTTTTATTGGCATCTCCAATTACTTAGCAAAGTACTTGGCATATGGCAAGTTCCTAACCTTTGCCCCAGTTTCCTCCTCTATAAAGCAGGAAAATAATAGCTTTTACCTCCCAGAGTTGCTGTTGTAGGGGTAAAATGAGATATTTGTAAAGTACTTTGCAAACGTTAATGTGCTCTATAAATCCTAGTTGTTGCTGTTAATCTTATTAGATTAATGCTCTATAAACACTCTATATATATTTAAATATTATACTTATATTTTATATTATTAAAGTGTCTATATTTAAATACTACAAGTATCTATCTATATCTAAATATCTATTAATGCTATGAATAAATTATCTATTACTATAAACCCCATTTTACAGATGGGGAAATAGACTCACAGCATATGTGAATTGCTCACAATTACACACCTGGTAAATATTGGATTCAAGATTCAAATCCCAAATCCTCTGATTTGACCCTTCAAATCAAAGTCCTCTGTCTCCATGTGGAATGTTCTTCCCCATCTTCCAAGATACTTTTCCTAGCACTTGTGTTCCACAGTATTTAACCCACTCACCTATAAAACGAGGGGTTGGGCTAGATGGCCTCCGAGGGCCCTTCTAGAAGTAGCTCTATGAGCCTGTGATGCTTCTGTTACATTCTTTTTCACCTTTCCTCAGAATCCTTATTACCTGTCTCTGGATATCATCCAGATTGTCAGCAAACCTCTTAAAAATATGATGCCAAAAGTGAACTCAACACTCCAGATGGGATCTGACCAATATAAGACCCTTGCCAGCGTGAAGTTTATTTTCCTTGACAAAGACAGAAACAAAATAGCATATGAGGAGTTGTGGTTTGTGCCTGTCTTTCATTATCATTATACCACCTGTCCCTACTAAAGGGCTTTTGTTCTTTTTCTTGCTGGAAATACGGCTTTAAAAGCTCTCTCTGTCTGTCTCTGTGTCTCTGTCTCTCTCTTTCCCTCCCATCCCTCCCTTCCCAGAGTCTCAGTTCATTTGGAATTCCAGCACACCTTGTTGCTATTCATCATTTTGTTTTAAAAAAGGACGAATGACATCATGAGTGATGTCTTGACTTGCTCCTGAATTGGATTTAAGTGAGGCAGAATCATTTACTCTCTCTTCCAAAGTAATCAAACTCCAGTGGCAGGCCAAAGTTAAGATGACTGGTGATAGCCTGGGATACAAAGGTGTTATGGGAATCTGAAGATCTTCCCTGCCCCTAGGCCCTTTGCTTAAGTAGCTTACATGACTCTGAGAATCTTCCCTGACTTGAAAGTATACTCTGGCCCCTAATAGCCTGAATGTGGTCACATGGAGCCTGTGGCAGGAGGCTTGTTCTTCAGGAATGCCCACGCCTTATTGCTTTGTGATTGGGCAGTGGGTCAAGAGGGCTGTGACATTCTCTGAGCCAGGAGAAGGCTATATATATCCTGATGTGACGTTTTGGTTTGGGGCTCACTTTGAGAAGAGTTGTGTGATATGGCCAGATGAGACTCTGGGAAGCTGTTGAGCCCCCTGGCTTTGAAAACCCAGATGTTGGTGGTTCCCTCTCTGGTAACTGAATAGGTATGGATGTGATGGTCAGATGGTTTGGAAGCCCGTCTGCTGATCTGTTTTTTTGTTTGCTTGTAACTTGTGTTTGCATTCTCTGAAGTTCAGGGTGCTGACTTTCCCCCCTGAACTAGGTAAATGATATATGCTTGATTAAAGTAAGATTGTTAACCCATTTTGAGTTGCTTTCCTTTAGAAAAGCAGATCTAAGAACCTGTGCTAGCAGCCACCCTGGATATGCTAGGGTGCTTGCTGATACAAATGGATGGCCCTGACATCTTTAAATTCTGACTAAACTCTAACTGCTCCAATAATGCCTGCTTCAGCCACCTTTGGCCACTAGAACAAATTGTTCTCATCTGTCCATTCCTCTGGGGGAATTCTTCCCCTGCTTGGTCTAGACAGTGCCCTAACTCACAGATGGGTTTGAGGCCTCAGTTACTATCAACCTGCTGAGACATTTTTTACTGGGGTGTGGCTACTATGCAGGCTACAGCTTCTTGGGGCCATAGGTGAGAGTTGAGGGGCAGGTGGACACCAAAGGCAAATGAGCAGCCCTGAAAAGTGTTCAGCAAGCCTTCACACCAGACATACTATTCCTCCCTGAACACCCATACATCCCAGCATACCTTACATTATTCTTAAAGAGGCATATGACTTTTTGGCATTTATTGTCTCTTACTGTCTTCTTACTATTCTTTGTACTTATTCTTTAAAAATCTAAACTGGAGCTCCTGGATAAGTGTTCTAGGCAGCCTTATTGACTTTCTTCAATGCTTTCTTCTCTTCTGCCTTATCAGTATCATGCAATACTACATCATCATTTTTTTTTCTTTGAGAACAGTGAAATGCATCTGCAACCTGTCTATTCTAGGAGTGTAGAACCTGTGGCCTCTAGGCCACATGTGACCCTCTACATCTCAAGTCGGGCCCTTTGACTGAATCTCAACTTCACAGAACAAATCTCCTTAATAAAAGGATCTGTTCTGTAAAACTTGGACTTAGTCAAAAAGCTGCACCCAAGGACCTGGAAGGCCACATGTGACCTCTAGGCTGCACATTCACTATTCCTGTTCTATTCTCTATCCCTGTGTATGTGTGTGTGTGTGTGTGTGTGTGTGTGTGTGTGTATGTGTGAGTGAGTGTGTGTGAATGTGAATGTCTGTGAATGTGAGTGTGTGTGTGTGTGTGTGTGTGTGTGTGTGTTTATTTTAAATCTATGGGCTCCATTTCCCCTGAGAGCTCTCAACAGTAGGCTGAGCATTTCCTTTTTAAATGATCTCACTTATCTATCACTAATGTACCCAGGGGCTAAGCATCAATAATCATTCTGCTAATCCACTGATCAGTCTACTAATCCACTAACATTAGCTGTCTCTTCATGGCTCTCTCCCTTCCATCTGGAAATGAGAACTTTTGCCATGGGGCGTTTCTGCCTTTTCCTTCTCTTTTAGTGGATGAGAAAGGAAGATCCCTAGAACCTCTCTTATCCACATGAGCATTTGGGAATGATAGTTTTGGATCTAAAGGGTCAAACCTTTTTAGAGTCACAGTTAAACCTTTTAGAGAATTTCAGTCTCTGCTTTGTCCTCTAGCTGTATGGATTTAGTACTCTCCTGTGACCCCAGTGACTAAATCTGTTAGTTGAATCATCAAGTACAAAAACTACTTTACTATAATAGGCATCATTTATTTTCTTATATGGTATTTTCTGCTCCTGCTTTCCATCATTGTGACTTGATGTTGCTATTTCTAAACGTATCACAAGATAACACTTTTGGATCTGGGATCGGGGATGATAGAACTTATCTAGTCCTAGACTCTCGTTTTATAGAAGAAGAAATTTAGTATAAAGTACAGCTTGTTCAAGATGACAACAGGTAGCAAAGAGCCAGGCTGAGACTTGAACCAAAGTCATTAGAACCTAAATCTAGGACTTTTTCAATTGTGCCATACTTCTGAAACTTCTCTGCTAAACTGTATCCCCACAAAATTTTATAAATGCTTTTTGCTTTTATGTCAAAGTCATATCAGGCTATATTACCTCTTCCCTCTTTATACCTTTCACCTCTTTTAAATAAAGAAAAAATAATTCAGCAAAATCAGACAATACGAGATTCTACTTTATACCCATCAGTTTCTCAAAGATGGCTAAAAACAAGGGAAAATAGTGAATGTTAGAGAGATTGACGGAAAATAGGAACATAATTTCACTGTTGGCAGAGCTGTGCTGTACAGCAATTTGAAACTATGCCCCAGTCAATAAACTGTGTTTACTCATTAACCCAGTAATACCACTACTAGACCTATACTTGAAAGAGATCATAGAAAGAGGAAAAGGACTTATTTGTACAAAAAGAGGTATAGTAGCCCTTTTTGTAGTGGCAAAGAACAGGTAAGTAAGGAGGTATCCATCAATTGGAATGACTGAACAAATAATGGTATATGAATATAATAGAATTCAAAAATACCACACACAAAACCTGATGAAGGGGATGAGTTCAGAGAAACCTAGGAACACTCACATGAACTGATACAGAATGAAATGATCAGAACCAGAAATGCAATTTATGTAATGACAATACTGTAAGAATACACAATTTTGAAAAAGTTAGGAATTGTGATCAATGAAGTGACCAACCATATTTCCAGAGGACCTATGATGAAGAATGCTATCCACCTTGTGATAGAAAGGTGATTGATTAAACATGCTGAATAAGATATACATTTTTGACCATGCCCATAGAGGAATATGTATGCTTGACAATTCATATTTATTATAAGGGATTAATTTTTCTTTTTCTTTTCCTCCACTAAAGGAAGAAAGAATATATGTTGATAAATGGGAAATGTTGATTAAAAAAAAAAAATCAACCCACACAATGATTTAGAGGCACACACATGCATGTGTGTGTGTATGTGTGTGTGTATATATATATTTTAACATTTCATGCCTGAAAACTTCCTCATTTCTACTAAAACAATAGAGTTTATTTTCATTATCTGTTTCTTGTGTCCAAGATTGAGTTATTATAACTACTTAGAGTTTACTTTAGTTATCCTTTTAGAGTAGGTTTGGAAAAAAGAACTATAGTAATTGTTTGTATTTCTTTCTTGGGCCTGCTTACATTACTCTGCATCATTTCATATTAGTCTTTCCATGTTTCTTTGTCTTCCTCATTCCTTTGGATATGGCACAGAGTACAGAGCACTAGATTTGATATTAGGAAAACCTTAATTTGAATCTTCCCTACAAGTTTCCATTTCTTCATTTGTAAAATAGTGATATCTATAAAATGGCACCTTCATCTATAAAATATCACCTACTTCACAAGATTTTTGAGAGACTCAAAATCATATGTGCACAAATACATAACATGTATATGTATACATATATATTTACCTATTATTATTCTTTTTAATGCACAACAGTCTGTTACCTTTATATGCTACAATTTGTTGAGTCATTCACCAGCCAAAAGCAATTACTTTGCTTCTAATTTGTGCTACCAAAAAAAGCAAAAATTCACTTGACTTTTAAGACCTTACATAATCTGGCTCCCCGGCTCCCATTTCTCATGACTCCACAAACTATACCCTTCATTCTAGCCAGGATTACTTTCCTTACTGTCTCATAAGTATGCCCTACTCTCTACTCATGTCCACATCCATGTTGTCTCTAGGATATAGCATGATGTTTACATGCAGTAAAGGCTTGACAAATACTTTTTCATCCACCCATCTATCCATCCATCCATCCATCTATCCCTCCATTTATTACTTCTTTCCTTAACTAATTAGAAAGAAGTCTCTCTCTGTGGCTATCTTCTTGGCAAGCTTCATCCCTTCTAAAATGGTCAGAGTAACTTCCACTATCCTGACTATATCATTCCTGATGGAAGTCCTTTTATTGAGCTCTTAGAGTCTTGTCTATACCACAAAGTCCATTAGTAATGCTGTATTGCAATGCCACCTTTTGTTTTATGTGTGTTTTTTTAAAGAGATTGTAAGGGGTATTGAGGGCAAGGACCATGTCTTTTATTTCTCCTTTATTTCTCACAGCAGTTACACAATCCTGGGCATGTGGTAGACAATAAACATTTACTGAGATATTTAAGGGTTTTTAGTCTTTTGGGGTTTTACTTTTAAGAAGGAATCATCTCCATCCATAGGCACAAACTTGATCCCTTTTTGGGTGGTGGGAGAATTATTGGGGGGAGAGAGAGAGAGCTAGAGAGAAAGGAAGTCTAATAAACCTGGCATAATTTGAATTTCAGTTATTCCTGCTGAAACATTTTGTATATAGGAGTATGATCCAGTATTATTCTGTCTTCTGATGTCAGAACCCTAGCAGTCAGATTTCATAAAAAATATAATAAAAAAAGGAACATGTGAAGCTATTTCTCAGTCTATAAGAATTTTAGCTATAAGCCCATTGTCACATCAACATTTTGAGGTGACTTGATGTGTAGATGCCATAATGAGTCTCAGCAAAACAATAAACAGGAGGATTTGAGTATAAATGTAGACCTAGAAAAACAAATGGGCTTTCTGAGCCAGTGAGGCAATTGTCTTAGTCAAAGCAATGCCAGTGCCAATAGAAATCACCGAAATTGTATTCTGCAGATGTATTTATTGCTATGGGGCTTCAACAGGCAACACCATGCATAACAAGACATGATAACATGAAATATAAACACACTGGTCTAAGGAACCATGTAAATTATATCATGCAAATCCTGAGGCTTGAGCCAGCTGCCTAATGAAACATGCTTCTGGAGAGTTCTAACAATTGAGGACAAAGCAGCCCCGTTAGGGGGGAGAAAAAGTGTAGAGAGGTTTCATAGAAACAGAGTATGCACAGAGAGTCATCCTTTAAGCTAAATGAAAGGGCAAGAAATGAGAACAGCTCCCCAAATTATATGCATTTGAAGAGAGTGCCAGAGGGTCAGACATTTAGTCCAACCTGCTGAATTGTTGCAGCGTCAATTATCACAGAAGCTACAAGGAAAGTGAAAAGGTGGAGGGGGAAAACCATTCAGTTGAACTAAATGAAAAAAGCAACAGGAGATCAGCCTCCCTAGGAATTCAAAGCATTTAAGACATACCTACCAATCAGGCATAATTACTGTAGATTTACAAACTCGGTGGAGAAGTACTCCCACCATGGGAAATAGAAATGCCACATTTAACAAAAGCTATGCCTCCTAAACTATGAATCAAATCACTTAGATTATTCATTTCTCCCCTCATCAAGACCTTTTCAGCATTCCCCAGAAAGCTAAGGCTGAAAAACTGAATCTTGAAATTTACACGTTGGGCGATGGATTTTATGTCAAACTTTGGAAATAGACAGTCCAGAAGTCCCTGAAGACCAACATGGTTCAAGTCCTATACATTTGCTTTTCTCAGTTCATCTGGGAATATCTCCTATCATGTTTGGGAATCATATACCTTGCTTTCATCTGCAGTCCAAACTCAAAAAGCATAAATAATCCTAAATGCAAAAGGTTTTGAAAGTAACGAAGAGTTGTTGTTGTTTTTTTTCTACCGCTGCTCATTATTCACCTTTCCTAAAATAATATAAATGTTTCTCAGAAGAATCTGGGGGGCAGTGAGGGAGTTGCTGCTTATTTAAACAATTTTAATGAAGGTTTAACCTTTTACGTTACACATTTGTTCCCCTCATTTGCTTTCTGGCAGAAGTTCATACATTTTCTGCAAAGGACACAGCTTAATGAACATATACCAGATTATTTAAATGAATGATTTTAATGAGTTCTTTGAATAGTTTCTTTAAAAAGCAAGCATGAAATTACTTTCCCAGTTGGGATGCCTTAACATATTTTAAGGGGAAAAAAATCAGACCTAAGCCTTAAAATTCCAACCTTCCTTAAAGAAACAATTGAAAAGACTGTTCTATTACAATATGACTTAACAGTGAAAAGCATTACAGAACCCAGCAGGATTGTCAGATTATTTTTTAATGGAATATAACACTTCATATTAGCAAGTCCTTATTTTTCATATAGGAAAGAAAACATAGTTCTAATTTTCCATCTGTTTTTGTGGATAAAACAAAAACATTTAACCTCTGTCTTATACTACTTCTTGGATATTTTATGGGAATAATAATAGTGTATAAATATCTTCATCTACAAGTAGAATATTTGATCCACTTCATAAAGCATATGGCAGAGCTAGAAGTATATCACAAAGAGTACTGCATTTGGGAGGTCAACAGCTCTAGGTATTTGAAGCTGATAGGATGGGCCTTCCTTCAGGTTTCTACAGACCCAATTGGCTGCATGACCTTGGACAAGCCATTGTATGATTCTTGGCCTCCGTTTGTTCATCTACAAAATGAATGAATCAGACCAGATGATCTCTAAGCTTCCTTCCATCTTTATTTAGAGTCTGTGAGCGCAATATCCTATGGCCTACATTGAAATCCCAGCTCTGTTACACACTATTTGTATAACCTTTGGCAAATCACTTATGTCCTCTAGGACTCAGTTTCCCCATCCACAAAATGATGGGAGTTGTATTCAACAATCTCTAAAGTCTTTTCCACCTCCAAAATATATGAAATCTCACATTTAGTTAGCATTGAGTTTTACAGAACTTTTCTTTAATTTTCAGGAGATCATATCTTGAAAAAGTTAAAAGACTAAAATCACAGCTTCAGAGCTAGAAATGACCTCCAGAGCCATTTAGTCTGACCCCTTGTTTTACAAATGAGGAAGCAGAGGCCCAGGGAACTTAGGTGACTTGTCCAAAGTCATACTAATAGCAGTTGTAGGAGATAGGTTTTGACTTCAGAGTCTTTGATTCCAGAGCTGTCCTGTTTTGAAAACATACTGTTTGACAATAGTAATGTAGAAGGCAGGATTTGAACCTTGATTTCCTGACTTCATGTCCAACATGCTTTCCAATGAACCATGCTGCTAGCAATGCCTGACATGTTCTATCATTCTACTCTCAACTTTCTCTTAGTAAATGAAAGAACTCAGATTCCTTTTTTTTAGGAAAAAAGCATATGATTGAAGCCTCTAAACAGACTACTAGTATTCTCATAGCTCCATTAACATAACAGAACTCCTACCCCCTTTCAGAAAATAACTAGCTCTTCACAGGGTTTATGATAATTCCATGCTGGTCAGAGAATATAATTCAAGCAACCCTGTTCTTGAACTCATGAGTGAAACACATCACACTCTTAGTGAGAGAAAGGTGTTGTTCTCCCATAGCTAAAAGGCCATTTTCCTTAGGTTCCTGAAATCTTGAATGACTTTCTTCCCAATACAGATGAAGTTCAGAGTCAATGCCATCACACTGTAAAATCAGTAAGCTGAGGTGGCCAGTCGTATAGGGATAATCATAAGCAATAGGTAGAATCTGCCTATTGCCACTTATGAGGCTCACTGTCAAATGAATGGGCAGGCACCCCTATATATGAGGATGCTGTTAGTAGGCTCATTCTATTACCATCAAATAGCTTTGGGGACAAACTACCATGCTTGCTGTGGTCAGTGATTGGTAATTTCATTAGAGTTATTAACAGTCCCTTGAGGATCAGAGAATCAGAACTTGAAGAGAACTTCAGGGATATCAATTCTGAAAAATCCAAGATCTCAAGACTTGCAAACCACAAGTTGATATCCATACTCATATACCAAGCATCAAGAAATTTACAAATGGTTAGGGTTTCATAATATTTCAAAATGATGTTTGGTCAGTTCTTGGTGGGAGACTAAACCCTTTGGCACTTTACATGAAAACATGCCGATGTGAATGTAGACTCATTAGACACAATGGCTCTGTGCCCACTCAAAATACTGTGGGGAAATTTAAGACGCAGATCAATCAGCTCACTGAGCAGCCATGATTCCAGAGGACTGATGATAAAACATGTTGTAATGCCTTGCACAAGCAGCTTCCCAAAAGAATGCTACTGTGAATAGCTTTTAAGGTTCTGATTACACAGTATAGCGAACACTCTGTTTATTCCATAACAAATCAAGGCAAACTTTCTCAGAAAATCAAGGTATAGTATAATATTCAAAACATACATCTTATCACAGAAAATCACAATACAGTGTTCACAACAGCTTAATGTTAGAATGGCCACATAGTTTTCACCAAAGTGGCCACAGTATTTAGAACAAAGAACAAAAGGATAATCATCTGGTTTCCCAAAGGGGGGAACCCTCCTTACTTAATCATTCAATCATTTTACAATACAAGTCAGTCTTCCATTCATGGGGCAATTATAGATTAACTTAATCATTCACTTATTTAGAAATCAATCACTAAGTATCCATTAATCACTAAACACAGTCATTAGAAAAATCACACAAACCCTCCACCCCTAGGGCTCTAGTAAACTTCAATTTCATCATGCATTCAATGTCCAAGGAGAGGCCTTTTCTTCAACTTTATTCAAGCTGGTCTCTTAGATTCCATGGATCCCCTTCCATGGTCCCAGCTCCTACCTGAATCCACCAAACAGTCACTTGGATTCAGAGGCAGACAGCTCCCAGGTTCTCTTCCAGTCCCCCCTGCCATTCTTGTTACACACTCAAGTTCGCAGGGTCAAACACATCTCAAAAACTTCACAACTTCTGTTACTGGGAACTCAAGGATCAACCAAGCCACAAACAAACAAAGTCTTATCCCAGTCATGTTTCTTCAGTCCTCCAGCAGTTCAGCTGGCCCTAGGACCCAGAAGAAATCTCAGCCTTGCAAGGAACAGCCACTTTGGCCTTCCAGGCAACTCTAGCCTTCACCAGATCTCTCAGCAGAACAGTTTCTTTTACGAGGAATAAAAATTCTCGATTCTAACTGTCTCTTCTCTGGGCTCTTCTTAAATATACACAGACACTGGCTTCCAGTCTCAGCCAACCCCTTCCTGTTATGTCAGCAACAGGAGACAGAGTTTACACCTTCTGTTTCTTTCACACTTCACCCTTAGTTGCTAAGGGCTAAGTACCTGCTAAATTAATTACATTACACATGCTGCCCACCTCCTGATAGAGAGGTGATGGACTAAAATTGTAGAATTAGACATACCTTTTTTTTTTGGACGTTGTCAATGCAGAAATGTATTTTGCTAGACTTTGTGTATTTACCATGAAGTTTCCTCCTCTTCCTTCTCCTCCTCCTTCTATCCTTCTATTTTACAGGATATGAGAGGGGTTGACTAACCCCTAGGTAATCAGAGCTATAACCCAAACTTGAATCTTCTGACTCCAAGTCTGGGTTCTTTGCACAGCATGGCACTGTAAGTCTGCTCATATGTAACTCATTATATGTATTGTTCTTCCTTATTGATAATACCTGTGGGTTCCTAGCAAATAGGTTGTCTGTGTGACTACCAGAGTCTTATAGATGGCCATTTTGAAAATACTGTTCGATGAAGACAAAACAAAGTGATCAGTCTAATGTTTTTAATTATCATCATCTGTACTACTTATCAAGTATCTTTCATACAGAGCATATCTTTTGGCCTTAGAAGTATCAGGAATTCTCAGACTTTCTATTATCATTGAGTTTTTTTTTTTTTTAAGGCTCTGCTATATCCCAAGTAATTATCTGGGTGCTTGCCTCTCTCAGGTTTTCTCCAAATTCACTTTTAACATTTACATTTACAAACCTTCATCCACAATGAATGGTTTCTAATCAGAGAAATATGACCTTTAAAATTGCTCTGATGCCCTAGAACTCTTTGTACTCCCTTCCTTCCCCTGTCCCCAACTCCCCCACATCTCATTTACCCTGACTTTACCCAATATAATTAATAGAAAGGGAAGTATAGAGAGGCATCATGATATTAATGGATAACTAACCGGCCTTGGAGAAATAAAGACCTGAGTTCAAATCTTGCCTCTGACATATACTGTGGTGATGGGTGAATTAGTTAACTCTCTCATTTGAACCCCATTCAACTCCTAAAACTTCAAGTTGCAGTTGAGTTGCCCATCTCTATCACTTGTAAGAACTTTTCCCACTTGGAATTCAACACCCTAATGAAATAAAAGGGTTATATTCATCCATTTCCCCTAAAGCACAACTATACGTTAATCGTTGGCTCATGGGTTCTGTCTTATTATTGTATAGTTATATATAATCTGTATATACAATTAGCAATTATACCTTCATCGGAGTGCATGTATATGTGATGTATGTATATGGAAACATATCTATGTATCCACACATTTATACATGTATAGGCATATATAATATACACATACATTGTACATGTGTTTGTATATATACACACTCATCCACATACACATACATAGAAATGTGTACATATACATCTATACATACACATATGTGTATATATGTGGATATGTATTTCCCCTTGACCCAAAGGAAAGAGGCAAGTTTCTTCTACCATTGGTAGCTTTTAATAGATTTCTTCCTATTTATTATTGATAGAGGGAAGTATTATCATCACAACAGAAGAGTACAGAAAATATCACACTTTGATCAGTAGAATTGGTCAGAAAACCCCCTGCTGATATGTGATAGGAAAAATTATCAACTAGAAAACGGAGAATATAAAGCTAATATTGACATAAGGCTGTACCTCCTACCCAGGGGAGGAACCTGTCTTGGAAGAGGGCAGTCAACTGCAAGGTATAATTTTAGGGGCTATGGAAAAGTCACCTCTAACCATAAAATGTCACCTCATACCCATAACAGTGCTTAAGACTAATAATAATCTTAGGGTTTGACTTCATCATTCTTTATGCTTGTATCCTCAGTACCTACCACAGTGGTTGGCATATAGTAGGTATTTAATAAACAATTTTGACAGATTTATTAATTTTTTTTATTTTAATGTCCCAGGATGGATGACATTATTTAAAAATATATATCAGCTAACTTCTTAGTGAGGGTGAGTTTAACCTCAGTTGCCTGTTTTGTAAAGTAAGGAGGCTGGACTTAATGACTGATTTAGACTCCAAATCAATGATTAAGCCTATCCTTCTCACTCTAAATTTTAGAGCATCTAGTCCAAGCACAATTTTTACAGATCAGAAAACAACTGGAGCTCATAGGAAATGTTGGCCTATTCTAGTTCATATAGTTGGTAAGTAGCAGAGCTGGGATTCAAGCTTAGTTCCTCTGATACCAAAGTTAGTGCTCTTTCTACCCTACCACTGTGCCTTCAAGGTTTCTTTTATATCAAACATTCCATGATTCTAAGATTCTATGAGTTTATTGAAAAAATTTGTGATAGGAAAGGAAATGGGATAAGTATGGAGGCCTGATACTGAGATTCGAGAAGAGCCTTGGAAAAGGAGAGGTGGACATCAGGAGGACAATGGGAAAGCACTAAAAAGGGAAGAAAGATCTGGATGTTCCAATCAAATTTTCTCTTGGTTAAATATACTCTGGATTTCAGTTACTACTTTATTTTCATTCCTGAAATCTTCATTATGATTGTTTCTATCATCTGCCCTGAGGCAGATGGGATGAAAGAATCAGTCTGTCCCATTTACTTTTTGGACGTGATCTTTTGAGCAGAAGGCATCTGATAACTCTGGATTCCCATTGTGCTAGTTCAATTAGGTGGATCAGGGTATATAGAAGAGGATCATATCTTTTGGCCCCAAAAGACGTAAAAATGTTTTTCAATGGATGACCAAAGCCTTATGTCAACTATAGGTAGGGTATAGGTGTTTTAGGTTGACTGATTTTGTTTTTATTTTTAGTAGTTCTTTTTTGAAATCCAATTGTCATGGGAAGGATGAAACTGAAAAAAAAATATCCCTTAGTGAAGATTGGTTGAACCTTACTGTTTTCTTTTTCCCCTATATAAAGCGAGTAGGTTGAATTTAACTATCATTGAAGTACAGCATCTGATCAGAATTTCTTTGTTAAGTATTCATGACCTTCTTCTACTCATATTAACCAGAGAAATGTGCTAACTACTCACAGTTATAACAAAAGCACAAGATAAGGCTATTACTTTTAAAATTAAGATGTAATTGGGAGTTTAGGAGACTTGACCCCCTCGTTCACAAGAAATCTCATTTGCCATTGATCTTAAAACCCCTTTTCACTGTTTGACAAGGAAAGCACTTCCAGAATTGCAAGACTTCTCTATGCTAGAATGGAAAAATAATGTGATCAGCATGATTTAATACCAGAGAATGCTGACATTTTAATTTATATCACACTAATCATAAAACAGTTTTGAAAGAGAAATACCAGCCAAAAAAAGAATTTTCCTCCCAAGGACTATACTCAGCACACATCTCTCAGTGACCAAAATTTAATGTCTTGTCCTTTACTCCCAATCAGTTGCTTCAATGGGATGAGGTATGTGTATAATTAAAGCTCATTTGGCACTGCTAGAAGAACGTTAATGCTGGAAGGGACCTTAAAGGTGATCTAGTCCAGTCCCTTCATTTGCCAGATTAGGAAATCAAGGCTTAGAGAATTCAACCAATGATTGAGCATTTATTAAGTGCTTACTATATGCCAGGCATTGTCATTAGCACAGGGGACACAAACAAAAAGAGAAATAGTTCCTGTCCTTGAAGAAGAGTTTGTATTCTAAAGGGAGGGACACATATGTAAGTCAATACTTATAAAGATAAATACAGAGTAGATGGAATGCAACTTTAGAAGGGAAGACAGTAACAGTTGTGGGGGACCAAGAAAGGTTCCCTGAAGATGGCCTTTCTGACTCACCCAAGGACATTCACAGGGCATATATTTTTCAAGTTTTCTTGTTCCCAGTTCATAGCTGTTTCCATCACACCATCTTCCTCTTGACATCCACTAATGAACATTGTAGAGATAGGGATAGAATTTGGACCAAAATTTCATTGATACTGGCAACTCCCAGAGGAATAAACTCCTGTCACCAATTCAGGTTTGTTCCCTTCTCTGCAATTAATAATCTTAGAGAGTTATCTCTGGTACTGAGATCAAATGCTTGACCAGAATCCCACTACCAGGATGCATCAGAGGGAGGACATGAACTCAGGTTTTTCTGGTTCCAAGGCCAGTGTTCTATTTACCATGTTATGTTATTCTCTATCATGCAAATTTAGAGAGAAGTTCAGATGAATGACATTGGGGTGGATTGTAACTTTACCTTTTATGTTAATAGTCTCATGAAACTTTCAGCATCCTCTGTTTTGAAATTTAAAGTCATCCTTTACTCTTTATTTTGGATCAATCTCTATATCTAATCAGTTTCCAAATCTTGATTGAACCTGCTTCTGCACCTCTCTCAAATCCATTCCCCTTTACCCCCAATTCACACAGCCTTTGTTCTTACTGAGACCTTTACCACCTCTCTCCTAAACTATTTCAATAGCTCATTAATTGTTCTTCCTTCCTCTAATCTCTTCTTTTTCAAATCCACCTTCCACATAACTTCCAGATAGATATTTCTAAAACAAATCATATCATATCACGCTGTTACTCAAAAACAAAACAAAACTTCAATAGCTCCTTATTTTTCATAAAATATCAAATCCCCTCTTGGCATTTAAAGCACTCTGAGATTTAACTCCCACTTCTCTTTTCAGCTTTATTTCACATTGATCTCCTTCATAGACTTTCTCTAGAAGTCAAATTATCTTGCTATATGCTCCCAGTATAAAGATATCCCATAGCCCACCTTCAGGACATTGCACAATGGATTCTTCATGACTACAATGTATTGTATCCTCACATTCACCTCAGAGAATCCTTAGTTTATTACAAAATACAGCGCAGAGACCATTTCCTTCATAAGACCATTTCTTGATCTTTCTTTCATTGCCTGCCCCATTTCTTAGTATCATTTAAAATTATTTTATATTACTTTGCTTACATCTTGTATTTACTTGTTTGTATATTCTAGAAACTTCCCAAGAAGGTAATAAACACAATGAAGGCAGGAAATTTTTTTTTTTCATTTTATCCCCAATACTTAACATAGTACATGGCACATAGTAGGTGGATAAGCATTGTTCATTGAATTAATTGCATTATACTCCTTCCTTATTGTGGTTTACCTGTCCTATATTTTATCATCTAAGATTTTTTATGTCTTTAAGAATACCTGTTGTGATAAAATAATATTTGTTAGAGATCTTAACATTAGACCTAGAAGGGGCCTCAGAAGCCTTCTAGTACAGTGTTTCCATTTTGCTTTTGAAGAAACTAAGTAGGATTTGTACATATGTCCTCTGATCAAAGAGCTAATATTCTCTTTATTGTGTCTTTCCTCATCATGTTCCCTCCAATCCTCCTGGGTAAAATATCTATTTCAAAAAAATAAAATATCCATTAAAATCTAATTAAATAAAAATAAAATATCTAAAAATTAAATTCTAAATACAATAAAATCTGTTTAAAACATAAAAAATATGGTTTTAACAATTTCAATTCATAAATACTTAGTAAATTCTTATTATGTGCAACACACTAACTTCTCTTATTTGGTTTAGAAAAATACTAATGGCAGGATTCTCAGACCAAGTATGAGTGAATATTCCATAGCAAGCTGGGAGCAATGAAAGATAGTGTTAGGTGGGAGGGTCTTAAATGGCCCTTAACATCATACCATGCCTATTTCACTTATGCAGCCCTGGAGAAATACATATACATATCACGTACACATCATACATACACACACATCCACATATAAGAACATATATACATGCACACGCATATACACATACACATATGTACATGCATTTATGTGCATTGTATTATATAATGCACATACATGTAGGTGCACATATAATACATACACATATGTGTGCATACATGTATACACATGCATGTGTATATACATATGTGTGCACGCATGTATATGTATTGCGTATATTGTACTCAAGTCAAATACCTCCTGCCTCTGGATATCTCACCTTGCTATTCCTGAAAGGGTGGATGAGGAAGAAACAATTTTGGACACAAATATTGCTGTATTCCTCAGTTATACATGGCATATTTCTCTTTATTTGTTTTCTGAATGGAAGGTTAAATAGGTTCTTTTAAAGTAGACATGACTGTTTTTTTTTTACTATTTCAATCTAGTTTTCTTTCAGTTGTTTCCCTTTTGGATTTTTAGAATGTCAATGTAGAAACCAAATAATTAGGTAAACTCAGATCAACTTCATGACCCTGGAATTTACTGCACATTAATTATGAAAAAAAAGCTGTTATTGAAATATTCTTATAACTGAGTTTACTGACAGTTGGGATTGGTTTACGTTGGTGTTTTTGAGGCAAATCTGGTTTGCTCCCTTCTTCTGGTCTATAGGAGAATATGCTGGCTGGGAAAGACAATGCCAAATAACTCTGTCATCCTTGGTAGTGGTTGAGCTCCTCTCACCAGGAATGCTGGTCTATTCTACTCTCTTCAAGTCCATTTCTCCAGCAGCATTATTAGCAGCAAGAGATGTTTTTTGTTTTTTGGTTTTTTTTTTTTTCCCCAGAACTCTGGAGAGAAGGCCATACTGAGGCACTTTACATTAGCTAGATGCTTCATATTCATACCAAGCAAATGAGGTGCCTGCTGCAATCCCATGCAAAGATGGTACTTAAACCTAGCCACCTCACTGTGTTAATGGGCCTCAGGGGGCACAAGGCAGCGTCCTGCAAATGAGTTTAATCCACTTTTCTAGGATGAGGCGAGTAGCTGTGATCATTACCAATGTCACTAAGTGTTTCAGAGGCAGTAGCTCTAAAGAAAGCAGAATATTGTCTTGCAGGAAAGTACTTACTCTCAGTTGACTTTTGGGACAAAACACTTTCCAAAAATTGACTGTGCTTATCTCCATTTCCTGGGAGATCTGCAATACCGAGTCTGATTCCCTGGCTTGTAGGTGGCAAGAAAGGAATCTAAAACCCAAAGGGGGTGCTCTGCTTTCTTTCTCCCTCACTATTCATTTCAAGTTGTGCTGTGTTATTTCATCTAAGGCTTTTTGTTCACAGGCGGGTGTTCTGGCCTTCTACACCGAAGTTCTCACCCATCAGCATGGCTGCCAGGATAGGAGTCAGCAGAAGTGACTCGGCAGATTCACACTGACCCAGATAGGAGGCAGACTGCTACAACCAAATGAGCACAGGACCTGGAGTTATTTAGAAGATCTCAGTTTCAGTGCTGGCTCTCGCTGTTGTTTGGTTGTTTCAGCCTTCCCTGACTCTTCATGACCCCATTTGGGGTTTTCTTGGCAAAGACACTGGAGTGGTTTGCCATTTCCTTCTCCAGCTCAATTTACAGAGGAGCAAACTGGGTTAAGTGACTTGTCCAGGGTCACAAGCTAGTAAGTGTCTGAGGTCAGATTTGACCTCAGGTCTTCCTGATTCCAGCTGTGGCATTCTATCCACTGTGCCACTTAGCTGCCCTAGTGCTGGCTCTTCCTATCCCTGATTAGCTCTGGCTGCAGGGTTATAGCAACAAAGGTTTGAAACTCAAATAGAAATGGGACTACTGAACCATACATAAAGATACTTGCATTTTATGGTGATTAAAAAACACTTAACATATTAGCTTTATCTTTGTTTTGTTGTGTTTTTATTTATTTTGTTAACTATTTCCCAATTAAATTTTCATCTGGTTTGGATAGCACTTGTTGCATCTATAATGGAGTCTTTAGGCTACATGTCTGACATCTCTCCTACAGTGGAAAGATTTGCAGATCTGGGGGGATAAGGACTTAGTTTTACTCCTTGCTCTGTGTAATGGTAAGGGAATTTGAAGATCTTCCCTGCCCCTTAATGGGTCTCGAGTGGAACACAACAGGAAGGGCTTGATTATGGAGAGGCTTGTATTTCAGGAAGGCTCACACCTTTTGTTACTTTGTAATTACACAGTGGGTCAAGCAGGTTGTGATGTCCTCTGACCCTGAAGAAGGGTCTGAGGTGAGGTTTTGCTTTAGGGTTCACTTATGGGAAGAGTTCTGTTATCTGACCAGATGAGACTCTGGGTAGCTGTGTGAGCCTCCCAGCTTTGAAAACCCAGATGATAGTGCTTCTTTCTCTAGTAATTACCTATGTATGTATGTAATGGTCATACAACTAGAAGCCCTGTCTGTTGTTCTGTTGAATTCTGTTATTTTCTCTGTCTGTATTTTTTGTCTGCTTGTAAATTCTGTTTGTATTTTCTGAAGTTCAGGGTGCTGACTTTTTCCCCTTAACTAAGTGAATTATACATATACACACACATATAATGTATAGTATACATGTGTATAATATACATTATCTGTTTAATTAAAGATTGTTGACCCCTTTAAAGTTGCTTTCCTTTAGTAAAGTAGATCAAAGAACCTGTGCTAGCAGCCATCAGGGTAAGCTAGGGTACTTGCTGTTATACTCTGCAACTTATTACTAATGCAACTTTCATTGCAGAACTCTGAGCATTAGTTGTATCATTCATAAAACTGGACAAATAAAAAAAAATTATCTGATAATCTCCAAAAAACATTTCCTGCTCTAAATCAAATTTCTATAATCTGTTTCTATATTCACTCTTTTTACAATCCAACCTGTACAAAGAGTCAAATTGATATTTCTAAAGCACAAGACTTACTGTGTTAACTCTCCTGCTTAAGAAGCTCCAGTGGCTCCCTATTACATTAAGTTAAAGTGCAAAATCCTCTTCACATTTAGGCTCCATCTTATTTGTTCAGGCTCATCACACATGAAGCCCACCACTCCCCTCCTTGCCCCTCCCTACCATGTGTTCTATGTTCCAGACAAATTGACTTACCCATTATTCTTTCCCATATCTAGCATTCCATCTCTCAACAACCTTTGCCCAGGCTGTTACCAAACCTAAAATGTTCTCTTTCCTCATCTTTTTCTCTTGGAACACCTAGCTCCCTTCCAAGTTCAGTTCAAGCGCCATCTCCTACAAAAAGCATTCAATAATCATCACATTTGATATTGCCCCAATTAAAAATAAACAAAAGTTAAAAAAAAGAAATCATGATAAGTGACAAAAAATTAAAATAAATGCTTGTTGAATTAAATTGATATCATTATCTCTCTGAAACTCATTTCATCTGGAAAATGAAGAAATTCAGATATGTGTTCTCTAAGGTTCATCCTGGTTCTAATTGTCTATGAGCTTAGCCTAAGATAGAACTCAGAAGCACAAAGTTGGGTATCTTATCATCCTATCTCATTCCTTTTGAGAACTGGGAATTCACTTTGTAAATATAGAGCTTATTTAACACAACAGGTACACACACGGGTTAGATGCCTTTGAACCCTGGTGATTTTCACACCAAGCTGTCTTCTTTTCTCATTCTACAGATTGTCCCTATGTGCTCCTAATAAGAGTGGGTTTTGTCTTTCCCCCTTATTCCAAATTATCATATGCAGAAACAGCCAACACCCACATCATGATTGATAGTGACCTAAATCTCAGAAGGCCTAATTGTACCATATGACAATGTTTGGGGACAACTGTGATGGATTTAACTTTGTGGAGGAACCTAACTTCTACCCCCTTTAAAATATTTTAGTACCTTCCCTTATTTCCCTCATGATTTCATGTGGTTTCTATGACTTTTAAAAGAGCTCTCATATTCTAGCCCTGTGCTTTTACAACTGACGTTCCATGGATTCACAACTGATGTTCTGTAACATCTAAAACATTCATCTGTTAATAATACTTAAAATAATGGGCACAGTCACTGTGAAACATTCTCAAATAGAAGAGCATACAACAGAAAGCCAGTGGGGGGAAATAATGAAGCACTACTTAGAACTGTGGCTTACAATTATTTTTAATTTACTCAATTATGTTCTTCCATTTTCAAAAATCCCAGCTACAATTTATCTCCATTTCCTTAAGTGATCCTGTTTATCAGTTCCACTAGGTCAGCTTTGCATTTAATAGACCTTGTTTGGTATCTCAAAGATAATCGCCTGGATTGTATCCTCTCAAGTAGAAGACATTTAACCTCTCAGCTGTATTCCTGGCAGTAATGGGTATGTCAGGGTCTAGAGAGTCTGGGGAGGGTGTCAAAACCCACCATCCAGAGGGGAAAAGGTTTTAAGGGGAAGAAAATAAACTTACCTAACACTGAAATGTTAGAGCCCTGAGCATGAGTTGTTTTTTAGAAAATTAATTATTTTTAGTTTTCAATATTCACTTCCATAATATTTTGATTTCTAAATTTTCTCCCCCTCCATTCCCACTTTCCTCCTCAAGAGAGTGTACAATCTGATACAGGCTCTACATAAATATATTTTCACATTAGTCCTGTTGTAAAGAAGAATTAGAACCAATGGGAGGGACCATAAGAAAGAAGAAACAAACAAATAAAAAGAAAGCAAATTGTATCTGAGCAAGAGTTGTACACCATCAGTATATTAAATGTTAATCAATACATTTTGAAACCGAATCTACCTGCACTTTGCCTGAGCTGGTAGACTACGTCCAGCTTTCCTCCTATCCCTTGTTGCCAGTCTTCTATCCACAGGGAAGGAAGCATTTCATTGTGTTTCCTGTATTTCTAAAACCAGACACATACTGTAAGTACATTGCTTTCAGAGAAGCAATTAGAGTTAATGGGATTAAGAATCTAATCACACACTACCACTCTTCACTTGTATCTGCAGTCCTGAATAATAAAGCCCAGCTTTCTAAATGGCACAAAGAGAAGTTATCATGCCTGCCCAAGAAATGGCTTTCAGAAGCAACTCTTTTCTCTCAGTCTCTCTCCAGGGGCAAGTGAACTGTGTGAACAGAGGAAATACCTCAGATACATTTCCTGAAACAGGTACATTTTTCCTTCTGTAGTTGTAATTGTTTTGGAAGTACATTGGAGAGGACAGAGATGAAAACAATAGATCCACAAACGGGAAAAAGAAAAAGAAGGCACAGATAAATCTAGAATGATGGTGATGTCATTCAGGGACTGTTGACTTCCTTTCTTCCCACCTGCTTTGTAAAGAATTTGAAATTAAGCTACTCCTGCTATTCATGGGCCACCTGGTGGTGGAATTTTAGGGAACTTAATGCAAGGTTCAACCTTTCTTCATGCTTCAGTTGAGGCAATGGGCCAACATCATCAAAAAGAGAGACACAAAAGATGAAAAAGGGATATGGAAATAATCTATTTTCTTATAAAGAATAACTGCTAATTCCTCATGTGCTGTGGACCATATGTGGAAATGTATTCTTTTCAGGTAGGAACCCTACCTGTAAAAAAGCTGTATGTGGAGAATTGAGGAGAGTCATTCAAAACCAAATCAAATCAATTCACTTTTGTAAAAGCAGTATTAGTTATTCAGAAAAGAAATCTTGTCTCAGTTGTTGCCTTCACAAATCTATATGCTCAAATCCAGGCTCAGACACTGTGTGCAAGTCATTTTGATGGAGTACAGGCTTTGGAAACCCTCTTGAAATTTCCTTGAATCCTCCTACTTGATCTGGTGTTCACCTGAAGCCATAATCCCCTCAACCGGCTTTTCATTATCCTTATGCCCAGTTCTCTGTTACCTTCAACCTTCACTGTCTGTATCCTCCAGAGTACCTCCCAGCTACTTCCCATCCTTGATCGTATCAAAACCCCATTCTCGCCTCAGACCTCTAGACACCCCAACTACTGGCCACTCCCATAAAGATCCTCCCTAGACCCTTCCTTCAATCACCTCAGACTATTTGGCCAGCCCTAGATTCTTCTCATAGTCTTTCTGCATATAAGATCTATCTTGGCCTCCATTAAGGTGCTCAGATTCAATCTGGTCCACTTAAATTAGTGATACAAATGCTCAGATTCCTTAAGAGTCTGGCCAATA
>CM053588.1:246478909-246493909 GCA_028646515.1 Pseudochirops corinnae
AGAGAGGATTAGAATGACAGGAGACAGGGAGAGGCAGAATGGTGTTAATCATCTCATAGAAGAGGCAAAGGATAATTGTTACAATGGACGGGAAGAACAGGAAGGCAAAAGGGAAAGAGTCAACCTTACTCTCATTGAACTTGACTTAGGGAAGGAATGACATAAACTCTAAACTGGGTGTCTTGCCACACAGGAGAGTAGGGAGAATGGGGATGAGAGGTGGGATGATGGAGGGGAGGGCAGCGTGGGGGGGAGGGTTGATGGAAGTACACACTTCTGTAAAGGGGTAGGGACAGGGACAGAGTAGAGAACAGAACAAGGGGGGGCAGGATAAGAAGGAGGGACATATAATCAGTCTCTCACAATATGACCACTGTGGAGAGGTTGTGCATAATTACACATGTACAGCCTGCATTTAATTGCTTGTCCTTCCAGTGGGAGTGGGTGACGAGGGAGGAAGAGAAAGAATCTAGAATTTAAAGTTCTATAATCAAATGTTAAATATATATATATGTATACAATTATTATTATTATTTTTATTATTATTATTATTAACTACATCCAACTGGGACTTAAGATACACAGGCACTGTGGTAGGGAGATCCATCCTGCCCTACCAGAAAGTCAGAGGGGTGATGGGGGAGGACGTAGGAGAGAATAGATTGGGGGAGGGGTTATACAATGGGATGGCTGTTTTGGGGTACTGGGTAGGGGAAAGATGGGGAGAAAATGTGTAACTCAAAATCTCATGGAAATGAATGATGTTAACTAAAATAAATAAAAGTTAAAATTAAAAAAAAAGAAAAAGTCATCACACTGTGTCCATTCTAAACTCATGTTTGATAGGACATATTAACTGGGTCCTCTGATGCTAAATGAAAATACCTTTATTACTCCAAAAGAATAAAAAATAAAAGAATAGTTCATTTGTTAGGAGCTCCATTCTACCAGAGAAAGTTGTAAGCATTGTAAAGTTCTTAGAAACAAGCTTCTACAGTTCTGCTCTCAAATATTTCACAGAAATATTCCATAACATTTATAAATATCAGAAATTCCCTTGGGCTTCATATTCCCACATATATATACTCCATATACTATGCCATATTATATATATATGTATGTATATAATATGGCATAGTAGATATAGTGCTAGACTTGAAATCTGGATGCCTGGGTTCAAATCCTGTCCTAGAAACATATTATCTATATGATATTATGAGAACCACTTATCCTTTCTAAGCCTCAGTTTTTTCACCTGGAAAATGAAGGCAATTAGCAAGACTGCCACCCAGGTCCCTTCCACTTCTAAATCCATAATCCTGCCTTCCTATGTGTTCTTCATTTCCAACCATGAATTAAACCTTCTATAGAAACCCTCATTTCCTATGGTAACTTCTTTTAACCTACCTAAGTGCTTTATAGCCCACTAAACATACCTAGTGAGATACATATATCCCTCTGACTCTACCCATTTTACCCTTTCTCTTTGAAAGGATTACCAAATTTCTGTTAAGAGGTGATTCTGAAACAAAACTATCTAACATGTTTAATTTAAACCCCACTTTGAAGGCAAGGTTCAAACTGTCTGGAACCATACTGCATTCTAGACCCAGCATAGAATCCTAGCATTATGGTTAGAAAGGACCTGATCATGTAGTTCTACCACCATACTATATAGGGGCTTCAGGATTGTTGTACTAAACTGAATGACAGAGACATTCAATGACTTGCCCAATACCACAGAATCAATGAATAAATGAATGAATTAACAAACATTATTAAGCCCCTACTACAAGCCAAGTACTGAGCTAGGTGACAGGCACACCAACACAAAATATGAAACAATCCCTACTCTCAAGGAATTAAGAGACAACTAGAACTTTTGAATTACCAAGATTAGACTTAAACTCAGTTCTCATCAGTCCCCATTCATGTTCATTTGGTTTTTGTTTCGTTTTCTTGCATCACATTGCTTCCATTGTGGAGTTGTTTGTTTGTCTGGTTTTTAATTTAAGTTTACCAGATAATTGCTTCAAATTTACAAATTTCTACCTTTTCCGGTGACAATCAAAAGAGATTAGAATTAATAGACAGTGAGGAGTTGAGGAAACAAGATTCATCTCAACTTCTTTCTAAACACTGAAAATTAAAGTCTATGGACTTTATAAATTATATTAGCTGTTATTTTAGTTATTGTTGAGAATACAGAAGAACAGTTAAGTGATGCAGTGGATAGAGTGCTGGGCCCGGAGTTGGGAAGACCTGAAATCAAATATGGCCTCAGACACTTATGAGCTATGTGGCCCTAGGCAAGTCACTTAATTCTACCTCAGTTTCCTCATCTGTAAAATGAGGTGGAGAAGAAAATGACAAACCATTCCAGTATCTTTGCCAAGAAAACCCCAAACAGGATTACAAAAGGTCAGACATGACTAAAACAACTGAATAACAAGGGGATGCAGAAAAGTTAGTTTTAATGCAAATCTTAAATTGACCAATACAGACCCTAAATGCAAATTGCTAGTATCCCCCTATTCTAGTGCATAACCCATTCTTCAACTCATAATTTGAAGCCTACATAGATGTGGTACCCTTTATGTGTCATGCTCTAGAAATCTCCTTCACTACCTCTCCATAATAATAATTTCATAGGTATAGGGGAAAGATTCCAAGGTAAAGAGTAATAGTTGGTTGACAAGGAGGAATTCAAACTCCTTCTTGAGCTCTGTCTTAGCCTGCAACTAGTTATATTTTTCTTGGAGGCTTTTGATGCAGGAGTTTTGAATTTGTTGTCTTCTTCTGGTTCTATGCTTTGATTGTCTTTATCACCAAAAACAATTCTATATAGTTTGATTTAGATTCCTCTGTTTGCTCATCTTGCCAGTCAATTACTTGATTTTTGAGTTCTTTGTCAATGCAGAACTCTGCTTCCAGAGTGGAGAGTGCTGTGTCCCAAATTTCTGGGGTTTTGCCCAGCTGTTGTAAGAGCTTCTTCTAGGCACCTGCCTCAGAACTGTAAGGAGGACTGCCTCTCCACAGCCTCAACAAGTTCTACCACACTAGTGCTCCTCACCCCAGGACAACTGCCCAAGACTGTGACCCAGATCCAAGCAGGGCAAAGCAAGAGAGTCCTGCTTCAACACCAGTAGAAAGATTCCTGCAAATGCCCTCTGGAGGCCACTTGGTCTCCGCACAATCTGTTCTTTGGAAGGAGCTACCATGGCAGCCGCTGCTGCCCCAAGGACAGGGGCTGGACTGCACTCTTCTCTCACCCAGTTCCAACAGAGTTCCCTCACTGATCTTTTACTTTCTCTTTGACATTTATGGGTTGAGAAGTCAGGGAAACCACCACAGTTGCCAAAGATTCACTCTCCTGAAGTCTGCCCTGGCCAGTCTTCCCAGCCTCATTTGATAGACCCTTCCCATCAGCCTGCCACATTGCCTACCTTCAGTGGGAGATATGTTTCTCTCTATCACTTTGTTGGTTCTGTAACACTAAAATCTGTGTAGAGTCATTTTTATAGGTATTGGAGGTAGTTGGAGGAAGGGAGGAATTCAAATGCTTGCTACCACCATCCTCCTAGACAGATGAAGCATTAGTTAGATTTAAAGTTAGCCAACTCTAACCAGGTCACTCCTGTATACTACCAGAAATCTTCTTCCCTGTGTTTAATAAAGACCTGATCTATGAATAAAAAATTAGAATAGCATTTTGGTTTTGTTAATTTGTAAGGTTCATGTGTAAGTTTTCTTGGTTATCTTGATGACATGTAATCTCCTATCCCAAACTAGTATATTGTGAGTCACCTAAGAAGTTTAATCTATATCTGACTCAATGTAATTATGTAATTTTGTAACTGTGAGGAAGACTTTATTGTAATGTTTGAGCCTAGCCCTGTGTGGCTAGAAAACAGAACTACTTGTGATTCTGTTTGAACCTAGCCTTGCATGGCTGGGAAACTGAACCATTTCTCTGTGCCTTTGGTGCAAATCATGTTTCTGGGAGCCCCTTTCAGGCCTGCCTGACTACTCCAGCTTGTGAATACCCCTGGTCCTGAGTGAGCATCTGAGCCAAGGGATCTGAAGAAGATGACATCAGATACAGACAACTTTCCCAAGAATCTGGACCAGGCCTGCACAGGAACTGCTACAGCTTTAGCTTATTGTTCTGTATTCTTATTGTGCTACCTTGATCCCCCTTGCCACCTGTCCTTTTGCTTGTATTGCAATTGACTTACATACATAGGGATATCCAACTGTTTAACTACTATCCTTAGTGCCCCCTATTTCAGGAAGTGATTGGGAAAAACCAAAATTCACCTAGATGAGGATATTGGGTAAACTACCAAGAATGAGTTTTTTCATACCTTCTTTGGTCTTAGAACAAAATCTCGTAGATTTGTTTTTGACCAAAAGGACAGAAATGATAATCATTTAATATCATATTTGGGTAAAGTTTGAATTAATCAAAGAGGCTGCTCTGCCTCATTTTATAAAAAAGTTCTCTATCTCAGCCAGATAAGGTTGGGAGTAGGATTTAACACAGGCATCCAGAGATCATAAATTTCCAATTCTTACCCAGCTTTGTCTTGCTTCTCTGAGTGAGCCCAGAGAATACCTCTTCTTACGTCAACAAACCAGAAGAGGCCTACTTTATGACCTTTCAGGATGAGACCCTCAACTCAAGGCATTAACTTGAGTAACAAGACTTCTTCTTATCTTAAGATTTTCTGAACATATACCTTATTTTGAAATGTTAATGGTAAAGGAAACACATGTTCTGAATCATAATTTCAATTGACACTTTGTCGGCTCTCTTGTTTTTCTGTATTTATCATTTATCCAATTAAGAAATTCCTTTTCGCATACAATGACTAAACCATTATGGGAATCATAAATTTGTGTAACTCAGCCATCCCTAATTGGGATGGTCCTAAAATGTACTTAAGCTCTCTCATTCTTTTGTTTGTCAGTCAAGACTCTAGTCTTGCACTCCAAGTACAAGTAGTAAAGCTAGCTTTCAGGGAATAAGGAATAAATGTTATAATTTTATATTACTAATTGTTTGTTTCCTTTAACCAAACCTTTTCTAGTGGTTGACAGTTACTAAAGAAGAGATAAAAAAGGAAAACAGGAGAAAAAAAAAAAGAAATATAAAAAAGTTTCTAATCAAATGCATATTACATATTAAAATAATTAGTGGGATTATCAAATAACAAATTAATGAGCAGAGGTCCAAATGAAGAAATGAGGAAAACCAAAACTGAAAAATAGTGTCAGAGGAAACAGCAATGAGTTTCAAAACGAGTTTACATTCTACCAATCATTCTTTTTTTTAAGTAAAAAAAAAAAAAAACATGTTGAAAAGGAAAGACCGCAGCATCCACTCTTTTCCTTTGTTCATTTTATTATTCATCCAATTATGGGCATCTGGACACGTAGAGCATCAAGAGTTTAGCTGGAAGGTGTTTTGAAAAGGGAAATAATTGAACTGGGCATCAACTCAGAAGACTATGAAGGCTAAGCCTACACTTAACAACAATACTGGATTGATGTAAAAATTCAGCTTTAAGACTCAATTCAATGACTTACTTGGCTCTTGACTCAGAAGAACAGCTGGAGAATATGTAAAAGGAAGATAGTTTAATTAATGTTACTTTTTCACACTTAGAATAATGATTTAACAGCAATGGACCAGGCTGAGTGGATTAACTGATTAATAACTGTTAAGCATTTTTAAAATATAAAGCATTATGGAAAGGTTAAGTACTATTATTTAGCCATCAGCCAGCACAAAAGTGAAGCTTTCCTTTCATATTCTGAATGGGTGTTCCAATGTCTACAGTTTCCAGAGGATTCAGTTTAAGTTGTATGTTTGGTTTCACTCTGTTCCTAAGGAGGGTGTTGAGCTATTTCTGCTTGGAAGAATTGAACATATATTGTTGTTTTAGTTATTACCACCTTCCTCCCATTATTCTATTAAACTGACAGCTGTAACTTAGAGTCTGACTTCTAATCAGAGAGCCTTATCTCAATCAGTCACAATTTATTTACTGTGTATCTACTGTGTGCCTACTACTTCATGAGGCACAGTAGAGTGTTTAAAAAAAACAAAAACAAAAACAAAAAAAGAAAGTACAGATGCCAGTATCCAAAATGAAAGCCAAAACAATGATGTGCTACACTTTCTTTTCTGTGACTTTGTCCCTTTAAACATTTTTTTTAATCTAACATCTAGCATGATGTCTTGCACATGGTAAGTACTTAATTTTGAATATTGAATTGCATTGAATTCATGACTCCAAATTCATCCTCCAAATAGCTAAATTGTTAGGTCTTGGGGGTCTATACTTCCAACTCTCATCCACACCGTCTATGTTAGGGAATATAGTATGGAATTCTCCCAACTCACTCAACCTTCTCCCTTTTATCCATCAAAGCTCTATTCTTATCTCATGTATCTGTTAGGAAAACAGCCATTCAACTAAAACAATTCTTACTAAGATGTGAACTATTGATACTGAATTAGTTTATTAAAGCTCCCAGATACATTTACAATTTGAAAGAAGATCCTCTTATTCTAAATAATGGAATTTCCAATGCTAAAATTAGAACTATCTGGATATGAAGAATTCAATTCAATTCAGTAGATGTGAGAAGACTACAAAGCCCTACTCTCTGCGCCCCATCCACCCACCCACACATATTACACCTATAACAACCTATTTGCTTCTGAGGCTGGCCTTAAAGGCAGAACAAAATTTCCCTCTCCCACATCAATCAATACCATTATATACTGCAAGATTACTATACTACAAAATGTTATAAGATACTATAATACTATAAGGAATAAAAGGCATAAGTAGTGAGGTCTTTAGATAAACAGATTATATTTTAACTGACTGAAGTATTGAAGTTCATGTTAGTCCATCTTTGAACATGGACTGAACCAGTCCTAATCTCCATTTATTTTATTTTATCTTTTGCCATATTGACTTTCTTCGGTGTAGTTATGAATACCTAGAGGTTTAAAACAAAACCAAAAACCCTAGATAGCGATAATGAAGTTCACCCCCCCCAAAAAAATCTGTTTCAGTGGATTTGGCCTGGCCAAGTAAACTATTCAGAGACCTTGTTGAGCTTGGCCACTGGATCCAGGCCCAAGATACCTGTTGGATACTTTAATCCCTAAAACTTGAAAATGAATTTGGGATGGGGTGAATTCTTTTTCAAAAAATGGTATACTCTATTGCTGTAGGACTATCCTCAGTGTCCTGAAGATATTTTTCATCTAATTCTAAAAACATAGTAACTCATTAATAAAATTTATCTGCTTGCTTTAGAGTGATTCTGATTAATCTGATATCCTAGATGTTAAGGTAGTTATCTTAAGAAGTTATCTAATAGTACCAAGGCTGCTCCAAGGCTCCAATGTCATGTTAATATTAATTTAATTTAGAATATATCTACACAATGACTGAATAAATTTTGGAACATAAAGATAACGAAATATTATTATGCCATAATAAATGATGAAACAATATGGCATGTTGAATAGATAATATATAGTAGCTCAGTGATTAGGGGATAGTGACTCAAACTCTCAATGCTCTAGAATTTCTCAAAATCTATGACCTGATACTGAGTTGCTTATCTGTATAGGAAAAAGGAGTTTTCACACCACAAGTTCCCTCAATTGATGAAACTACAGGTTGAGACCAAAAAATTTTAAAAAAGATAAATATGAAGAAATTAGAGAAATGTATACATGTAAACTAATATAGAATAAAGAAAGTAAAATCAGTATATAATTATGATAATTATAGAATTGAAAATAACACTAAGAAGCAATTGTCTTCAGATTTAATGTAATGTTCAATCTTGATCAAGAAAGACAATTGACAAAAATACATCTCCCTCCTTCTGGTAGTGAATTGGCTGACTATGGGTGTGTAATATTGTCACTATCAGCCACAGTCACTGGGACAGTGAGTTTTGCTAAATTGTTGTTGTTGCTTTTTTCATTTAAAGGGGGAATTCTATGGGATGAAATGTATTTTTAAAGACATGACAGTATTACTAAAAGAAAGCATGAATAAGCTTTTAAAAAGAATGTGTTTGTATAAGACACAGATTTAGAACTCATGTTGCAATAGTTTAAATTACATCTGGATATTCTTATTTGATGAAAAGTTAGTAAGAAAGCACACATAATGTTAATAAAACCAAATTTATAATCAGCAATAATAACAGATGAGAATTTAGATTACTTGTTCATAGTTGTGCAATACCCTTATTGCATTGGGACCTTTGGAAGCAAATGAGTGTGATAGAATCCTACGGAGTTATGGCCGAGATCCAGAGTTAGTTATCAGCTATTCTGGCCAAGATAGAGAGTAGAGTTTCTATAGGAAGTTATTACTTGCTGATCTTCAATTGTAGCTCAATGTCATTGTAGAGTTGGAATACTGAATCCAAGGCAGTACATAGGAACAGAAATCAATCATGATTTGGGTAAAATAAGTTGGACTATTGAGACATGTAGACAAAAGTGGACAAATGGTACAAAAGAAGCCAGAAGTATACACATCTTGGTCATGATACAGAAAATTATAGTCTGATAAGGAGTTCCTACTTGTGGCCTCCTTTTTACAGTGTGCTAGTAAAGAGTTGGTGGATACCAATATTACCATTGATATCTAAAAGGAGGCATTCTTCTATAAACAGGGAACTTTGCTGATTGTAATCCAATGTCTAGGACTAAGGAAGACCTGTCATCATGATTCTAGCTCTTAGAATTCTGGACTTGGTTCTAGAAATTAACTGAGCCTCTTCCAATGAAGACTGTCATGACAAAATCAGAATTCTCTCTCAACTGACCAGAACCATATTTTCTAGAGCCAAAATAAAAAAATCTCTGAGAAAATCCCAAATCCTTCCAGATGATGTGGCTCTCCTTTATGACATAGATTAAAAAAGCCTCCTGGGATGATAATGATGATGATAATGATGATAGCTAATGTTTATATCATTCTTGATGTGTGTCAGGCATTGTGCTAAGCAATTTACAATTTTTATCTCATCTGAAATTCACAACAACAATAGGTAAGTCCTATTATTATCCCCATTTTACAGATGAGGAAACTGAAGCAAATAGTTTAAATGACTTGCCTACAGTCACACAGCTAATAAGTGTCAGAGGCCAGATTTGAACTCATAACTTCCTGACTATAGGTCTGGTGCTCTATCCATTGCACCACTAAGCTGCCCCAATATTCCTGCTCAAAAACTTTCTATGGTTCTTTATTATATCAGGATGAAATATAACTTAGCCTGGCATTGAAGAACCTATAAAATATGTTTCTTGCCTGCTTCCTGATATGGTGTTAAGTAAGCACTTTTGCAAAGTGCTTTCCATACAGCAATCTTGGGAATAGTACGGTTATTAGCATTCCTATTATACAGATGACAAAACTGAGTCTCAGAGGGGATACGTGACTTGCCTTTGGTTACACAACTAGCAACTAACAGAGTGTGCATTCAAATCCTGGTCTTATGACTACAAATGTTTGATCTTTCCATGAAACAATGTAGTTTTTCCCCCTTATGCTTGCTCTACCATTCAGGCAAATAGGACTGTCGGTTTTCCTGTCAGTCTTGTTCTCACTGCTGGAACACAGTCCATATTTTCAGTTATCTAGTCTTTCTCTTCTTTCTAGGTCCAGCTCATTTGCCATCTCTTCCATGAGATCTTCCTTGAACAAGCACATGACTGATGTGCATGCATGCACACATGTGCTCTCATGAGCACACACATACACACACATGTACAATGGAAGAAAGTAATTTCTTCCATTTCAAATTGTCCTAACACACTTTATCTGCATCTCTCTTTTGTTCCGCTAGATTGGTCAAGGAACACGGGCAGGGGTGAAACTATGTTAACATAGGTCACAAGAATGGCACAGTACTAAGTTGGAGTCCTGAATTAACCCAGCTAGGTGTAATAGCAAGCAAAGAAGTACTTAGTGCCTTGTTTCAGCTATTAAATTATTTAGCACCTTGATGGTATGGATAAAAACAGGAGATGAAACTAAGCTCATCAATTTTTTTGGCAGTTGTGAAACATCCTCAGTCATCAACAAATTGTACAATTGTTGCTATAGTTATTATTTCCCATGGTTATTTTATTTGCAAAATGGTAATCTATTAAAAATATTTTTTTTTTCAGTTCTGTATTAGCCTTATCAAAGTGGCTTGGATGCCCTAGGTTGAATTTAAACCCACTTCAGGGAAAGTATAAACATGTGTGAGTGGAGGGTCCTCTTCTATGACATTTGTTTTCTCCCCCAAGTGATCTCGCAATATATCATTAAAATTGACATAGGTTATAATTTCTCCACCTTGGAAGCGTCACACAGAAACATGATACACTACCTCCAAATGTATGTAGGTATGCCATATGTAAGAGAAATTAAACTTACTCTTCTTAGCATCAGAGTTCAAAATCAGCAGCAATAACTAGAAGCTGCAGAGATGTAGGTTTTGGTTTGATGCACAGTATACCTACAAAAAGCTTTCATTCTGATCTCTTAGTGAATATCAAAATTCTCAAAGGCTATGCCAATGGAAGACAAGTTCTAGAAAAGTCTAGCCAGCTGAAAAACCATTAAATAGCATGTGTCTACTGTTCACGGACAAATTTAAATAAGAAGAGGCACATCACTAGCAGGTTGGCCACTAGACAATGCATTATTTTAGCCACAGCAACCCCTGAAACAGAAATACAAAATGGCTCTCAGACCTAGGTGATTCCTTTCCACTTTCTCAAGAAACGAGGTAGAATAAGGAACAGAGGAAGCAAAGAGTATATAACTATTTGACTGTCTGCAAGCATGACTAATTACCGTTTAAATATGATAATTTTATCCAGTGGCTAATGACAGAATGTACTACTGGAGGAACTAAACTATGTCCATGTGGATATTCTCACTTGAAATGAAACCGGAAAACATAAACAAGCTGTAAGAACTTGGAAGGGTGATTCACAGATAATCTTTGGAGAAGTATCAAAAGGATTTCTAGGATCAGAGGTCATTGGGGATCATAGATTTAGGGCTGGTTGGGATATTAGTTGTGTTCCTCTCCATTCCCTCATTTTACAGATGAGAAAATGGAGGGGGAGAGGCTAAAGTGAATTGTTTATGGTCACACAGCTAGCTAAATGGTATATTTGGGATTTGAACCCACATCTTCTGACTTGAAATCCAGTAGTATTTCCATTGAACCGTTCCACCTGCTTTATTTGGAAGACCAGCTTTGATTTTGTGTCCAATAACAATAAGATACATGATTTCCTGGTACCCTTTGCCCTCTCACCTTGTAATTTTCATAAGGAATATATGCCATACCAGCACAAAGATAACTGTAGCTTGTGCAGCAAAATTTATAGCAGGAAGTATAGAAAGACGTTTTTGCAAAGATCTAGAGAAGATTCTCCAAACAAGACAACATAGAATGTTGTTCTTGGTAACTTCAGTATGAAAGTTGGCACAAGAAAAGATGCTGAAAAATATGTTGGAAAATTTAGTTCAAAAATTAAAAAAAAATAATGAGGCTAAAGGCTTATAAATTATTCATGACTATATAGTATTCATGTTAATGTGAGAAGGTGCTGATACGTATGGTCACCAATGCACGTCATAAAAATAAAACTTTATTTTCTCAGCAGGCTAAAATGATAGGATAAGTCTAATAAAAGATGTATGTAATTAGAAATAAGTATGAACTATGCTGGTTTAAAAATCAGCACCAAAAGATCAAGGTGGATGAAGTATTGTTTCATATAGTTTATGTTAAAAAAAATCTAGTATTTTAGTCAACTCACAGATCAACATGAATCAAGAAATAGTGCAATACAGTAGTGAAATTTTTTCACTTAAATATTAGGCTGTAGTAAAAGAGGTATTAGAATCAAGAAAAAAAAAGTATCACTGTACTCTTCCGTGGTCAAAACTGCATCAAGAGGGTTGCATTCAATTCTTAGTTACATTTTAGGAAGAAGTTTGATTTCTTGGAGTAGTTAGGTATGGGTGACTATGATGATGAAGGAATTGGAGACCAAGGTACATAAAGATAAACAAGGAATCAAGGATATGTAACACAGAGAAGGCACAATGGAAGAAAGGAGAATGAAAGCTGTCTAAGTATTTGAAATTTTATCCTATGGACAATGGATAGATTTGTTCTCCTTGTACACAGAGGACAGAAAGAGGGACAATGGATGGAAAGTGAAGAAAGTTTCTATGGAAGAAAATTTTTCTGACACTTAGAGCTACTCAAAAGTAGCCTGAGATGATTGGAAAAATAGTCCATTCTTCTTTAGTGGACTTCAAGCAAAAATTTGGTGACCTTTTGTTTTGTCTGCTTATAGAAGGTATTCCTGAGTAGTTATAGGTCTCCATGATCTCCTCTAACTCAGAATCAGATTCTGAAGGGAATAGAAGCAACAGTTATAGCAACAGTAGTAGAAGACTTTGAACTACATATGTTTAAGGGTTTGTTATAGCTGTCTCATGGAATCTTTGCATGGCAAATCAGTGTTGCTACCCGCGTTTTGCAGATAAGGATAGCATGACAATAGTAAATGAAAGAGATCTACCTAACTCTACAGTGAATCAAAGAAATTGCATTCCAGAACTTCTGTATGTTGATAGCTCTACAATGGATAATACAAAACAATAAATAGCTGCACATCACCTTAGTGTTCTATAGTCAGTCACCTTTATTTTTCAAAGAGTTTCTATGGATATATAACTGTACTGAAATCACTCTTCTAAATAGAAGTCTATGAATACATTTACTTTTAGTTTGTCAGTTTTTTGTTCTTCTATTAGACAGATGAGACAACATGTCCTTACTGAATTTCAAAATCTAACCAAATGACCTATGAAGTTGTCCCTCTGCATTAGTGAAAGGAGTTTCCACATAAGGAGCTCTCTACCTTGATGAAATTTCAAGTCTGAAGCATGTAATCATATGATCCTCCCCACCAAAAAGGACAAAAAAAAGTCTTTTGTGGCCCAGCTGGCCTCCTCCCACTAGGGCGCTCTCGATCTGGAATTCAGGGGTACCCAAGTACTTTCTAGGCAAGGGTGGTCTGACCTGAAAGAAAGGAAATCAGGACTTTTTCTCTTTTTCTGTTTTACTGCCTCCATTCTTAGAGTATAAATACATTTAAAAAAAAATAAACTTAAGTACAGATGATGTAAAGAGTGTTCCCTAAAAGGAGGAGAAATTACTCAATGTAAAAAGCAGATTCTAGGTATAAGACAGTAATTTATTTCCTTTTTGAGAAAAGAAAAGTTGTACAACATAAAAGACTCATGTGTGCATTAACAAATACTTAAAATGTGAAATTATTCATCTTTCCATTCTGCATTCTCTCCCTGAAAGGTATTATACATTATACTCCCATTTTGTGGAATTGCTGAATAGATATTTCACTTTTACTTCTGATCTAGAGGGACTCAAAATTCTGTGAGAGCAGGGACTAGCATATTACTTTACATGAGATAGCTAAAGCTCAGTGCAAACTTAAAATATGATACCAATGAGCTTTTATTATCACGTATACTTATTAAAGGTTACCTTGTTGAATGCATTCTAGCAAGAAAGTATTCTGTATTATAAGTTAAAAAGTAATGTTTGATACCAAGCCACAAAGCAAATAGTGCCTTCTAGCCTAATCTATCCCACAAGTTTTGGACTTTCTGTAGATGTTATATCCTGCTTCTAGAGCCATTCTCTTTAGCTAAATATGACAAGATTGGCAATAATTAAGTCCTATAGTCCCAGTTCCACAATCTAAATGCAATTCAGTTCTCTTGAAGACATGACTATGTGATGAGGATGAATGGTATGACAATTCTGAAATAATTGCTAACTCATTGCAAAATAATCCTGAAAGATGGACAAAAGAAAAAAAAACACACACTAGTTGAAATGGAATTAAGAGAATAGTGGTATAGCAATCAGCATAAGTGTAGCACCATGAAAAGAGCCATGGATTTGGGCTAGAAAATTTTGATCTAAATCCTGACTTGTCTACCTCCCTTGTGCATCCAAGGACCAGTCACTGTACTCTGAGCCTAAACGTCCTTATCTGCAAAGTAAGGGGAACCACTATGTGACCTCTAAGATGTCTTCCACCTCTAATTTGTAATCCTATGATTCTTCTGAAAAGTAGCCATGGTAGTATATAGGGATGGACTCTAGAAAGAGGTAAGATATTTTACTTCCAAATAGCACACATAGGAAAGAAGGAAACAAACAGCAAGAAGTACCTCATTCATTAGCCACAGACACTGATTTAATTGTTCAGCTAGTATCTGTTAAGTACTTACTGCTGTCAGACACTGCTAAATGCTGGGCATGTCAATACAGTGAATGAAACAATCCCTACTCTCAAAGAGCTTAAATTTTATGGAGGGGGAAGCAGCCAACACAAAAATAAATATACAGAGAATCACTAAAATCATTCATTTAATAAACAGATAAATCAGTGATTGTCCTGATTCCCACTAAAACCTATCTAAAACCTCAGAATATGTATTAACCTGCTTCTATTTGCTCCTCCATGTGGACCATGGTGGTAAGCTTATCATTATATTTCGTTCTTCCCTCTCCCTAATCCCGCAGACAGGGCCACCAATTGCCAACTCCCAGCAGTTCTTTCACCCAAGCCCTTCCTCACACATCTAGAACCCTTAATTCAGGTCCTCGTCATTGGTCACTTAGACTATTGCAATGTCTTCTTTATCAGTCTTTCTGCCACATGTGCCTCCCCATTACATAATATGAGTAAATCACTTAGCACAGTGCCTGGCACATAGTAGATCCTCAAGAAATGTTCATTTCCTTCCTTCTCCTTATATCTGTATCTACTTCTCTATCTATCTATCTATCTATCTATCTATCTATCTATCTATCTGTCTCTGT
>CM053588.1:246495792-246528463 GCA_028646515.1 Pseudochirops corinnae
TTCATACACAATAATAAATGTGTATATGTATGTATGTGTGTGTGTATATGTATGTATATATCTCTATATATACTCATATATGTATATATATGCATGTATATCTATATATTTATATATTCTCCTCTCCTAAACATGTCAAAGGGAAGGACTATGCCCGTCATCTTTATATCCCCCACAACACCTAGGACAACGCCATCTACACTCTCATTTTCGTTAGTTGGTCAGCTATGTCCAGCTCTACGTGACCCCATATACTTGTCCGTGACATTTTCTTCATAAAGATACTGATGCAGTTTGCCATTTCCTTTTTCAGCATGCCCCCATTTTACACATGAAGAACTGAGTCAAATAGATGTTAAGTGACTTGGCCAGATCACACAGCTAGTGTCTGATGCTGGATTTGAACAAAAGTCTTCCTAATTCAGTACTTGGTGCTCTATTGACTGCACCACTTAGGTTCCCTGTCATACACAAAGAAACTGCCTACTAAAAATTAGTTGAATTGATAGGTAAGAGGTGGAGGAAGGTAAAACATTTTAGTTTTGCTTCTTAATAGCTCTAGAGAACAGATTAGTGGAGGAAGATTTCAAACTAGCCTGAACCTTGCAAAAGTACATATTTTTTCCATTTCAGTAGGTTTAGATATCCTCATTACTAGGAATAGCTGTGAACTATTTAAAATAAGTACTGTTCATAGAGTTGTTCAGCTGTTGATGACTGTATTATGGCCTGCTGGGTCAACAGACAATTGTTTTTATTTATTTGTGGATTTTTGGGCTATGTTGAGTGTGAGGAAAGTTGTATAGACCAAGTTTCTGGTACTACCTCTACCCAATGAAAGGAGGACTTACAGAATAACATTCCCCTTATATAGCAAGAATCAAATTTGCAAGATACCCCTCCTCTGGAAGAAAAAATAGACATCTTCTTTAAGGCAAGAACAGTAAAATATGAAATGCTTAAAAAGATATTCTTCTATTAATAAGATACAAAATAAGGGTTTCATTACCTAGGAGTAAATCTATGAAAAAAAAGCTTATGTCAACCATGGCTATTTTTCTCACAGTTCTAAATGAAAAATTCTCCTTTGAATCAGAGATGCCACAAGATTTGACATCTTTCAGATATCATAATGCTTGTAGGTGCTAGTACTCAGTGAATGCTTTTTGACAATGATGGCAATGAGAGGAGGTGACAAATGGAAATGGCAGCCATATTGATTAGGGTAGGCTACTTTGCTACATGACAAGTAGGGGAAATTTTAAAGAAGAATACTCTAGCCAAATGTGAACCCTATTTGTGAACGACCCAAACATTTTTTCCTTAAGTTTTAAACGGATAAAATATTAGTTCCATTATAATCACTGAATAGTGTGAATCTAGACTAGAACATTTACATGATTTGGACTTTTTTTTTTCATTATTTCCACTTTCTGCTTTTGACTTGAGATACCTTTTGAATGATGGACCAGAATCTATTAGATAGCAAGGTCACATATGCAAGTGAGGCACTTTTGAAGGAACATCAGGTTTTTCCAAATCACCAGGAAATTTATTTCAAAGAAAGGGGAGAAAACAATACACAGTCTCTGTTTCATGCTTTAATAGAGACTATGTTTAATCAGGAGGAGAGTATCCCACATTGGGGGAAAGTATAAATTGTGAGAAAACAATATGTTCATTAGAATTGTGTCCAGAGGGCCCAGCTACAGAAGTTTGTGCTTTCAGATCAACAGACTGTTACTATTTTGAGATTTGAAGTGTTTGTGTTGCCACAGTTTGTATCCCTGTGTTGGCTTATACAATCCAAGTATCTCAGTTCTTGATTCCCTTGTTGTGAGTGGGTGAGTCCTGATTCTTACCCTGTTCTCCAGTGCTTAGTCCCTTAAGTGAAATAATATGGCAAAATTCTTGACAAACTTTCACTATTATTCTTGTTATTAGCATTATTATCACCATTAGTAATATAATTGTTGAACTATAAATGTTGTGGACTGATTGATATATTTATGCTAAATCATGCTAATCATTGCATGAGAAACCTGATACCGTGTTCACTTTGGGGTGACTTCAGTCAGGGTTATTGGTCTGGAGTTGGTTCGTAAAAGCTTCAATGACAGCTGTACTACTTTTTATCTCAGACTGTGGGGGAATCTAGGACGCAGGCTTCCTGGGAGTAGCACATGATCCTGCATTTTTACAAATGGCTGGATTCATCTATTAACAAGAGAGCATAGAAGTTCATTATGGTTCACTTCTGATATCTGGAGAAATATATTAACTCTTTTGATACAGTGCTTCGAAGACAACAGCATAAATAAAACATTCAGCACTAACAGGAAAAAAAGGAAATGATTATAGACTATACTACTTCCACCAAAAAATTATAATATGTAGATTATTATAACTCTCACCTCAGCAATATTATGGGCATCATTCAAGGGTGGGAATCTCTGGGGATAGCAGAAAAAGGCATGTGGAAGATGTGGGGTTCATACAATGATCTAAATTGCTAGCTATCTTCCAAGTTATAGTGGTATATTCTTTTTTAAAAATTAAATTTCATGTTTTAAATGAACAAACATCTATTTTATTTCCTTCATGCTTTCCCTATACCACTAGAACAGAAAAACAAAACCAAAATAAAATCTCTAAACGAAGACATATAGTCAATCAAAACAAATCCCCACCTTGGCCATGTCCAAAAATGTGTCTCATTCTGAATATCTAGTCCATTTCTGTCACAAGTTAGATAGCATTCTAAATCAGTTGTTCTCTGTAATCATGGTTGATAATAACATAGATAAAATTCTTATATTTTTCACATTTATTTATTTTTATAATGTTGTTATTTTATGGATCTGCTCATTTCAGTCTGCAGCAATACAAAGTAAGTTTCAGGCAATGGCTGCTGCTCCAATCTCTTTTCATTGGTATACACTTTTAGTTGCACCTCTTAAGTATATAATATAAGTCCTCCCCATTGCTTGTCTTTTATTCTCTAGAATATTTTTTTTACCTTCTCTTTCTTTAAGATCATCAAAATATACCCCAAATCACTTCCAGAACCTCTACATTATTTGACTCCATCTATGACCCCCACACCATAAACAAAGTCTTTTCATCAAGAAATCTTGAAAGTCTAATATTTCATTATACACCTGCCTCCACATATCTACCTTGTAAGACTATATTGAACTTTGCCAAGTAATTTATACTTAGTTGTAAATCAACATTTTGTGCCCTCTGAAATTATGAATTCCATGTTCTCCCTGCTTATAATGTGGTAGCTGCTAAATCTTATGTACTATTGACTGTGGCTTCCCTGACTTTGGTTATCTTGTTTTTCTGGCTTTCTTGCAGTGTTTTGTTTTCTTTGACCCAAAATCTCAAGATTTTGACTAGTATGCTCCTGGAAGTTTTTGTTTTGAGATTTCTTCCTTGAAATGAATGTTTTCTATTTTTACTTTGCCTTCTAGTCCTAAGAGTTCTCTCTAGTTCTCTCTAAGAGATCTAAGAGCTTTTTTATGTGCTAGTTTAAAATAAAATAGCTTAGGCTCCTTATTTTTGGTCATGGCTTTTAAAAGTAGTTCAAAGATTCTTAAATCATCTCTCTTTAATTTGTTTTCCAGGTCAGTTTTTAAATATTATTTACATTTTCTTCTATTTTTTTTCCAAAATTTTTGTTTTGTTTTAATACTTCTCTCATAGAGTCATTAGTTCCTCTTTGGTATATTCTAATTTTCAGGGAATTTGTTATTTCAATTTGGTTTTGTATTCCTTGGGCTAAGATGTTAATTCTCTTTCTAAAGTGATCTTTAGTACATCTCATTCCTTCTCCACTTTTTCCTCTAGTACTTTAATTTATAATAACATTTTAAATTCTTTTAAAACCTTTTTTTCTTTCCTTCTATGAAATCTAATGGATATTGTGGGCAAGCTGTGTTTTTCTTTGATTCTTTGCTGGTAGGAATTTTGGAGCTCCTCTCTTCTATTGATTTTGTATCTTGGGCATTCTCTGGCCTCCTAGCAGTTCTTTAACATTTTCATTTGTTTATTTGTTTAGTAATTCTTCCAAAAATTACCTCTGGGACACTAGCCATTGCTAGTTTAGTGGGAAGCTCTGGGGACTGAGTCTATGAATTCTTAGCTACTCAAGCTTATTAGCTTGAGCTAATATTTGGCGGGAAGGGGGTGCTGTATCCATAATTTTCTCTTGATAAATCTAAACTTGGAGATTTTGGCAAGGAATCTATGATGTGAAACAACCCATGTTTCACAGTTCCTGCCCTGGTTACTTGTCTTTCATTAAATTTGTGATCTTTGGTTGGAAAGATGACCCATTGTGATTTCTCCTATGAGTTTTTGAAAAGACTTGGATTATAATACTTTTATCTATTGTGTCATCTTGAGTTGATTCATTCTGTAAAAGAAAGAGAGTGAGAAAGAGAGAGAGAGAGAGAGAGAGAGAGAGAGAGAGAGAGAGAGAGAGAGAGAGAGAGAGAGAATCTTTTTCAGCAACTTCCAGCAAGAGCAGAGCAAAGAATCAGAGAAAAAAATATTTGGTGAAGAGAATGGATTATGAAGCAAGTAGAAAAATGTGGAGAAGCATCTCTGGGGTAAAAATAACCCATAATGAGAAGGGGAAAGAAACTCAAAATCTATTGAGGACAAAAGCAATAGGGCAAATGATGTTGGTAGCTAGGATAAAAGAAGTTCAAGTGAGGAGCAAAGAAAAGAAGAATCTAAGGAAGAATGGGGAGCTAGAGGAGAAATAACCAAGCAGGGAGAAGAGATGCCCTACAGTAAATGCATTGGGTATGGGGAAACTTTCAGCAAGAAAGAAATGATATTTGGACTTTATAAAATATACTAGCACAAATTTTCTCTCAGGGGACCCTGTCTTGGAGGAAACTGGGGGAGTCTAAGGGCTTGAGGAGAAGATGTAGCATTCACACAGCTGCTTACAATCTCTAATTATCCCTGCCTTATAGAATAATCACAAGGCATTCTCTTGAAATTGATGATAGAGATCTCTTTCACTATTGGTGAATTTTTTCCTTCCTGTGGTCCTGGTTTCAATTGTAGCAGATCATGGGTCAATTATTGCATGAAAGATACAAAATAGGATGTTATGTAGAAAGAGATTACAGAGAATAGAATATTCAAGAATGGGTATTGACTCCTGGTACTGGAATAAGAACTCATTATTCAATCAAAAAGTGTTAAGCAAACCAGAATGGAATTTGACAGAAATTAGATTTAGAACAGAATCTTATACCATATACTAAGATTAACTCTAAAGAGATATATGACTAAGTTATTTAAGGCTACATCATAAAGAAATTAGAAGAACAAGGAAGATATTTCCTTTCAGAGCTATGGATCAAGGCAGAGTTTTTGTCAAACATGGGATAGTGAGGATTAGAGAACCACAAAGTAATCTTGATTACAGAAAATAACAATGTTTTATACAGGGAAGTGAGCCAAGACAGCTGAGTAAAGGCAGTGACTTGCCTGAGTTCTCCCAAGATCCTCTCCAAACAATGCTAAAATAATGTCTTGAAACAAATTCTGGAGTAACAGAACAACTAAACAAAAAAAGATGGAGTGAAACAGTTTTCTATCCCAAGACAACTTACAAGGTTAGCAAGAAAGGTCTATCCTATTTGTTGAGAGTAAAGCACAGGCCAGTGCAAGCCATGCCCTGGCAAGTCAGTGGTAGGCCTCAGGGGTGACAGCACACAGACCAGAAGAGAGTTAAACAACCAGTCAAAAGGAGAGTACAGGAAATCCTTTGCTAGAAATGGGAGCAGGACTCTTGCATTGTCCATATGCAGTTTCAGGTTGCAGTCCCAGGACAATGTAGAGCACTAGCAGAAGCTGGGAACCTGAAGCAGAGAGACATACACAGAGGGAAGATAAGGGGCAAGAGTAGAAACTATTTTGCTTCAGCTGAAGTGAAAACATCAAGGTATGAATCAACATCTCAGACAAAGCAAAAGCAAAACTAGAACTAATTAAAAGAGACAAGCAGGGAAACTACATTTTGCTGAAAGGTACTATAGACAATTAAGTAATAATAATAATACCAAATGTATGTGCATTAAATGATAGGAAACAGGAATGAACAAACTAGGAAGAGTAAAAAAAAAAAGAAAGAAAATGATTGATCTATTTCCCTAATGAATATTGGCACAAAATTTTAAAATAAAATACTAGCAAGGAGATTGGAACAATATATTACAAAGATCATATTCTACAACCAGGTGGGATTTATACCAGAGTTGCAGGACTGATTTATATTAGGAAAACTATCAGCAATTGACTTTATAAATAACAGCAAAAATCGTATGATTATATCAATAGATACAGAAAAAGTCTTTGACAAAATACAACACCCATTCCTACTAAAAACACTAGAAAGAATAGAAATAAATGGAACTTTCCTTAAAATGATAAATACTATTTATCTGAAACCAATATAATAAAATGACATTTCTACCTAAATTATTTTACTTGTTCAGTGCCATAACAATCAAACTACCAAAAAACATTTATAGAGCTAGAAAAAATAATAAAATTAATAGGGAAGAACAAAAAACAAAAGAACAAAAGGGAAGAGCAAAACAAATAATATCAAGAGAATCAATGAAAAAAAGTGGGAAGGAAGGTGGCCTAGCTGTCCAGTTTTCCAAACTATATTACAAAGAAGAAATCATAAAAACAATCAGGTATTGGCTAAGAAATTCAGTTATAAATCATTGGAATAGATTAGGTACTCTATACACGGCAGCAAATGATCATAGTAATCTAATGCTTGATGAACGCAAAGATCTAAGACACATATTTACTATTTGACAAAAACTGCTGGGGAAAGTGGAAAGCAGTTTGGCAGAAACTAGGTATAGACCAACATCTCATACCATATTCCAAGATAAAGTCAAAATGGGTATATGATTTACATATAAAGGATGACACCATAAATAAATTATGGGAGCATGAAATAGTTTAATTGTTAGATAGAAAAGGGTAGAATTTATGACCAAAAATAGATAAAGAGCATTACTTGATATACAAGGGATAATTTTTATTACAATAAATTAAAAAGGTTTTCAACAAACAAAACCAAGGTAGTTAAGACTAGAAGGAAAGCAAAAAACTGAGAAAAAAATTTTACAGTAAGTTTCCCTGATAAAGGCCTCATTTCTCAAATAGATAGAGAGCTGAGTCAAATTTATAAGAATAAAAGCCATTAACCAATTGATAAATGGGCAAAGGATATGAACACGCAATTTTCAGAAGAAGAAATGAAGTGATTTTGAAAAAAAGTTCTAAATCACTATTGATTAGAGAAATGCAAATTTAAAACAACTCTGAAGTACCAACTAACGCCTATCAGATTGACTGATATGATAGAAATAGAAAATGAGAAATATTGAAGGGGATGGAAAAATTGGGAAACCAATGCACTGTTGGTAGAGTTGTGAACTGAAGTGATCATTCTGGAGAGTATTTTGGAGCTATGCCTGAAGGGTTATAGAACTATGTATACCCTTTGGTCTAGAAATACCACTATTAAGTCTATATCCCAAAGAGAGTTTTTAAAAAGTAAAAGAACCTATATGTACAAAAATATTTATTGCAGCTCTTTTCTGGTTGCAAAAAATTAGAAATTGAGAAGCCCATCAATTAGGGAATGGCTCAACAAGTTGTGGTATATGATTGTGGCAGCATAGTACTGTGCTATAAAAGGAATACTACTGTGCTATAAGAAATGATAAGTAGGATACTTTCAGAAAAAAACATGGAAAGACTTAAATGAACTGGTGCAAAGTGAAGTGAGCAGAACCAGGAAAACATTGTACATATTAACAGCAATACTGTGTGATGATCAACTGTGAATGACTTAGGTATCCTCAGCAATACAATGATCTAAGACAATTCGAAAGGACGCATGATGAAAAATGCTATCTACTTCCAGAAATTGAACCAATGGAACCTGAATGCAAATGAAAGCATTTTTTTTTAAAAAAAATCCTTCTTTATTTTTCTTGTTATTTAAATTCATGTTTTCTTTCACAACATGACTAACAGAAATGTTTTACATAAGTCTTGGATTGCCTATATCAAATTGTTTGCCTTCTCAAGGAGGGAGAGAAAAGGAAGGGAAGGGAGAGAATTTGAAAATCAAAATTTTCAAAAACAAGTGTTAAAAATTTTCTTGTTAAAAGTCATTGGAAAAAATAAAGTATTTTTCTAAAAAATTGTAGAAATTAAATCAATGCAATTAGAATGAAAAGGAAACTGGAAAAAATATTTGAAGTAAATTTCTCTAATAAAGATCTTATTTTCAAAAGACATAAAGAACTAATTTAAATTCATAAGTTAGAGCTATTTTCCAATTAATGAAGTCAAAGGATATGAACTCCACAAACAGATATTCAAGGATCAACAGCCTTATAAAATGGTCTAATTTTAATGCGCTAATACTGACAGAATGAAAATGAAAGCAAACCCCAAGTATTCTTTTTGATGTCATCAGATGAGAAAAGTTGATATGGAAAATGAGGGGGTATTGTGTGGGGGGGAAGCAAATGAATACACTTTTAGTGGAGCTGTGAATTGGTATAGCCATCTTGGAAACTAATTTGGACTATGCCTAAAAAGATATTAAAATGTACTTACTGTTTGACCCATTGATATCTCTTCTAGGATTATACTCTAAAGAGGCTGAAGAAATAGGAAAAAAGAACTATATGTACAAAATACTTATTTAAAATATTTTTTATAAAGAACTGGGAATTAAGGGAATATCCAATATCTGGGGAATGGTAGAACAAATTATACTAGATAAATGTGACAGAATGTTGTTGTGCCACAAAAAACAATGAAAGATAGGGTCTCAGCAAAACTAAGGAAGATTTATCAATTGATGCAGAGTGAAATGAGCAGAATCAGGAGAACTATTTCTACAATTACAACATTGTAAGGGCAAACAACTTTGAAAAAAACCTAAGATCTCTGAGCAATGCAATGACCAATTATGACTCCGGAGATCTAATAATGTTCTGTAACAACCAACAGAGGGTGGATATGAGCTTAATTGGTGACAAATGAGAAGAACTAGTGAGAACGTGTGAGGATCTTCATGAATATTAGCCTAACACATCTCTAATGTTAATTATATTTTAGCGCCTTCCCTCAGGTCTTCTCTCTATTGAATAGATATAGGATTCCGATGGCTCAATGAAGTTTACATGGATCCTCTAAGAAGTCCATAGGCTGGTTTCTTTTAGTCTGGAATTAATGTGTAGAAAATTATCTTAAATACAGAATCTTAGAGGTGGAAGGGCCACCAAAGTTCATCTCGTCTACTTACCTTACTTGACAGATGAGAAAACTGAGTTCCAATGATTCAGTACCAATTGATATGCCCAAGTGATTTCATGTCAGTGGCAGAGCTAGATTTCCCTTACCTATGTCTAGTGAGCAAAACTTCCATTATTCTAAGCTTCCCTTTCACTCAGTTGTTTGTGTCACAAAACAAAACTTTGCTTAAGCCATCTATGAAGTCAGTGTGTGTTATTGGAAGATCATAATCGGAATTAAAAAAAAAAACCTTGGTTTTGAGTCCAGGTTATGCTCAATATGTGATCATGGCAGGCCATTGTCCTCTGCATCACAGATTCCTACTTTGTAAATGGAAACAACACTACCTACTTCATAAAATTGTGAAGAATGAATTTTGTAAACTGTAATGTGTTGAATAAATGTGAGCTATTATTACCTAGGTAAGAGAGATATAATTTCCCTAGGGTCTCATCAAAAGCAGCACTATTTACCTCATTAATTATGATGAGATTCAGTCATTTGTTTTTGCTTTTTTTCCCCCAATGAACAGCAGGGTAATAGGAATGGAAAGCATATGGGTAATTTGCCTTCTTAAGTTCTCCAAGGCCATGAAGTCCTACTTTGATGCTTCATTCTGAAATAGATGCAATCCTGAGTTCTCAAAGGTCTGTGCTAATAGAGCTCAAGCTCTAGACAGACTATTCTGGTGGAAAGGTTTCAAATATGATCCCAGAAATAGATTATATGCATTTTCTGAGGACTAGCCTAGCTAAAGTAGCACAAGGACTTTTATTTCTGTTTCTCTCCAGGACCTAACTATTATCTAGCACATAGTAAGAGCTTAATAAATGCTTGTTGATTGAATAGGTTTGGAGAGGCTGGTCACTAGTAGGCTGATGGCAACTAAGCAGCATAGTAGATAGAACAGATAATCTGGAAGAACTGAATTCAAATGCTGCTTCAGACATTTAACTAGTTATATGACATAGGGCAAGTTACTGAATCTCTGATTGCCTCAGTTTACCCAAGTGTAAAATGGGCATAATAATAGCACCTACTCTGCAAGGTTGTTGTGACTATCACATGAGAAAATACTCACTAAAGCACACCTGGTACATAGTTCATGCTATGTAAATAATTATTCCCTCCCCCTGCCCTTTTTGACTGTGATAACTTCTGAAACAAGGAAGATACAAAATAGACCTAAATCCTGTATATTTTACCTTTTCCTTTGTGTTTAAATGGAAAAGAGGGCACAGGGTGCTAAGAATCACATCATTTTTAGACCACATGTAATTGTTATCACAGGCAACATGGAATAGTGGATAGAGACTTGGCCAAGACAACTATGGTTCAAACCATACATTGAATATATATTCATACTTACTGTATGACTCTGGGCAAGTACCCTGATCTCTCAGTCTTCTAGTCAAATTTTAAACCTATAAATTCTACATCAGAAGAGAAAGATTCCTTCCTTGGGATTTCCCTATACTACTGAAATCACAGATCCAGTCATTATTCCTATAATATATAAATATTAATTTTGTTGATCCACTCAGTACCAGATGTTTGTCCAGTTACCAAAGAGTAAATGCAGTACTGGAATGATAAATCTTGACTTTATTGCTATAAAAGAATTAAATAAAAGGATGGCTAAACAGTCCTCCTTGGAAAGGCAAGTAATGGAGTTGGCAGAATTGGATTTGTTATTACTCCAAACATTATTCCGTGCAAAACTTGGTTGTCTTGTATTTAAGTGCTCTTGATAAGCATTGACCAAAAAAAAAAAATAACAAAGATAGCAACAGTTTTTGTGGCAGCATCTGTTGGAAAGAATGAGGACCTAGAGAATTTCTAGGAGGAACTTGATTAAGACCTTTAAGATTAAATCAGCATATTCTTTTTTTTACTCAATGACTTTATTGCAAAAGTGGACAAAGATAAGGAGAGCAAAAAGTTTCAGAAAGTGTGGTACAACAATAGGAAATGAGAGAGGCCAAAGGCTTATAAATTATGTACAAGCCTACTAATTATAATGTAGGAGGCATGTTCAAATGAGCTATCTGTTTATAAGCCAGCATGATTACTTGGAGCCAAAATCAAAATCAATACCAAATTAGAAAACAAAAGAAGAAGAAAGACAAGAAAAAGAAAAAGAAAAACAAGGAGCAAGCAAAAGAGGAGGAGAAGACAGAAGAGAAAGAGAAGGAAAAGAATGAGATGACATGAAAACATGGTATATAATTGCAAAGACTCCCTCAAACTAAGCAAGCCACTACTGCTGAAAATGGGAAATGGGTAAAAGAATAGATATCAATCCAGCTTATCACCATTTCCTAATTTTTGTAAATTAATCACTATAATAAAGAAAAAAATAAAGACCTAAGAAACTACTGCAGTCAGCAATTTCCTCATCAAGGAGAGATTATAGCTGTAAACATAATCTTGGAATATAAATTTTTAAAAATATTATAGCAAGGGGAGGTAAAAATGCTATGAAATACTATAAAATAGGAAGTTAAGAAGGGAAAAATATGTTTTAGTGACTGTAAAGAGATCTAATTAGGTCATTTATGTAGTAATTTAAGTAATTTAAGAAGATGATTTGAAGGGCAGATGGGAAAATAAGCATGGAAAAAATATCTATGAAGAGCTCTACAACAAAATCTGTTCTCCATCAATGCCAGTGGAGTGAACCACATTTAAATTCTAACATTATAAAGGTGACTGAGAAAATACCAATGACTGCTGACCCATACATTTACATTTGCAACTGTACAAAACCTTTGAAAACAACCTATCTAATGTATTATAGTAGATAGTGCTTATATAACACTTTAAGATTTGCAAAGAACTTGATAAATATTGCCATTTTATCACCACAATTTTGGGAGATAGGTGCTCTAATTACCCTCCTTTTACAGATAAGGTAATTGAGGCAGATTGAGGTGAATTGATTTGCCCAGGGTCACATAGTTATTAAGTGTGTCAGAGACAGAATTCAAAATCAGGTCTTCTTGACTCCAAGTCTATTGTTCTATTCACTGCATCACCTAGCTGCCTCTAGTTACTTACATAAGGGCAATTTTGATGAACCTATGAGAATGGAAGAGGTAGGCTATTAGAAATAATGTTTTACAGCAGAACACACTCTTTCAATCATAACTGAAATGTGCAGAAAATACAAGATCTCACTGTTTATTGTTTGAATATAGGATTTGTAATTTATAGTACATATATATATACATATAGTATACACATACATGTATGTATAAATGCATATAAGCAGCCATACATACACTGATTCTGTGATGCAAAACACCATTCTAAAGGCTCTTCTTTAACAATGTGTTCTGATGCATGTTCAAAATAATGCAAAATTCCAAGAAAGAAATAACACCAAAAAGATTTTTTAATCATCTTCTGATAATTAGCAAGAAAATAATAAAATGACACATATGCTCAGCAAAGGTATTTGCCACTCTCTTGGGGTATATCCAGTGCAAATAGTAGTAGAAAGGGTATTCCCTATAGATCATGGATTCTTCCACATATTTCTATTTGAAGATAAATTTGTATTGATTTCATCAAGTTTTTGAACACTGCAGAATTTCTTAAATAATAAAGATAACAATAAACAATGGGTTGCATTTATATAACCCTTTAGGGCTGGGAAAGTGCTTGGCAAATATTATCTCATGTTATTCTCACAAGAACCCTGGGAAGTAGGTGATAATATTATCCCCATTTCACAGATAAGAAAACTGCAGTGGACATATCTGAAAAGTCATGTTGCTTTATTTCTACATATAGCTCAGGATCATATAGCTAGTAAATATCTAAGGTGAAATTTGAACTTAACAGTTCCCAATTTTTGATCCAGTGTTCCATAAGATGTATAATTATTTAAGACTTGTCTAACCATTTAACATAGGAAAAATTATAATAAAACAATAAATGAGTGGTGCTTATTGTCCATAATACACATTTCAATAGAAAAAAACAACAGAGCTGGTTCACATATCTATACATATATAGATACAGATGTATATGTAGGTAGATATAGATGATACTATATAGATATGTTTTAAACAGATAATTTGAATGAACAATGAACTAGACCTAGAATCAAATAGATAAGTGGTAGGATTTACCTATCTAGAGTTAGAGCATTTTGAAACACTTTTAATAACCCTCAGACCTTCCCTAAAATAGTGGTGAATCATTTTAATGTGAATATTCATTTAATGATGTTATAGGATTGCAAATCACGAATACCATTCTCAAAAAAAAAAATTAAATTTGCAGGTCACCCAAAATGCAATAGAAAAGTGGATGGTGGGTGTGACCAAGTTGCAACATATTTTCTGAAAAGAATTTCACAGGAAAAGTATGTAAAGGGTATCATCAGTATGATTTAAAAAGGATATGGAACCACCTTAGAGTGAGAGCAAGGGATAAGCATATTTTCCCTGCATATTCTTCACTGGGATTCACATAATGTCAAGAGATCCAGAGGAAAAGCACCTTCATTTTTGGTAGACACCCCTGTAGAACTTATGGTAAAGCAGGGACAACAGTCTCACAGTTTGAGAAGTGTCTGGGAGGTAATAATAGATTTATGGAAATTATGCAAGTATGTCATCAGTGATAAAGAAATATTTCAAAAATGATATTGCCTTATTTCTACATATCTCTAAATTAGATGCTAAATATTCATTAGAAGACTGTATCAGGCTATGCTTGCTCCTCAGGGCTAGGTTCACAAAAAGTATTAGGGAATTTTCCCAAGACTTTCTCAGACAGAGTAATTTTGAGGAGTTTCAGCCAGAGTTTCTTGATCAAATCATGAATTTTTTGTGTTCTAGATATAGGTCTTTGGGCAAGTAACTTATCTTTACTGGGGCTTGGCATCTTAATCCATAAAATGGATTAAATTATCTCTAAGATCACTTTCAGTGCTAAATCCTATAATGCAAATCCACATTGAGAGATTCTGGTGCAATACCAACATAAAAATATAATGGAATTGAGCATGAACTACAAGGAAATGAAACTGTACAAATTTAATCAAGAGGCCACATTGTGAGAAGTGCCTTAGTGAGCTGAATTCAACCTTGAACCCAATGTGATACCTAAAGTATGATAAATGAGGATAAACTCATGGCCCTGTATTTTCAGAATCTTCATCTTCCTCTGTGAATCAGACATTTGAAAGTAGACAGTGGACAGATAGGAATCAATAAATAATTATTTATTAAGCTCTTACTTTGTGCGCAAAAGCCAGAGCTAAAAGTACAAAGAATGAAAGTTATTGAATAAGTTCTCAATGAACTTATATTCTAATGGGTGATGCTACCAAAATGTTACCAAAAGTGGTGAAATTCTCACACATACATAATCAATGTCATATGGATTAGGGTTGACTTTCTTTCCACAATTTTCCTTTCCTTCTTCCATATTTAGTCACAAGCTATATATTGTTATTTTATTAATATCATCACCTTTTTCTCATCATATCTTACCAGCTGGTCATCTTAACCAGGTTTCATCTACATTGTAATACTGGAACATGGTGTAATTCATTGTGAACCTTAAATCCTTCTAGATCTATGTCTATGCTGTCAAATATAATTTAGAACTATCATGGATATAAATTGAAAAAGTAGGGAAATATTGACAAAGAATTTCAAGAAGAATTTATCAAGTAATTAAGACTTCAATTCCAATAGAAATGGGCAGATATCAAAATAAAAACGAATCAAAACATGGAAGGATTATTTTTAAACCCAGAAAAGTTCAGAAGAGAAACTATTATGGCAAGATCTCCCTTTTTGTCTATTTCTCGCTCTGTCTCTCACTGTAATGGCAAGCAAAGAAGTAGTTAACACCTTGTTTCAGCTATTTAGTTGACACCTTGTTTCAGTTCTTGCCCATGATTGCATCAAGTCTTTGTCGAGAAGCAGAACTTGTGAACCCCAAAACTTATGAACCCTAGAACTTGTGAACTTCTGTTGCTGATGCAACAGGAAGGAGAGGAGCTAATGACCATACATAAGGAGAGGCCCAGGCTATAAAGAGCAGAACTCAGGTGAGAGAAGAACTGAGAAGAGAGAGGAACTGAGAAGAGAGCAGGACTGAGAAGAATTGAGAAGAGGATTCTTGTAGTGGCAGAGTTAACAAGGAGAAAACTGGGGGTATTCTGGCACTCTATGTTTGTCTGTTCTATCTGTGTTGATGTTTGTTTGTGATACTTTGTACAGAAGCCCTGGGACCTTACTGGAAGCCCTGAAAGAGGATTTTCTGGTTTTCTGTTTACAGAAGTCCTGGAGGAGGGATTCAGAGGTCCTGGGACTTTACTGATGATTTGTGTTGAGTTATCATACCTTGTTTGTGGGTCTGTGATGATTTCTATGTTGATGATTTGTGTTGACCTCTTAGACTTTGTTGATGGGTCTGTGTTGGTTTCAAAGGCAGACAGTGAAAGGATGATGGTACCAGCAATGTGTATGAATGTTATTGTGGCTCTTTTAAGCTTTGTCTTCCCAGAAACAGGAATTGTGAAGGACTTGAGGTGTCGAATGGGGACCAGATGAGGAACTGGACAAAGAGCTGGACAAGGAGCTGGACAAGTTGATGAGAGCTGCCTGCCTTTAAATCCAGGTGACAGTTGGATAGATTCAGACAGGAACTGGGACCGTGGAAGTGGAACCATGGAATCTGAGAGCCAGCCTCAAGTCAAGATGAAAAGACCTCTCCTTGGGTATATAATGTTGACTGAGATTTAATGTGACCTAGGGGTGGAGAACTTTGACCTTTGTACTTTGTGTGTCTTAAGGAGGGATGTTCCTTAAGGATGATTGAGTTAAGGACTTACTGAATGATATCTTTTGTTTAAAACTATGTGGCCACTGTGGTGAAAACTATATGGCCACATTAGTGATAATTTGCTATGGTATAACATTGTGAACACTGTACTTTGGTTTCTGTCAATGTTTTGTTTTAATTTATTACTGAATAGAGAGTTCGGTATACTATGTAATCAGAAATTTGAAGCTGTTCACAGCAGCAGTCCTCTGGAAAGCTGCTTGTGCTTGGCTTCACACTCATACATACACACATGCACATCAACACACACACTTACAATCATATACAGAGTACTAGTTTGATGGAGCTTTATGAAAAGTAGCTTACTGTAGTACATTAGGCATGGAACTTGAAGTTAGGAAGATTTAAGGCCAAGTCCATCATCTGAAATTTACAAGCAGTGTGACCCTGGGCATATCTCTTCACCTCTCTGTACCTCACTTTCCTCCTCTGTAAAATGAGGGAGTCAAATTCAATGGCCTTTTAGGTTACCTCCAGCTTTAAGTGCGTAAGCCTATGTTCCTATGTTACCTGAGTTCAAACTGACTTAAGCGGGCCAGTTGCTTTTCCATGAGTAAATTTGTGAAGTATGTGAAATGGATTATGACATTTAGGACATCCATTAAACTAAAATGCATGCTGAAAAACAACAAAAAATTTAAAACTAATATCCTTTATGATTACCCCCTCTCCCTTACCCCAATATTCTTGGGAACTGAATATACCATATTTCTATATGTATCACTAGCCACTCTATACATGTTGATAATTACAGGGACCTAAAGATTTTGTGATCTAAGAAGAGATAGTGTTAGCTCTATTACTAAAGTTCAGTGTTCTATGAAAATAAAACTTTAAAAGACCTTATCATGGAGGATAGAAAGATTAATACTGAAACCCCCTCCCCATGCCCCAGTCCTCTCAGTCCTGTCACAATGCCAACTTAGATGTCAGGCTATCATCTGATTAACTGCTAGAGTTGACAGGAGTTATGATGAATATAGCTGCTGCCTAATATGTGTAATTAAGTCAAGATATGACCTATCATTCTTTTAATGGCAAATACCAACTGCAGGGAAAATCCACCTTAATGAAGATGAAAACATAAATCCCACCCTCTATGAACATGCAATAGCTCATAATTCCAAAGACCAAAAATTCACCTACATCATTTTCAGATTTTGAAAACCATTGCCTTCCTTCTCCATTAAGGATGAAAGAAATCAACATTTTCCATGTGCATTCTTTGGAGAACTGATTCATTCTTCAGTTTTCAATGACTCATTGAAATTTAAGAGCCATTGTATTTTCCCTTGGCTATTATTCTTTGAAGTATAAACTACAATTAAGCACATAAGAACTATAAGAGGAAGGTGGTAAGTTGTTAGCAAGCCCAATGTGTCACACAGCTGTGCACTGGAGGAAAAAGTGGGGGAATAATTTTTATTTGGGACTTACAAAGGAGACTGCATCTATTCTCACTAGACTTTGGTCCTTAACCTGCTCATACTGATGGAAGAGATAATTGCCATGAGAGGATGGGGCTTTGTGTAAGCATAATCATGTAGAAAACAAAGAATCTGGGTATACTTCAAAAGGCTTATCTGTGACTAGAATTTTAATCAGTAAAAGACCATCATCTGAAAAGTGAATGAAATTAAAAGAGAACCAACAGAAACATTTGGTAACTGTCTGGGCAAATAAAGCAACTTTAAGTCCCAGGTTTCCAACATTTCTAGAAATCGCAGGTTATGAATTGAGAGCAGCGGGTCTCAGTAACTAAGCCGAGGTTGACAGTGGTTAGCAGCATGAACTGTAAGAAGAAGAAGAATGTTGGGTGTAGCCACATTGGAAGATTTCTTCTCCAAGAAAGCATAAATGTCTCCCACAGCATTAGGAAAGAAACCAATCACAACATCTTTCTCTATTCTAGTTAGTGGGATTCTCAGCTAGCCTTGCCGAACTGATGTGATCACACCTGTTTCTAACATAAACCTGGAAAGTTCTGCATAGAAAGAAGACCTAAGTGTCCTGGCTCACTTGCTGATTAGAGATTCTTGAATCAGCATCTGATCTGGGCCAGTAATCTTTTTTAGAACATGTACAGCTCTGCTAGCCTTGACACACTGAGCCATACTCTGAACTAGTTAAGTGGCTGCTTACTTTTCCCAGAATAATCCAAAGTCACTGAATAGATAATAGGATTCACTTTCTACTGCTCACCAGGTTCTTAAAGTAAAGGAGCAGTTTATAACTTTCCAAGGTAGTGAAGAGTCTAATAGTATCTTAACCAAGGTTTAGCCTTTTGTCATGGTGAAATAAGGTCAGTTAGTGGAAGTTCTTGGGAGGCAGACTTTGGAACAACTTTCTAATAATCATAGCTGTCCAACAATAGAAATGGATTGCCTAAAAAATTAGCAGGACTACCAATCATTGGAGTATTATGGTAAGTAAATATGTTTACTGGATGATAATGAAAGGAATCTGAATAGAATTTAACCATAATTTTTGTATTGGAAGGGAAATTGGACAGGATAACCTGTAAAGTCCCTTCCAATTCTGTGAGTCCATGATTCTGTTGATAATTTTTATATCCCTCCCTTTGTGGAGCCAGGTATGCCCTTTTCATTGTTTATAATGTTTGTCTATTTCAGAGGATGGATCTGCTTCTTAAAAATCAATATAATTCTCACATGCTGTGAGAGCATTTATTAGTAACATTCATATTTTGACTGCAATACTTTCTCAAGAAGAATTTATTGTTTTTAATTTCTACACACTGGGAAAGTCTCTTCCAACAGAGTGTGATGAATGGAACTTATCTCATTAGAAATATTCTATGGGTCATTTCCAAGCAATCTGTCAGATATTTTCAGTGAGAAAGAACTCTAGGTGGGATAGGTTGTTATGGGGAAAAAAAGAGTGTATAGTAAGTACTTTTTAACATTTCGTTGATTCCCCCCTCACCTTTTCAACAATTATCTCTTAGAAAATATTAAAAATGTTCATTCTACATGGAATTAATTCCACTTATATGTCAGATATGTTCTACTTCTCTCTCCTCCATTATGATTAGTGGTTGCTATAAGAAAGTGGGAACTCTGTTTCTTAGAAGCCTATCTGTCTCCACATTTATTTCCCTACTTTGAAAGGTTAGTGATGTCACCTCTACACTCCAGGGTAACCATACCAAGTGGTTTTGAGATACATATTTAGCATTACAGAGAAAGATAAATATTGTGCTAAGTAAGAAGTACTTCTAAGAAAGGTTCTTTAACATATACCAAGTAGTAAATGGATTGTGATCAATGAATTGTACATTCTTGGTGACTGACCTGTGCCCAAAAAAAGAAAGAAAGGAAAAGAAAGAAAAGGAAAAGGAAAAAAATTAGAAAAAGAAATAAAGAAAATCAGAACCCTGGGCTTTCTAACTGGTTTATTTTTTCTAAATATATGTATCTTAGAGGCATTTGTACATATGTATTTATATTTTAAATTATGCAATCTGTTCAGTTTACTTTGACTTATTTTATATAGGAACACTCAAAGATGCTATCAAAAGCTAGTGCCAGTCAAAGTTCCTAGCCTTCTAAGAAATGGTTTAATTTAATATGCTACACACACACAAAAGAGCCAGAGATCTCTTCATGCTGATGCCTCCATTCTAGAAGTACATTTTCAAGAAGATAGACAATAGGATGGCTCACTTCCTCAAGTTGGAATAGCCTATGGGCTGACAAATAATCTTGAAAGTCACATATTAGACTTCAATAGGGAGTGTCTATATAAAACCAAAGATTATGATTTGTCAAACAGAAGCTAAAACTGTCACTGAATTTAGCTGCCTTTGCATTCATCCATCTAATAATGCACCGATAGAGATGGAGAAAACTGAATCAAGAAGGTCAGCCTATGCTCTGGGAGGCTGGCAGACACAACTTGCTACATAAAGCTGCACACCAATCTAAAGGTCTACAGAGCAGCATTATTACTTCACATCTCATTCTTGGACAATTTCATCAGTGTCATCTACAAGACATTTTTAATATAAAGTGGGGAGACTGGATGACCAATGGAAAGAGATGTTGGAGCAAAGCCATTGAAGTGATTGCTTCTGCTGGGCTGAGCAGATGTAGAGAACAAATGGCATCAGGGTATCCAAGCAGCTGCTGCAACAAGGACAAAAGTAGAAAAATTGTGAATTAGGCAGGCAGAAGTACCACTATCAGAACATGTAGCATCTCACTTCAAATGAAGAAGATAATATTGGAATTCTGGCAAATATAGCAAACAGATAAACCTGGCAATCAGAAACAAGAGATGGAACCAGTTCATCCTGAGCAAAGGACATGGACAATCATGCATTTATTCAATCTTTTATTCAATAATTCAGTGCCCACTCTGTATCTGAAATGAACCCATTTACAGAAAATGACAACTGAAGAACTATAAGGCATAAGACCTGGCTTCAAAAATCTCAGTCTAATTTTTGGGAGAAAAGATTTATGTATCCTCATAAAAATTTTTGAATAACAGTGTGAATGGTGCATTGAACAAAGTAGACCCTTAGAGTCATAAAATCACAGATGTAGAGCTGGTGGAGGGCATTAAATTTAACTCTCTCTCATTTTACAAATGAAGAAATTGAGGTATAGAGAGGGGAAGTGACTTGCCCAAGGCCACTTCTTTGAACAGAGAAGTGACAATGATAGCAATGTGGCAGAAAGTTTAGACTTGTGAAGTTAAAACAGAAGGGAGAGAAATTAGAGGCAGGCAGACTAGGTAGGACGTTATTCCAACAATTCTGGGGTCAACTAAAGATTAGGATGGGTGATTATGGTAATGACAAGGAAGAAGAGATCTGGGAAAGATTATAGAGGAAGAATTAATATAACCCAACTATTGAACACTTAAATCAAAGGGGAGCGCTGGAGAAATCAAACACTCTGAGTTTCTGAGCTGTGTTGTATGACAATTTAACTGACATAATGAGGGAAGTCAGATAAATTAATTTGCAAGGGAATGATGAATTTAGTTTGGGGCATGTTAAGTTTTAGATGCTGAGAAGGTATCCAAGTGAGATTGTCCCAGAAATAATTGAAAAAAAGGAGACAAAACAAGACTGAAAATTTAGATACATGAAAATCAATTGCATAGAGGTGATTGTAATTTTCAAAAGAGAAGATAAAGATTGAATTTTGAGGATGATCAAGTTTAGAGTAAAAGAGATGAAAAAAGAGGCAGTTATAGAGAGAGGAAGAGAAGAAGGACAGTATAGTGTCAGAGAAGTTAAGGGACAAGACAAGGGATGGTCAGTGGTACCAAATGTACCAGATAATTCAAAGAGAAAGAGAACAAGGAAGGGAAATTGGATTTAGTCTGTAGGAGGGCAGAAAACATTACAGAAGGTAGTTTCAGTAGGGGTGGATTGGGAAAGTTAAAAAGAAATAAATGGTGAGGAAAGGGAGGCAGCTGACAGACCACATTTTGGAAGCATACGAGGAAAAAAAGAGAGATAAAGAGCTAGGTAGAGGTATAAGTAAGGCTAAGCAATGGTAGTTTTCAAGATGAGATAGATCTGTTAAGAGTTTCAAACAGGGGAAAGAAAGGAAACCAGTGGAATGAGAGAAACTGAAGTTACTTAAGATAGCACAAAAGCCAGAGAACCATCCAAGATGTTTCTGAAGTCTATCAGCCAAGAAGAGGAGAAAAATGGTAAATAATTAGATTTAAATAGGTAAAGCCTTACTGGTAATTACATTTCTAATTGCAACCCTTTGGCAAAGGACAACTGAGAGCAGCTTTCGTGTGCATTAGGGTTTGACAGGAATCAGCTAATTGCCTATCAAAGAAAACTGAGAGAGAAAGTCCACTAAAAATGAATAAAGCTTCATTCAGAAACCCCTATCAAGCCCCACCAGTGACCAATTATTAAGCCTTTCCTGTGTTCCAGGCACTGTGCTAAGTACTAGAGATACAAGGACAAAAATGACCAAGTTCCCTGCTCTCAAAAGGTTTAGATTTTATAAAGGGAAACAGCATATACACGAATAAGTACAAAATGTATTTCTTTTATTTTAATATACCTACGATATCACTGGTTAAGGCCACTCCCAGTGAGGAACTTTCCTTTAATGCAAATTGCTAACTTCCCTTCAATTTATACTCTTAGAGAGAGTTGTCTAGGGTTGAGTATGTGTATGGGGGGGAGGGTAGTACCAGAAAATCAAATGGCTTGCCCAGGGTTATTTAACCAGTTATGTGCTTGATGTAGGACTTGAATTCAAGTCTTTCTGACCCTTAGACCAGAGACCTAGACTTGAAGTTTTCAAAGAGTTCAGAACAGAGGAACAAGGGTAGGTAAGATCTTATCACCTAGATGTCCTTACATACTCTGCCTTTACCCTTCCCAGAGAACCATGCCTTATAACAAAGTATTTTTTAGAGGAATAATGGGGAAAACTCAACACAACAGATAAACACACTTAATTAAACCCATGAAATTATATGTAATGTTCCTCTTTGGGACCCCAACCTTTGCAAAGGAGTAGGGACAGAAAGGATATGTTAAAAATTGAATTCTTAATTGCTAAAGACTGGAAACTGATCCGGTCAAAGCTTTTGTGCAAATTAGTAGAGGGACTGGACCTGTAAGTAACTGCTACATTTCCAACCTGGATGAAACAGGGAGATGAATGATGAATTGGGGAGGGGGAGGGAGGAAGAGAGAGAAAGAGAGAGAGGAGCAGAGAGAGACAGAGATAGACAGAGACAGAGAGACAGAGAAATGTAACCCCAGACTCTTTTGATATGAAACTGTGCCTCATTGGTAGAGACAATTGTCCTGCTGTACATGAGGGGTGGGGTAAAATTGGCAAGAGTAAGAAAGAAGAGTCCTGTTATTTATTCAGTTGTTTTTTAAATTCTCATCAAGCTCTCTTCAAATTTCCAGTCATTTCAGGAACTTATGGTTTCTAGCTTCAGAGGGAAGATGGAAAATGAAACCATCCCCACTTCAGGATGCTGAAGAAAAAGGCTCTGGGAAGACATGAGAGGAGCTGGCAGTCTTTATCATGTCCCTATCCCCAGCTTGCTACATTAGAGTTTTTGGAGAGTTTCCCCTTGGGTGAGATTGGCAGACTGCATCTTAGTTGATCTACAATATCTCACTCCCAGTGGGAGAGCTCCTTTATTCTGTATTGTCTGGTAGATATTCTCCTTTGTATACCTTCTCTGATTTCTATTTAGCTATAATTTGGATAAATGGATTTCTTTGCTATTCGCCATGAGTGTTCACTGTGGAAGTGGTATTTGGTGGGAAAGGAATCAGTCTTGGTTAGAGAGCTTGGGTATGCTTTCCCCCAACCATGGGAAACAGAAATCAGAAATTAGATTGAACTTGATCGTATTACCCGGATGAAAATATTTAAGGAAGAAGAGAGATATAATTTTAGCCTGGTATCACTCTCACTGAGGAGAACAGGCTGGCCTCCATCCTCAACTCCCTACTTCCCCTTCTAGAAGGAATTAAAATCTTCTTTGGAAAAGAGAAGGGGAAGAAGAGGCTAGAGATGTCTATTATGCTTCCCTTTGAGGTACACAATATCCCCATGTTAGATGTGAAACTCACTATGTGTGCAGTCTTACCACAGAGGTAAGAGGAGAGAAGAGGAGAGGAAAGGAGAGAAAAAGAGAAGAGAGAAAGGAGGAGAAAAGGGGAGATATCTAAAGAAACAAGATACCTAAGAAAATCACTGAGTAATGACTTTTCAAAGCCCCAAAGAGAAGAATGAACTCATGGGGAATGAGCAAATGAGCAAAGAATGGCATGATGCCATGATAATAGTGTGAGGTGGGAGGGCTGATTCTTTTGAGGATAAAGATAATCTTCTCCATGTCTAGTATCCCTCGATGGCTGTTACTGTGCTGTGGACAGGGTAGGTGCTTACTTTACATTTTTATAGTGTCATACATTGTTAAATTAGTATATATTTGATGAGGAGTGATTTATAGTAGATGCTAAGGGAAAAATCATTTTTAATAGTGATGCTGGAGACTAGAGGAATTCAATTCAACAAACATGACATACCTCCTGGGTCAAAAACATTGTGATAGATGTTGGGGATACAAAGACAGAAACAAAACTGATCATCTTCTCCAGGAGTTTTCAAATATACCCAAATATAATACAAGATAGAGAGTGATGGGAAACAGATGAACATTCTAGGCAAAATGAGTCAGGCATATCTGCTGTCTGTGACATACCACTTTTGGCTGGGATATTGGGAGAAGTTATCTAGTAAGAAGAACCTCAGCTAAACTTTGGGAAATACAAGGATGATGAAATACGAAGATGAGAGAGTATAGAATATGTAGTGAGATGAAATGGTATGTTGAGTATGAGTATTAGCTAGTAGTCAAGTTTGGGTGGAAAATAAGAGTGAGTTAAAGGGATTAATATGAAATAAACACAGAAAGTTGGGCTGGAGTCAGATGGGCAAGAGTTTTAAACACTAGATCGTTGTCCTGTATACTATGAAGAGTTTTGAACGGAGGAGTGATATGATCAGATTTGTGCATTAAGAAGGCAAATTTAGTACCGGTGTGAAGGATGGCTTAGCAAAAAAGAGAAATTGAAGGCGGGGGAACAATGCAGTGAAGGAAGGATAATTATAATTGTACAAGTGATGAAGTCTGAGCTAAGGTGGCAGTAGAGTGAGCAAAGAAAAGAAAGCAGACATGAGAAATACTAAGAAGTAGAATCATTAGGGCTGTGCCACCACTTGGTTATATAGGATGATATATAGGAAGGATTACTTAGAGGATTGTGACATTACCAACAGACATAGCAAATGTTGGAGGAAGAATGGGTCTAAAGGAGAAGATGATGGAATTGATGTTGTACTTATTGAATTGAAGGTATAGATAGAATGTCTGGAGAGAGTGACATTTATCAGGCTGTAGGAGATAGGGTCCCAGAATTCAGGAAATAGATTATGTCCATAGAATATAGATTTTAAAGTTATCTGCATAGACATGGTAATTGAATCCAGGGGAGCTGGTGTGATGTCAAAGGAGAGGGCATAGCAAAGGCAACTGTCTAAAGTTTCAGAGAAGCTGAGGAGGGGAACGTCTAAGAAAAAAACATCTAATTTAGCAATTAAAGGATCATTTCCCACCTTTAATAGAGATGTGTTAGTAGAATGGTGGGGTCAGACGCAAGACTATAAGAAGTTATAAGTGAGTGGATGGCGAAGAATTGAAGAAATTGCATGGTGCAGACTGTTCTTTCCATGAGTTTAGTATTAGAAAGATGGAAAGATACATGATGATAATTTAAGGACTTCTGAGGAAGTTTTAAATTTTTTTTTTTTAAAGAATAATGAACATGTTTGTAGGTAATAACTTTCCTAATTCCAAACCAGCTGCCTTTACCTCCTATAGGAACTTATCCTAAAGCCCCTGTGAGTGGGCCTTTTGCTTGATGCTTAATTTAACAAAAGTAACAGTAAGAACTGAAGACAGAAGAATGAATGTTACTTTATATTCTTCTTTCTTGTTCTGCTAATCTAAACAATTTATATGTTTTGTAGATTTTTATCCATTTTATTTGTCAAAAGTTTTTCAGGCATATAATTGAGCTAAAGAGTTTCTAAGAACTTCCTTTAATCACTCTTCATTTGTTATGAATTTGTCTTTTTTTACTTTTGATTTTGGTAATTTGGTTTGTGCTTCTTAAAAAAAAAAATTGCCTAATGGCTTTTCTTTTACAATTTTTTTCTCCAGAAATGTTCCCAGTTTTATTTATCAATTCAATTTTGTTTGCTTTGTATTGTTTCTCTTCTTTGATGTACATAATTTTTATTTTTATGTTGTTACATTTTTATCTATTACTCTTATATTTTTATTTGCATATCCAATTAATTGATTTATTCTTTCTTTTTTCATAGAAGCATTTAGACAAAATATTTTCCCCCAATGTATGCCATTGCTACTCAGTCAACCATTGCTAACGTGCTCGTCATTGATTCATGGAAATTCTTTGCTGTTGTAAGCTATTTTGCATGAACTTATATATTAACAAGACTAGAAGCATTCAGTTGACTTCAAACTTCATCTTAAATGCCTTGAATTTTTTTAGTCCTTTCCAAAGTCACTTTTTATTTGTAACCACTGCCACCATTTGAGGATTTCCTCATTCCAACGAATATGTAGCATGTAGCATCCACAATTATCAAGGATATCATGGGTAGTAGGATTGCTGAACTTCTGATGGTTCTAAGCTTATGCTTTTGGCATGAATTTGCAGTCTTTTTATGGTTCTTTGTCTTTCTCCAGTAGTAACTGACTCCTGGGGAGGATATGAGTGAGTCCATGCAAGCAAGAGGAGTTTCAGATCATTTGTGGCTAAGGTTGCACACCAAAGGTCAAGCTGGAAATGAACAAATGACTGTGCACATCAGTCACCAAGCTCCATCAATGCTTCTTTCATGATGTTTCTCAAATTCATGCCTTTCTTTCCATTTCTATTGTCTGCCTGACCTTCGGCCCTTCAACCATTCCTTCTTTAAACATGAAGGTCAGCAGGTTAGGAATAAATTCCATTCTACTGACTTGACTCCTTGGGTTAGCAGCTTGAACTTGGCCCCCATGAGAGTTTGATGGTTTTAACTTTCAAAGTATAAAGGAAGAAAGGACTCTGAATGCTTAAAATTGGAGACTTAAAATGGAACAGAGAACAGTTCCTGAACTATCTAGTGTTTTGAATAGAAATGGTAACATTTTCTTAGTGCAGCTTTATCATGACTCACAGAAAACTTCTGACATTCGAACAAGGTTGAACTTATAGCATTTTGATTAATTTAAACTTGCACTCCTGGATTGTTTCCTCCATTTTGGAAAATGCAGCATGCATGATGATGCATTACAGTACTTTAGAGCAATTTGTCTCGTGGCATACCATAAATGACTTACATTGACATAAAGCAAGTTAGTACACCATTAAGTCTCATAAATCACCAGCATTTGGTAGTTGGTATAGATGAGAAACATTAATGGGGCTTGAATTTGTTTCAGGTACTTGAAACCCATTGAATTCACTCACCACTACACATTAAACATGCAGGAAAAGGTATGACTTTTCAAGCAGGAAAATACATTAACCACTTGTGTTCTGTGTACTGTCCTTACAGACCATATTTTGGTAGGAAAGTTAAAAGAAGCAAGGTGGTACCATGTATAGAAATCTATCTCAATGTCAGAACTATCTGGATTCAAATCTGCATCTGAAACAAACTGGCTGTGTGACCCTGGGCAAATCCATGACTATCTCAGTGCCCTAGGAAACTCTATACATGTATGAGTTGCAAAGAAGCTGCTGATTTTTATTGGCAGATAAAATCCTTCATACTTCAGGCTAGACCTCTGAGCCTTAAAGTGTCAAAGTTCTAGGACCAGCTAAAGAAATCCTTGAGGGCAGAGGTGAATGAAAAGAACTATAAGAATAAAAATACAGGAAAACAGAAAGGAGTTTGTAAATACTCATCACTTTAGTATATGCTATCATAACTCCATAAACTCCATTCTATATCCTGCCCCTTTACCCCCTAGCCACAGAATTGGCATTCATGTCTTCATTTATCAGCAAGTCAAGTAGCCATGATTTAGTTCAGTGTCTGTAAACCATAGCTAGGCTTTTGTAATCCCCATACTTCCACTTGTAAGTCTTAAGACAAATTTGGAGGATGTTAGGACTGAGTTAGGACGGCTAGGTGGTGCAGTGAATAGAGGACCAGAAATGAAGTCAGGAAGTCTCAACTTCATGATTTCATACCTGATCTCAGACACTTACTAGCTGTAACCCTAGACCAGTCACTTAACTGTGTTTGCCTCAGTCCCTCATCTGCAAAATGGGACGGAGAAGGAACTGGTAAACCACTATAGTATCTCTAACAACAACAACAAAAATAGGATCATGGAGAGTCAGACACGATTGAAAAATGACTTAACAACAATAACAAAGGACTGATCTAGGAATATAAAGGGATTATGATTATCTCTCTGTGGGGTCTACGGAAAGGGCAACCAGTCGTAGGTTCTGGGAGCTGTCATGATGGTAGTTTTATACCTGCAGAACCAACTAGAAAGGTCTACTGGAACGGAATAAGATTAGATTAGGAATAATAAAGGATGGCCATAGATTAGGGAATCTCGAACCAGGGATACTACTAAAGAAGACTTGCTCTCTTAAAGTAACCTCTAATTTCACTGTATCCTTGGAATTTGCTGGTCAGTATATCATGTAAACTTTTTTATTCTTCTCACCATACTCAGGTAGGTTCTTATGTTCTTAGTGGTTATCTGAGTGGGATATCAATCCAATAAGAATGTCTTAAGAGGCTTCTAGGTCTAAAGCACTGTGCTGCTCTCAAAGAAGTTACAATCCACTCCATAGATATTATATACAAATCCAAAGTAATATTGAGAGAGGAAAGTAATGACAACTGAGGAGAGGGAGTGGGGAATAAGTTAGAACATTAGAAAAACTTCCTAAAGGGGCTGAGACTTGAAGGGCATGAGGGACTCCAAGACAGAACGAGGAGGAAGAACATTCCAACATGTACATATGCTTAGAGGCAAGAAATCAAATGGGGAGAAATAACAAATAGGTCAATTTGTTTGGAATATATGTACTCATTATCTTCCCTCTAAGAATACAAGCTCCTTGTGAGTAGGAATTGTATCATTTATTGTTTTTGCATACTAAGCATCTAGCACAATGCTTTTTCAATAGGAGACATTTACTAAATGTGTGTTGATTGATTGATTGGATAAAATGGGATGGAGAGAAGAGCTGTTATGGAGGCAGGATGGATAAGACTCATTAACTGATTAGCTATGGGAGAGGGCTGAGAGAGTTAAAAAGGGAAAAGTCCAAAATGGCTCAGAGGTTGTGAACCTGCATGATAGGAAGCATAGTGGTGGTTTCCTTGACAGAAATAGGCAAGTTAGGAAAGGGATGAAAGAAAGCTAATTTCATTTTGGTGATGTTGATTTTGAGAAGTATAAATAATATAGGTAAAGAGGTCAAGTAGCCTCTTGGAGATGTGGGATTAGAGCTCAGGAGAGAGAAACGACTGGATATGTAGATTTTGGAGTTATCTGCATAGAGATGAAAATTAAACTCATTTCCATTCACCTATCCCCTGCATTAATATGCACCACAGATCTCACAATTCTAAGAGTATTTAGTAACACTGCACAGAAAATAGGACAACTCTTCACTCCTGAGCAGAGACATAAAGCTCCATGGGACTCAGGCATAACAAGCTGAAGCAAAAGTGCCTTGGCTTTAAAGAAAACACAACCTAGATTAGAGCAAATCCTTTTTTTTTTATCTTAAGGTGTTGTAAAATTATTGCAATGCTCATAAAGATAATATATGATGTTGACTGTAGAATATCTGAACTCCACTGAAATCCATAGCCTAGTGAATAAATATCTCCTCTTTAACAGGTTACTAAACAAAATAATTAACCAATACTCTGTTAACCACATGGACAAGGCATATTCTCTTAACTGATTGCATTTAGCCTTATGAGAGAGCCCTAGCGTAGACTCCATATCTGGAATCTCTCAATAAGTAGAGCAATAGAAAACATTTTTTTTTTTGGTCATCTCAAGGAAATGAAATCAAAGGACCCTCAGAATAGTGAATATGGAGAAGAGTAGTTTGAGAAATTAATGAATCTATAGAATTACTTAGGACATTGTCTCTTAATTAGGGTCTCTCTGCTTTCTATCTCTTTTCTCTAGTTCATCCTCCATACTGCTGATGAATTGATATTTCTTTTTTTAATTAATTAATTTATTTTTAGTTTTCAACATTCAGTTCTACAAGTTTTTGAGTTCTAAATTTTCTCCACCTCCTTCCCTTCCTCCTTCCCCAAGAAGGCATGCAATCTGATATAGGTTCTACATATACATTTCATATCAAACATATTTTCACATTAGTCATTCTGTAAAGAAGAATTAGAACCAAAGGGATGAATCATGAGAAAGAAGAAACAAAAGAGAGAGAGATTTTGTTTGTTTGTTTTTTGCTTTTTGGAGGGGGCAAGGCAGGACAATTGGGGTTAAGTGAATTGCCCAAGGCCACACCACTAGTAAGTGTTAAGTGTCTGAGACCAAATTTGAACTCAGGTCCTCCTGACTCCAGGGCCGGTACTCTATTCACTGTACCACCTAGCCATCCTTCTTTCTCAGTTATGTTGATAACTTTTCCATCATGAGTCTTTTGGAGTTGTCTTAGAACCTTGCATTGCTGAGAAGAGTTAAGTCTATCAAAGTTAATCATTGTACAATGTAGCTGTGACTGTGTACATTGTTCTCCTGGTTCTGCTCACCTCACTCAGCATCAGTTCATATAAGTCTCTCCAGGTTTTTCTGAAGTTTGCCTTCTCTTCATTTCTTATAGGACAATAGTATTCCATTACATTCACATGCCACAACTTGCTCATCTATTATTCAATTGAACCCTTCAATTTCCATGAATTTATATTTCTTAAGCACAAGTCTAACTTCATAATTTTACTCAAGGAACTTTGGTGTGGCTCTTTATTTCTGACCTCAGACACAACACACTAGCTGTGTTACCTTGGGCAAGTCACTTCATCCTAATTGCCTTGCCTTCGCCCCTCAAAAACAACAGCAACAACAACAACAGAAAAAAAAGAAAAAAAAGACCTATACAGAAAACAGAAAACGCCTTTCATCAATTTGCCTAGAAGCGGCAAAGTTCCCTTTAGTTTCTTTATGTTAGCAACTACCTATTCTAATCATAGGCTTTTGCAATAATGTCAAATCCTCTAGAAGTACAACAGAATAAAACAGGTCAGAAGTCCGGAATCCACAAGAATTTCATTTCAAGCTGCCTGATAGTAATCAAGAGACGTTTTTACTCCTATCTCTTCAGTGGGGAAGGGCATTGTTCTCTCTCGATATGTACTCCTAACTCATAGGACATGATAACATTTGAGATGCAAAATCTGAAGCCTCACCTCCTCCTGTAGTGGTTTATTACTTCCAACAATGACTCTCAATGCCAATCTAATCTAGAGCTCATTCAGAATCCTACTTAGTCCTTGCATTACATTTCCACTTAACACTATACTGCAAATTAATTAAACTGATATTTGTTGGCCAGACAACAAAAACAATGATGACAATGATGGTAGTACTAGAAATAGCAAGCATTTATTCAGTGCTTTTAAAGTTTGCAAAGTGCTTTACAAATATCATCTCACTTTATCCTTACAACAATCCTAAGGGGTGGGTGCTATTATTATTTCCAATTTACAGATAAGAAAATGAAGGCAAATGGCAGTTAAATAACTTGCCCAGAGTCACATGACTAGTAACTGTCTGGGGTATTTGAATTCAGATCTTCTTGATACCACTATCAAGACATAGAGACCTTGGAATGCAATATTCCTGAAGGAAAAAAAAGTGAGACAAAAAAAAAATAATTTGCCAAACAAATGATGTAACAACCTATGGTGGGAAATGAACATTTAGTGAAATAGCATTCCTGATAAAAAGACTCATGCTGTATAAAAATTTTGAAACAAAAATACAGGAGTTTAGACAAATATAAAAAAAGGTAAATATGAGTGAGCAATTATAATGGACTGTTTACATTATGATATAGGGAGATGATGTCTGTTCCCTTAGAAACCCATTGTCACTCAGGGTCATAGATAAGTCAAATAAGACCGAGAATCTAGCAGCGGTTTTGTTATATACTGATGAACTCAAAGTAAGATGGAGGACATATTAAGAGATTTGGTCCTAAGCAAAATAAACAAACAAAAAAGCCTAATATTGAGGATGGATAGAGAAGAGGGGCTTAGAAAAAAAGTAAAGGATAAGAAACTAGATTAGGCTCTGGGTAGGGGAAAAGAAAAGGGGCTATGGAGCAGGAGATTGCATCAAAACTAGGGCACACATATTGAGGACAATTCTCTTATTGTCTTCTTTATAATGGAAGGGGAAAAAGGAAATGTATAAGAGATTAAAATTGAGGGAAATAAACAATTGAGGATCATACTATTTTTTTTAACTTTTGTTTATTTTTAGTTTACATCATTCATTTCCATGAGATTTTGAGTTACAAATTTTTTCCCCGTCTTTCCCCCACCCACCACCCCAAAACAGTGACCTCACTGTATACACCCTCCCCCAATCAGCTCTCTCCTCTATACTCCTCCACCACCCCTCTGACCTTCTGGTAGGGCAAGATGTATCTCCTTACCCCAGTGCCTGTATATTTCCCTCCTTCCTATTCCACCTCCCCACTTGCTCTATTCTCTACTTTGTCCTTCTCCCTTTATAAAAGTGTGTGCTTCTAACACCCTCCCCCCCAACCTGCTCCGCCCCTCCATCCTAC
>CM053588.1:246528963-246563997 GCA_028646515.1 Pseudochirops corinnae
TTGTAATATTTTCTCCTTGATCTGGGGACTCCAGAACCTGGCTATAACATTCCTAGGAGTTTTCTTTTTGGGATCTTTTTCAAGAGGTGATCGGTGAATTCTTTCAAGTTCTATTTTCCTTGAGAATTTATTGAAGAATGCTTTCTAAGTTCTTTTTTTTGATCATGGCTTTCTGGTAGTCCAATAATTTTTAAGTTGTCTCTCCTGGATCTATTTTCCAGGTCAATGGTTTTTCCAATGAGATATTTCACATTGCCTTCTATTTTTTCATTTGTTTGGATCTATTTAATAGTATCTTGATTTCTCATAATGTCATCTGCTTCCATTTGCTCCACTCTACTTTTGAAGGAATTATTCTCTTCAGTAAGCTTTTGAGATTCTTTTTCCATCTGCAAATTCGACTTTTTAAGACATTCTTCTCCTCATTGGCTTTTTGGGCCTCTTTTGCCATTTGAGTTAATCTATTTTTTAAGGTGTTATTTTTTTCAGTCAGGTTGTTGACTTTCTTTTCATGATTTTCTTGCATCATTCTCATTTCTCTTCCCAATTTTTCCTCCACTTCTCTTATTTGGTTTTCAAAATTCTTCTTAACCTCCTCTATAGCTTGTAACCAGTCCACATTTTTCTTGGAAGCTTTTGGTGTAGGAATTCTGACCATGTTGTCTTCCTCCTTTTCCATGCTTTGATCGTTTTGGTCCCTAAAAAAAGGAATCTAAAGTTGCATTGCTGGGTTTGCTTTGCTTCCTTTGCCTACTCATGTTGTCAGTCAATTACTTGACTATTAGGTTCAGCAGAACTCTGCTTTCAGAGGGGAAACATCTGTCCCAAATTGCTGGGGTTTACGCAGCTGCCAGAGCTATTAGGAGGTCACCATTTCTGCAGCTCCCACCAGCTCTGGCTCACTGAAAATACACTTCAGGACCACCACCCAAGATCACGATCCTGATCTGGGAAGCTCAAGGCAGGAACACTTACTTACCTCTGAATGATCTCTTGGCGCCCCTGCAATCTGCAGGCTGGGAGCTTCTGAAGCAGCCACATGGAGGTGGCTGCAGGGCTGCCACTTCAGCCGCTTCTAGCCCTGGAGCAGTCAGCTGGACCCTCTACCCTGAATTTATCTGAGTTCCACTGACCTTTCACTTAGTTCTTGTTTCTTAGGTGTTGATAATTCTGGAAAACACCACAGCTGCAGGCGATTCTTGCTCCAGCCACCTTGTTCTGGCAGCCCTAGGGCTCCAGGTATGGGTTCATGCAGTGCTGGTCTGGGCTCTCAGTGTGCTTCAATGAACCTCTTCCTGTCTGCCTGCCAGGCTGCCTTAAGTGCGAGCTTTGTTACTCTATCATTTGTCAGTTCTGGAGCTTTAAAATTTGTTTACAGTCATATTTTATAGGTATTTGAGGTGGTTATGGGGAGAGCTGCAGAGTTTTGCTGCTTCTACGCTGTCATCTTGACTCTGCCCCTAAGGCGAGGATCATACTGTTAATAAAAATGGAATGAACTCTCCCACAAAACAGTAGAGGGTAGCAGAAGGAGGCATTTATAATCACAAGGTATTTATCCTTACATTGTATCAAGAAAAAGCAAATCAACTGCAGGTAGCAGAGAAACACTAGAATATCACCTTTTAATTCCTTTTGAACAGTTTAGGGATTGGATGAGATTATTGTTGGGAAAGGATGAATTGAAGCACAGAACGTGAAGCCTTTTGACACTGGTGGGAGAGGAGTGTGTGTGTGGGGTGGGATTCTAGGATCTTTTTGAGACACAGAGGATAGCAGACTGTTCAGAATCAGAAATTTCCCAATTAGTCAGATCATTTTCAAGGAATCAACAAAAGCTAGAATTTTTCTGGTTCTATTTCTTCACTTAGCACAATCCTGATGTTAAAGAGTTCTTCAAAGAGGTAGGTATGAAACATAGCTGGAGTGGGAGTCAGGAACCATCTATATGATTTCTGAGATCATATTCATGCAGTCAGTCAGTAAAGATATTGAAAAAGCACCAGAGCAGCAGATGCCTGGCAAAAGAAGTGGGTTAACAGCAGAGACGTCTGAATTGGCCAAGATGCTCTTACAACAGAAGTGCGAACAGCATTGGTCTCCCACATAAAATGTCAATGAATGCCAGTCCAGGAACTGACAGTAATTTTCCCAGTTGAAGGTGAGTCAATATTGCTCAACATCTCTCTGCAGTTGCTGGCGCTACATTCTTTAGCAATGTCATATTCTTGCAGTAAAGATCAATGTGACACGTAAATGAGAAGAGATGGCAGTTCCCTCTGAAAGTTTTAAAGGCCATGCAAATATGTTCAGTTGGGAAATCTGCCATTAGTTCATAGAGCAATTTTTTCCAACTAAAATAAAACACTGGACAGGAGGCTGTAAAATAACAAATTTCTAAACGGGCAAATAGAACAGCCAACAAACACTAAAGTTATTCAAAAAACAAATGATACCACCAGGGAAAAATGCTTGAAATAAAACCAAGTGTTATTGCTGCATCTTTTCAATGTCCTTGAATTTTATGTTTCTTTTTTTTGTGTGTGCAAGTTAAACAAAACACCTGCCATATGTTTTCATTTGTCTCACTTTCTCTGAATTACAAACCCCTAAGAGACAGGGACAATGTCTTTGTCCATGCTGTATATAGCCCTATTTAGGTACCAATGAATATTAAGAAATGATATGAGCTACCAAGAAATATCTGTGCAGACTTTTTAATGAGACTTTTGTAATTTTTGTTTTATGAGGTATTGGATATGGTCATTTGGGGGAGATCCATTCATAACATCACCTTGCTGAGCATTTTGCTGTGTGAGCTTTTCTTTGCAGGATAGCTTACAAAATTGAAAGACTATTACTTATTGAAGTCACTGAACCCATTTTGGCCTCAGTTTTCTTATCTGTAGAGGAAGAAATTGGACTAGTTGCCCCCTAAGGTTCCTTCCAGCTCTGAATCTATGACCTCATCATCTTGAAAGCAACTAGAATGCTTTCCTCAAGAAAAACAATCCCCAATTTTAGGGCTACAGAAGCTTTGCCAAGAATTACTCAAGAGAAGTGACATAATGAATGACATTAGAGAGATGAGAGGCAGTGTGATCAAATGGAAAGGTTATTAGAATTGGAATCAGAGAATCTGAGTTCAAAACCCTCTCTTGTTCAAGTTCAAAACCATCTCTTCCATTTACTTCCTATGTAATATTAGACTGTAATGTTTCATGTATGGCCTTCAGTTTTCCCAGATATAATATAATGGAATACATAATATTTAATGTAACATAACATAATATAATATAAAGTGGTTGCACTAGATGGTCTTTAAGACACTTTTCAGCTTGAAATCTTTGCTTTTATATAGGACCAGAAAAGAAGTAGGGGAAAGGTCATAAGATAAGATAGATGACTGATGGAGAGTCCATGTCTTACACTGGCATTCACCCTACAATGTGAAACAAATGAAAGAAATGTATTCTGCATATTGAATTTATCTGTGTGGAAGATCTATGGAAGAATGTGAATGTGAGGTATTCAGGATATGAGAATATAGATGATTTGCAAGCTGTAAATTATTATTGTAAGAGAGTGCGCATGATAATGATATCACAGATCTATCAGGGTACCAAAGTAAAGATTTCCACAAATGGAAAAAAAAAAAATGAATCCAATGAAGCATAGCCATTACTTAAGGTCTCACAGCCTGAAATGGTAGATCCTGGAAAACTGATCTCTCAGTTTCCTGATTCTCAGACTAAAGATTCTTCAAGAGAACAGGACCCAAGGCAGCTGGGAGACTCAGTGGATGAAGTGTTGACTTTGGGGTCACAAGGACCTGAGTTCCTGAGTTCAAATTAGTCTCAGATGTTTACTGTCTGTGTAACCCTGGGCAAGTCAGTTAATCTTGATTACAGAGAGAGACAGAGACAGAGAGAGAGGGAGAGAGACAGAGAGAGAGCCCAGTATTTGAAGTCTGAAGGTCAGAGTTCAATCCTACATTCACCCATTTCTGTCTTGGGGATCTTAGGCAAATCTTTTAGGATACCCTGTATAAATGGTGAATAGATTGCCTAAAGAACATAAAACTAATCCTATTAAAATGGGAAAACATAGGTTGAAACCTGGTAACTGGATAAAGTACCCACCTAGATGAGCTCACAAATCTACCCAACATCTTTTAACAAGAGCTGATCTTTCATACCAGCAAGGTGATTAGCTAAATGAGCCCTTTGTACAAAGTATACTTCAGATCAAATATCCTATAATTTCTTTAAAATTGTTAGTTAATAAAGAATATATAGAAGGAAAGTTTCTGCAGTGTGGATGTGTGAACTTTGGTAGATTCCAAGGAAGTCCCTGATCCCTTTAAAACTACATTACAAGCAAGAATTCATTCAATACTGCTTACTATTCACGAATCATTGTGCTACTTAGGCATTGAATGGGGCATAAAATAAATATTGACACTGTCCCTAATGCAACAGGACAGATTTTATTTCAGTATTTGCTTTAACTTGTCATGGCCCCCCAAAAAAGTGGCATTTTGAAAAACTGGCCTTCTATTATATATAGCCTTGATCTCTGCATACATTTAGGTAAACCTGTCTTGCTTAATAATGTTTATCTCTCCACAATATAAATGAATGTTTCATTGTCTTAAAGATTTGTGGTCTCATAATGGATTCTTATAAGCACTTTAAATACTGATAAAAAAAAAAATCATGTTCCATGCCATTTATTTGTGATAAAGCCAGTGTGAATTTTTATCTTTGAATTATGCTCTGGGTTAGAAGCACAAAAAAATCTACAGTTTTAAAAGCATTTTAAAGTTCCTTTTAGAGCCTAAGTTTTTAAAATGGAGACAATAGGATATGTCCCTATTTGACAATTATAAAACATAAGCAGGCATCATTATTTTAAGACCCCTTCATTAATTTTTCTTTCTAATTATATGAGGATGACTTATTTTAACAGATGCTCTAGAGTGCAGTGAAAACAATTGAGCTGATCCAGTCTCCCTTTAATGAGTTCACACATATCAAGAAAATGCTACTAAAAAACAACAACATGTAGTTCCCTTGATGGATTTTAAAAGACTTTTATAAAGTATATTGGTGATAAATGAGTCTTAAAGTGGATACTTTATGAGAAATGAGGATTCATGTTCCCTGTATGTATTCTGGAAAATGTTTATAAGAAAGAATTTATCGCATACAAACCAACTCTATCTCCCAATATCATAGAGCATGACTTCTTTTATTCTTTTAAAATAGGCAATATATTTGCCCCATAATTTTAACTTTTCAGTAAGTTCCTAATCCTCTTGGAAGTTTGTTTCTCTAATAATACTATACTGTATTTATTCTTTTACTATTATCATGAACTATATATTCTTGTATTTTCCCATTTAAAAATTAGTTCTTGTTCTCCCTTAAAAAAATTTCATGAGTCAATTTCACATGTGGCTTATGGAAATCATTCACAGTCACCGATCACTCTTCTATTAGTATCTTTAGGAGAAAGGGATAAAGATGGAGAGAGAGAGAAGTGTAAGAATACAGTTCCCCCACGCATTGGAATATTTTCTGAGTCAGAAAAACTAAAGCATACAACATTGTCTCCTGCCTTCTCTGTGTCAAACACCATGGCAGTTGTTGAGCGTACAAAGATAAAAAGGGGGAGGGGGTGGGTCTGATCTTTGATGCTTATAATCTACTTAGGTAAAGAATATATGTACCCAAGTTAATATGGGGAGAGAACACTCAAAACTGGGTGAAGGAGAGAAGTTGTCACAGAAGTTATATAAGAGTTGAACCTTGGAAAAAAGCATTCAAATTCTTTCTCTCTCTCTCTCTCTGTCTCTCTGTCTCTCTGTATCTCTCCGTCTCCCTCTCCCTCTCTCTCCCTTTCCCCCTTTCTCTGTTTCTGTCTCTCTCTGTTTCTCTCTCTCTCTCTCTCCCCATCTCTCTCTGTCTCTCCCCTCTCCCACTCCCTGTCCCTGTCTCTCTCTCTCTCCTCTCTCTCTCTCCCCTTCCCTCTAACTCTATGGGGGGGGGGGAAGAGATAGAGACGGGGCGGGGGGAGAGAAAATTTGAATACTTTTTTCCAAGGTTCAACTCTTATATAACTTCTGTGACAACTCTTCTTCACCCAGATTAGAGTATTCTTTCCCCAAATTCTGTGTGTGTGTGTGTGTGTGTGTGTGTGTATATATATTATATGCTTTATTAGTGTCCTTCCAATGTTGAAGAAAAGCAATGAAGACCCCAGAATTCGGAGTGGACCCCCAATGATAAAAAAAGGTAGGATATGAACAACTCTCATACACAATAGGATATAGGCAGCATGGATAGCTTGCAATCTGCATTACCAGTGAGGATATACACATCAGTGGAATCATGCTTCTTCTTAAATATTTAAATATTATATAAAATATTCTCTTTAGGGAAAAAACAAGATAATTATCCCCTAGTTCCTCTGGTTTATTTTCAATAAGTGAGGATCATATGGATTTTCAACAAAAGCATGTTTGGTAAACAAGCCTAATTCTCTTGTCCTTACTCTCACTTTCTATAAAACAGTTTCTAAATCCCAAGCCTGTTGGAGAAAATGCTGAATGCATAATTGCATGTTTTATATTTTTTAGAACACTGACTCAGAGTGACAAACCACTTCAGAATAGAGGATATATTAAAGGTATGATATATTAAAAATAAAATTTCATTTTATAAGTCAAATAGTGGTACTGATAAGTATGTAAAATTTTGCTCATTTTTTTTAATGTGCTGGGATCTAAAATCACAGTCACTTCAATAGCATAAAGTCATTTCATAGACTAACACAACCTTATTAAGGTGTTACCTTATTATTGTTTTGAGGTATCTAAACAGCATCCAGGAAAGCTCGTCTAGAATTGAAATATGTTTTAATTCAGTAATTTTTGTCTTTTGTTTTGCCCTGTTTTGGCCACTCCTACTGCCTTACTCAAACCAAGAAACACTGAGTGATACTCTTTCCCTCAGGTTACCTATTTCACTTCTGGAAAGATCACAATGAATATAATCTGAAGTATCTTAATAAGCCAGCCCCAAATCCTTAGGCAAATTGGTAGAAAGCGTGTGTGTGTGTATGTGTGTGTGTGAGTGAGGGACAGACACAGACACAGGGAGAGACAGAGACACTGACAGGGAGGAGGGAGGGAAGGGAGGAGTGGGAAGGAGGGAGGGAAGGGAAGAGAGAGCTTGGGAGAGACAGGGAAGGAAGGAGAAAGGCAGAGGGGCAGAGGGAAAGGGAGAGAGAGAGAGGGAGAGGGAGAGGGAGAGGGAAAGAGAGAGAGAGAGAGACAGAGACAGAGACAGAGACAGAGAGAGGGAGAGGAAATATATCTACGGAAGTGAACAGGGAGTGGAGAACATTTATTCTGAAGTCAATACCAGCATTTATATTAATTTTACAAATGCCATTTAATTTCTTGTCTTCCTATTATTCTAATTCTAATCAGCTGATGTAACAAAAAATGTCTTTAAAGACTCCCAGTTGCATATGTTCCAGCTGGTCGACAGGGAGAAAATAGTAGAAAATTTGTTAATTTGAATCCTTTAAATACTCCTATTGTGAAATATAATCATCTATTAGCTTAAGCAGGATGCTGTTTCTTCTTGAGTTGCTATTCTCTGAGAGCTTTCAGGAGGGGGTCTTTTACTTTAAACCTGAAAATTCATGCATACTTGGGTCATGGATCATACATGAAGAGCTGAAAGAGTATCTACATGCAACATTCTAAAATGTCTCTTTCTCAAGGCAGTAATGATTGTAATACATTAAAGAGACCACAAATAGACAGTTTTTATTGACCAGGGTAGTTTAAACAGAATTCTAATCAATGACGCTATAAATACTATCCATACTAACCATATGATACCTGTGTCTTAAATATACTATTGCATACATACATATACTATCACACATATACATAGATAGTATCACCAGTGTCTATGGAGACTACAATCGTCAATATCATCAAATATTTATCAAGAATTTCCTAAATGCTTTCAATCAATCAAATCTATCTTATGCTGGGCCCTGTGCTAAGGCCTAGTGATGCTAAGAGTGACAAGACAAAGCCCCTAACTTCAGGAAGCTTACAGTATTAGGTGCCATATCATAATCTTCTTTGTGGGTGTTAGAGGAGCCTCAGCTACTATAAGAACGGGGCATGGAAGAAGTTCATTGATAACACAAGGTTCCACATGTCACAGTACATTACACCAGGGGTGTCCAACCCTAACAGAAAAGGGGGCCGTTAATCAATTCATAAGGATATCTGTAGGCCACATATTGACTTAGTTTTAAAATGTAATGTCTTCTGTGTTTTCTTGTAGTTTATTTTGTTAATTTCCTAATTACACTTTAATCTGTTTTGGACCACATCTGGGGAGTATTATGGGTTGAATAGGCCTGAAGGCCTCATGTCTGAAACCTATGCATTAGACAGTTGCTTCGGGAAATTTGTCTGGGGCATATTGGGAAATCAGGGCAGTAAGCATACTATCCCAAATAAACTATAGGGTGACTGGCAGTTTAATTGATTACCTGCAGGTTACAGATTACAATGGACTCTCTTACCTTCTTGATGCACCCAGCCAGGCCAGTTCCACCCCTTGGAGCCTCAAATATACTCCTCAGTTCCTCAAGGGCAATTGAGAAGTGCTCAATCCTGCGGCGAGCCCCCTTGGCTTCCTCTTTTAGTACTTCAGTCTGGCCACCATCTGGTCCAGTATCTATTTTGCACTCTGTGCTCTTCACTGTCTCCATGTTCTTCTTTTGCTCCCCCAGATTTGTGATAAGTTTGGGAGCTATGGGAGGCCCAGTTGACACATTTGTGGCATTTCCAGACTCAAGTAGTTTGCCTTCTTTGGGTTGGAAGCGCCTGCAGCGGCTGCCAGGAACATTACATTCACTTTTCTGGCCATCGTTGGACTCCCATTTCTGCTTCAGAAGGTTCAAGGAACCCTTCTGCATTGGATACTTGGGTGGCTCCAGGTTGTTCTGAAATGTCAACAAATCTTTAGTCAAGTCATGTGATCCTAGGTATTACCAAACCTTCCAAAACCCTACATTCTAAGCCCCTGGAGACGGGTCTCAGAGCTAAAATCCAGCAATGACCTGCAGGCTTGGTCCCAAAAACTTGGGACAAATATAAGCATGTTGGAATTGGTTATATTTAAGGAGCAGGCAGGCACTCTAAGAAGCTCATCCAGTCAAGAAGTTCTAACATAAAGTGAATAAAAGCCAGAAAGGGCTACTTCCTCCTCCTGTCCTTTTATGGAAAAGCAACTTATAATTTAGTTACTATGTGGAAAGTTGGACACGTTTCACTCATTGTTAAGTATGTTCTGGGAAAAGGGCCATTTAACAAACTCAACACCCAAAGACAAAAATAAAAAAAAAGTTTCATTTCCTGTCTGCAACACTTCCAAGACTTCCTTTGGGATGAATGCTTACTGGAAACCCCTTAATTTAAAAATAAAAATAGTATTATCTGTAAGAGTTCAAATTACTCCAGTTGGATAGATGTTGATTCTTTTTTTCCCATGTATCTTGGAATTTAGTGGAACATAGATTACAGCTGAACAAGACACATTTAAACTTCTCTAAATTGTTACCTCCTAGCTTGTGGCTTAATCCCACAAACTCAGTTTAAAGAAGAGAATGCAGGAGGAAGCACAGCATTCTGTGACTCCTATCTGAAAAGCATCAGGAAATAAAATTTTATTGCTTATCTAGGTCTCTGTCAGAACCAAATTGCTTTCCGTTCTGCCCTAGAGATGTTGCATTGCAGAGGTCTGGCATTTATACATTTATTTAGTGTATTTTGGTCTTGAAGGATGATGCTTTTTATTGAAACAGTTTCCGTTCAGGAGTTAAGGTATATAGATTGACCCAGACTAAGACCTAGAAGGAATTTCTAGAGTTTATCTAATCCAATCTCTATCTCAAGTTAAAAGGACACTTAGATCCTCTTAGAGTCCAGGGGTACGTAACCTATGACCTAGAGGCCACATCTAAGTCCTTAGGTATGGCCTTCTCACAAAGTCTAAGTTTTATAGAACAAATCCTTTTATTAAGGGGATCTGATCTGTGAAGTTTGGATTCAGTCAAAGAGCTGCACTTGAGAACCTAAAGGGCCACATGTGGCCTGGAGGCCACAGGTTCCCACGCCTACAGTTAGACAAACCATTGTCTATCTAAAGCAGTTGTTCTCAACCTTCCTAAGGCCGACTCTTTAATATTCATATGTGGGCGTATCTGGGAGTATCTGCTTGTGGGAGGACTCGCCTGGAAGCAGATAGAGGAACAGTATCTGAGTTCCTAAGACCATAGGAAATATGTGTTTTCTGATGGTCTTAGGCAACCCCTGTGAAAGGGTTGGTCCACCTCCAAAGGGATTGTGACCCACAGGTTGAGAACTGCTGACTAAAGATTCACATGAATGTATAAGGAAGTGTGAATTTTAAGCTGCCATTCTGAGGACTTAATAGGTGGCTACTATCACATTGCTGATTAATACACATGGATCAGCCATCTTTTATTCATACTCACAATAAAATGGTGGCACAGAAAAGAACTAGTAAATGTGTTTATGAAATTGATCAACATATGTTAAGAATTTATCAACATATGTCAGAAAATTCTGTGTTATCATGTACCAGGAAGGCTGCAGAAGGGATCATATTAACATGGGACAGGCTCATTCACTATCACAGCTGGCAATAGTGACCTCTTGAGAGTTTTTAATAAGAATGTTGATTCAGAGCCAGCCCTGAATATGGAGGAAAGGAATGGTGGAAAGAGAAGGAACAGCAGAAGGCAAAGGGAGTGACATTCTTACTTTGTATAATAGAAAGAATGCTAGTTTTGAAGGCAGAAGACCTGGGTTCTAATCTCACATTGGTACTTGCCACTTGGGTGAATTTGAGTAAGCTATTTCATCTCTCTAGATTTCCATTTTCATGACTATAAATTAAATTCAGCAAACATTAAGTGATTACTATGTGGGAGGGAGTTGTGGTTCTTGTTTATTTGTTTCAGTCACGTCTGATTCTTCATGACCTCATTTGGGATTTTCTTGGCAAAGATACTAGAGTGGTTTGTTATTTACTTCTCCAGATGAGAAAACTGAGGCAAACAAGGTTAAGTGTTTCACCTAGGCTCACACAGCTCATAAATATCTGAGGATGGATTTGAACTCAAGTCTTCCTGACTCCAGGCCTGGGACTCTGATTATTGTCTGAATAGAGATAAAAGTGAAAACATGGAAGCTGATAAGATCACTAAAGGAAACTGTATAGAAAGGGAAGAAAAGAGGGCCCACAATAGTCGGGGGAGATGTGGAACTTAGTGAGAGAGAGGTTTAGGAGGAGAAGGAGGAAGAGAAAGAAAGGAAGAAGGAGGAGAATCTAGGAAAGAAGACTGAAAACAGGTGGGCAGATAGAATTAAGAAAAGTGAGGGGCATGGGAGTCAAGGAGAATGAGAAAGTATTTAGAAGAGGGAAGATGAGCATTTAGCAAGAGATGGTTAATAATCTTGTAGAAAGTCATTTCAGTTCATTGATTAGGTTAAAAGTTTTTAAAAGGGAGGAGGAAATAAGGGAGTTCATTTAAATCATCTCTAGAGGCCTATTCAGCTATAAATAGAATAATCTTAGGGTTAACATCACCAGGACTACAAGTATAACTAACTTCCATAAATTATAGACGCTTACCACATTGCAACTATTTGTGGATGGGTAGAATATGCAATGTGGTACTTCTGGGCTATAAGTAACTCTTTATACTTATACCCTTTCTTTCACTAATAACATGTCACTTCTCTCTGCTCTCTCCAGTAGTGATCCATGATGCATATTCCCTCATGCATCAGTGGGTCCTAGGTTTAGAACTGGGAAAGGCATAAGAGAACATTAATTATTTTCCTTTAACTTTACAGATGAGGAAACTGAGAACCAGAAAAGATGAATGACTTGCCCAAGGTAAGGCATGTAGCAAGCACATGAAGTGAATTTGAATCCAGATCTGCTGCCTCCAAATCCGTGTTCTTTTTATTGCATTATTCTTAAAATATTTTCAATACTATTTAAAGACTCCTCCCTCCCTGACAGTATCACTATGCCCTAATACTTAATATATGACCCCCCCACACTTCCCAGTGACCTAGATCATATCTCTGAGATTGACAAAGAATGTGGAGGCATTCTTTACTCTTCTGTACTGACCTAAGCTTCCACAAGTCAATTTCTGGTAAACAAGCATTCATGAAGAGCTCACCGAAAAACCAACAGTATCAGTTTTGACAAAGGGTCAAAATAGTTCATCAAAAATTAAAAAATCAAAATGTTCAGAAATAAAAAAATACTCATTTTTGAACATAATTTAGTCAATCAACTAGCATTTATTAAATACATTATATATCAAGGGTGGTAGAATGTTAGCAATAATTTTTACAGGTCATTGGTTACCATGCTTATCCAATAGAAGGCAATGGAGAATAAAAGAAAAGAAAAGAAAGTCCACATGAAAATTGAGAACATCTGTGTTTGAAAATGACAGAAATTGAATACTGGGAACACTTAACCATCTTTATTTTATTAAAGGTTCCTCAAACTCTAGGCATATATAAATGCTGAAGGATATTCTTGATTAGTATACTAAGGCAAAAAAAATGTCATTCCAACCAAGAAGACGTGATGTAGCAAGGACCCTTGATTATCATATTGGTAAATCTGTGCTTGTCTACCTTACTGAAAATGTTATTGTACCTAGATACAATAGCCTCTTTCTCAATGCCCACTGAACTTAAATTTGGTTCAACTATTATTTATTTGTGGCCCAGTAGAGAGAGCACTGGTTTTAGAATCCTACATCCTGGACTCAAATGTCTCCTGTTACTTACTAGTTTTTTGACTTAATCTCTCTGAAATTCAGTTTCCTCAAATATCAAATCAGGGCTTCGGATTGAATGACTTCTAAGCACCCTTCCTCTTCTAAATCCTGTGCCTTCTTGTTGCTCTTGGATGTATTTAAATGAGTCTCCCAGAGCAATCCTGAAGATGAGTGGTTAGAGATTGTAATGCATCCCAGAGCTATCTCAGGAGACACAATCACTGTCCTTCTCTTGTTATGATCAACTATGATAAACAGCCCTCCTGAATGGTCCTTTTAACTTTATTTACAAGGATGTTGAAGGGCCTCATACTCTATAACCAACATATTGAAAGTGTTTTGAATATAAAGTGAGGAGCAGTGGAGTGCTGAACTTTGAATCAAAAAAAAAATTGGATTCAAACTAATAGATGATTTCATCAGTGTAGGAACTTCTTATATCAAATCTAATTACACCTCATCTATAGCTAATTTTCATAGGAAGCTGCAGGAGTTCAGAGAGATTAAGTTTCATAATGATCAAACATACCCGGCAGGTAGGTGGGACAGCGTAAAGAGTGACATGCCTAAAGTCAGAAAGACTCATCTTCCTGAGATCAAACATGGGCTCAGACACTTACCAGGTATGTGATCCTGGGGAAGTCACTTATCCTTTTTGCCTCAGTTTCCTCACCTGTGAAGGAAATGGCAAACTACTGCAGTATCTCTGCCAAGAAAACCCCAAATGGGGTCACAAAGAGCGGGACATGACTGAAATGACTGAGAAACAAAATGGTCAAACAATTTTAGCAGTAAGAGGCAATGTATTCCAGTGGAAATAGCACTGGTTTTTGGAGTCAGGAACATGAATTCAATCCCTGCTTCTGTCACTTATGACCCATATGACTAAGCCAACTATTCTCTCTGAGCCTCAGTTTCCTCATCTCTAAAATGAGGAATGAAACTCCAAGGCCCTTTAGATCTCTAAACCAATGGTCCAATGATGTCAGAAGCCCTTGCTATATTGACTCTTACTTACTGCTTGGCAATGGGATAAGCCCCTTAACCTTTGTGATCCTACTAATAGCTCTCTACCACTGTAAGTTAAAGATAGGCTTTAATTTGAATTATTGGAGTTACACAGTGACAAAATCTCAAGGTCTTAAATTTTTGGCATAATTTTAAAAAGTGACATCCCATTTCATCCTGAAATGAACACACTTTCAATATGTCATTTGTGATATTTTGCTTTTTCTCCTGAGAGGACAAGGCCTGCCTTTATTCGTGTGGAGGTCAAAGAGAATATGAGGATTTGTTTTTTGATACCTTCTATTGGGAATTTTCACATTCTTTAAAAAAAAATCTCTTCTCACTAATCCAAAAGGTCAACTGTATCTCAAGTATTTTCCATTGAGTTTCTTGATTCCCCTTCCTGTATTCCTAAAGTATCCCTGTTTGTTACCAAACAAGTGACTTGCATATTCCTTATTCATAATTTAGAGATTAATTGGCCTCTTTCAAAAGTGTATACACAAGGTTAAAAATGTATTCTCATATCCCCCATTTTTCATTTCCTTCTGAACACTGATCAGCAAAGAGTTATTGCTATAGTTATATTGGTATAAGTGTAGTAAGATCACAATATTAAATGGTTTGTGTCAAATAACAGTGGGTTCAAATCCCCCCCCCCCCCCCATCCTTCCTAGATTTGCATCTTTAGATAAATTTCTTAACTAATTAAGTAACAAATCTTTAGGCTTCTGTTTTCTCACTTTAGAAAGAAGGGTTTTAGATGAGCTGTAAAGTCTCTTCCAACTTTAATTCTGAGGATTCTTCATTTGCCAAACTGTTGGGTTTTTTTTTAAATTAAAACTATGCAAATCAGTTTTCTAGAGGTGAGGGGAAAGAAATTTGAGGAATGCAGACCTGACAAAAAATGCTTAAAATTAATCTGACTCTTAAGGACACCACGACTGAGGTACAACTGAGTCCAAAGCTTTACACTTTCTTTTATCTTGGACATGCTTCTGGCTAGTGGTTTCAATGTGACAGATACAAAACAAACAAAAATCCCAGCTGAAATAATTAACAAGAATAACAACAAATCCCCAAGCAAAGAGATAAAGAGGTAGCTTACTTGCCTGCCAAACTATTGTCAATTTCTACTATACATGTGTGGTATTATCTTCTTAAGTCATGTAACAGCCTGGCTGTGCACTGGGGTCTCTTAGAGGCAAAATCTAAAAGGGTTTTGTATGTATGCATGTTAGCTGACATTCACAGGGAGCATAAAGTTCAGAGACTATATTTCTTGTTGCCAGGTGTTCCACTATCTCATGGAAGGCAGTATCAGGTGTGTATGGGGAGAATATTTAAGCAGGTGAGAACTCATGTCTAATACTAGGTAATCAACTATCAAAGACTGGAATTTTTCACAGCCTTGGTGGTAGAGTTATGTTTTGATACAACATTGTAAGAATCCTTCTACCATTACAATTTTATCCATTACCTGCCTGGAAAAGCTTATTTCTAGTCAAGAAAAGATTTCCCTATGTACATAAAATCTTTCATATTAAAAAAAACTACATGTAACACATGTTCATCCACACATAGAGACAAACCAGAGTGATCAAGAAACTGAAAGCATTGGATTCTCCTCAAAATGAAATTTCCTAAAAGGTTTTTTTTTTTAAGACAGGTTATCAAACAGATTTTTGAAATGTCTATAAACATTTTCCACCTCTTCTAATTTGACTTACTTATTTTAATTTTCCATTAACAGTCACTTGAATAGAACATTAATTATAATTCTTCCCTGACTTTTAAAACTGGTTTCTGAAGTCTTTAATCCAAATCTGATACATATTGCTATGGAGTCCTAGTGAGAGATTACATTAATTTTTTTAAACTTGACTTTAGATATTATTTTACACATTTCACAAAATCAGCTTACTGACAGAATATTTTTGTCAAACTAATTTGGATTTTTCTTATGTATTTTATAGGTATGTCAATTCTTTTGACTTATCGTCCATTTTCCTCATGCTTTCATCAAATTGTAATGTATTCATTTTTTTTTTTTTACTTGAGCAGAATATGAACCTGACTGGTAACTTAAGCCAAAGAGTCAGTTTACTATAGCATCTCTTTGTTTTCAATGACTAGTAAAACCCACAGAGGGAGGCTAAAGATATCCTTGCCTTTTTACCCGAGTGTAATCATATATTTTACAGGTAAAAATTCATGACCTCATACAACCATGTGATATTGAATGTACAACTAATGCTATCATGACTGTACAAGTCTTGATAACATGGTGATATATTTAAAGTACCTTAAGGGGACAGCACGGCTTAAAGCAGAGGAGGCAAATACTAGGTCTTTTGGCAGTATTGAGGCCTACAACACTTGAGTAGAGATTGAAGCAGATTAAAATGTAATTGGGAAATATTTAGCAAAATAAATAGAAATGAAATAGAACATAGAACATGTTAGTAGGGGTAAACTAGATGGTACAGTGGATAGAGTACCAAGCCTGATGTCAACACGACTCATCTTTCTGAGTTCAGATCCTGCCTCAGACACTAGTTGTGTGACTCTGGGAAAGTCATTTAACCCAGTTTGCCTCAGTTTCCTCATCTATAAAATGAGCTGGAGAAGGAAATGGAAAACCACTCCAGTATCTTTGCCATGAAAACCTCAAAAGGGGTCATGGAGAGTCAGACACAACTGAACAACAACAATGTTAATATGGGATTTCCTAAGTCAATATGCTACTCTAGGATCCTCATGTATGGGTTAGTGTACCCCGTTTCTATTTGAGTTTGACACCACTGGTGTAATGAATAAAGAGTTAGCCTTGGAGTTAGGAAAACCTGTGTTCATGTCTTGCCTCTGAAACCTATGTGTGAATGTGGGTGAATCAATTAACCCTTCAATGCCTCAGGCAAATCTCCTACCATACAGTTGTAGAAGAGTTCTCTACCTATAGAGGTGGAATCCCTATACAAGGAACTCTCTGGTCTGAAAAAAAGTATTAGAGTAAACCTAAGACAGAACTGTGCTTATTTAATGGAAATCATTGATACATTTCAAAAAAGAACACAAACTTTAGACTAATTCTGTGAACATGAAATGGTGATTAAATAAAATAGGGTATGTAAAGTTATAATGGAGACAATCCATGTAAATGACTTTACAAACCTTAAAGCTCTATATCAATGTTAGCTGTTATTATTATTATTATTATTATTATTATTATTATTATTACTACTAATTGCCCCCTTTGACTTAATTTGATATTAATTTTCTTTATTTTGCTTAATTTTACAACTTGTTTTTGTGAAATTCCAAGCCTGTGGAATTTTCTCAGTACCCTCTCATTCTACCAGGTGGTTTACAATCAAAGCATTGGGGTCAAGAGCTCTTAGCCATCATTTAATCTATGTTTGTGGAGACCTGGTGTTCTGCATTTAGTATATAGAATCATAGATCTGGAACTAAAAGGGCCTTTAGAGGCCAGTTCCTTCATTTTGTATGAGGGATGAGGAAACTGACACTCAGGGAAGAGGAGTTTTAATGGTAGCAGTATTTTTCTCTCTTAAATAATGCATATGAAATCACATAAATAGTACTGATATTTCTTACATGTGACAATGTTTGGTATGAAAATAGACTTTGTATTTTTTTTCCAAATTTTCCCTTATCTCTGCTTTTCCTGGGAGATATACTATAATCTCAATTCTCACTCTACTTCATGCTATGTTGCACATGTGTAGGATTCTGGTACAGCTCTCCTTTGGAACAATCTTCATTTAATAAATCAAAGGTCTTTTGTGATAATTACCTAATGTCAAAAGCACATTCAAGATCACTTTCATTTTCCCTGTCTCCTTAGGTCTTGTCCTTTCTCACCCCTTATCTCTGTTTGTTTTTTTTTCCTGTCTCTGTCTCCTTTTACCTCTGCCTCTCTGTATCTCTGTTTCTATTTCTCTGTCTTCTGTCTCTCTGTCTCTCTTTCTGTCTCTCTGTCTCTCTCTGTCTCACTCTCTCTGTCTGTCTCACTCTCTGTCTGTCTCTCTCTCTGTCTTTCTCTGTCTCTCTCTCTCTGTCTCTCTCTCTCTCTGTCTCTCTCTCTCTGTCTCTGTCTCTCTCTCTCTCTCTCTGTCTCTCTCTCTCTGTCTCACAAGACTCATGAATACTTTCAAATGAGTTCCTCCAGGGGAGGCTCTAAAGTGATCACTCATTATTTTGAGAAATTTATGTTTCATGGGAAAATGAACAATTTTTGGCTGATTCATAACTGTTCAGTTTCTTAATGAAACTTAACTGTTAAATAAATCTCCACCCAGAATTCAAAAATTAAAAGGAAAAAAAAGGTTTTCTTCTAATATAAAAGGGGATGGCAGGGAGGGAGAGACAGGGAGGAATCAGACTGCAGTTAAAAGATATGGTTGGATAGGACTCTTAATAACTTTTCATCTGCAGCTAGAGCAGACTACATGGCTGACAGAATAAATAATCTCCTGAGAAGTCAAAGCTATCCACTAAACCCTGTAAACTGGAGCTAAGTATCCCAGGGTATGGGTGGGGATGAGAGAGGAGACTAAGAGAAGGCACATTAGCATCTACAAGCTGTTGGCTGTCTCAAACTGCCAAACAAAGGGTTTCCAAGAACCTGCCAAATTTAGGCTGTCACTCAGCCAGATGCCCAGCCAGGAAAAGCTGTGGTCTTGTAACCCACAGAAAGTGGGAGGGTTAGGAAATCTTGCATGTTGGGAAGAAGGAGGCTGAAGCAAAGCAACACATGCCAGCAATGCAATGTCCCTTCCCCTCCCCCATAAATGAGGTCTGGAACATCAACAGAACCCTCCCCCCCCCCAATAATTTCTATTTCTGGTCATTTCTCTATATTAAAAACTCTGACATTTTCATGAAAACAATGTCCTTGGACATCAAAACACAAGTATTTCTTACAGGGAAAATATAGGGGCTATTAATGTAATGTGTTTTATCCATTAAAGAACTAAGAAAATATGGCTTAATAGATCTAATCTTCACTTGTGGTAAACTTAATTAGTTTTTTTCTAAGACAGTTTAGATGCTGAGTTTCACTCTGATGTTAATTTAAAGTTATAATTTTAAAATCTCCAAGGAACAGAGTTTTCAATGTAAAATCTAAAGTCCTAAATATGGTCATGGTGTCAGATATTGTCAATCCAGTTTTTTTTTCCCTCCTAATTCTGAAACATACTTTCATTTAACCTTCTCCCCAAATTTTATCTAACATTTCAATTATCTAGGAAATAACTAAGATACTTGCATAATTCATATACATGAAAAACAAGCAAAGAGTAAGGCATTTATTTTTGTCTCTTTCTTTTATGTCCTTATTCACATTATTAAGTAAACAGGATAAGGCAGCTCACTAGGAACGCTACTTTAAAAAAAAATCCATTAACTCACGTATTCGCAAGAGGCTTATCTTACCGCTTTGGTCTTTTCTGTCAAGTTTCTGTCCTGAGACTCGGCTACAACAGTCATGTGTCTCTTAAAGGAAAACACAAATTTAACAGTTCTTTAACTCACTGATCTCATCTACCTAGTGAACATCAAGCATGATGGACATACGTCTCCTGATAGCAGTTACAAGACACCAGCAAATCTCTCATTGCTAGCTCTGGGAGCTACATTATTTAGTAAGTCACGGAGGACAGAAGTGCACTTTCGACCACAACCCCTGGTTGTAACTAGATGCTCTGCTTACAAGGTTTAACAGTCAAAGGCTGAGGGAGCTGCTTTTGTTTCAAAATTCCATGGAACAAAGAGCAACCATCAATAATGCCCCAAACTTGCAAAGTGTCTGGAAGAAGTCCTAGAAGGTGGAGATAATTAGTATGCAATAAGGAGATATAGAAAGTGGAGATAATTAGTATGCAATAAGGAGATACAGTTAAATGTTCATGGAACTATCTGCGGCAGGTTTTGGGAACAGTCAAAACCCATTTGTCTGGACTTAGTACATTGCCACATGCTGGATTTAGATCCTTGTAAATTTTTACGACACACACAGTGAATATCATAATAGGAAAGCAAATATCTCAGCACTATCCTGGGTGGGATTAAAAACAGGGAACACTATTTTGACTAGGAAATAGTCGGCCAACATTTATTGAGTATATACAGTTCATTGCACCAGGATGCTAAATACCTGAGCACAAAATATCACAGCACGCTTACAAAGAGACATAAACAGGTGTAAACATAAACACAGTGATTAGGCCTACACTTCACGGAGGTCACCAACATCACCACTACCACCACCACCAACAACAACAAGACACCTCATACATTAAAATATTTTAAGCAGGATGTTTTGTGGTAGCAAAGAAATGGAAACAACATAGATGGCTAGTAATTGGGGAATGGCCAATTCAATTGTGGTATATTAATATTATGGAATATTGTTCTGCCATGAGAAGTAATGAACTCAGAGAAGTATGAAAAGGTAAATATGAACTGATGAAAAGTGCAGTTGAAGGAACCAGGAAAAAATATACATAACAACAACAATGTAAATGGGAACAATAAAATAATCAAAATAGAAAACTGTGAAATTATAATGAACAAGCTTAGTCAAAAAGAAGACATAAGAGAAGACATATTTTCCATCATCATCCCTTTGCTGAGGTCGGGGATCCATGGGTGTAGAGTATTGTGTGTATATATCCAGACTTTTTGATATATTAGTTAAGTTTTGCTGAACATTTTTTTTCTTCTTTATTTTACGGGATGGCTCTTGGTTTTGGGATAAAGAAAGGGATGCAGCGGGAAGAGCAATATATAAAACAAAATATATCAACAATCATCCACTTAAAGGAATTAATATAGTACAATTGGTGAGCCTAAGTGATAAGAGTGCATAGACCAAAGTAATTACCAATGTGGTGAAGTGTGAGTATGGGCTTGGCAATGTCTGCGGCCTCAGTATCAGCTGAGCATCAGCCTAGCTAAGTTTAGTGAGGTTTATTACCAGGCATGCTAGAGAGTGATGCATTTATAACTCTTTTTTTTTAATTGACTTGTTAATTTACTTTTAGTTTACAAGATTCAGTTCCACAATCCCTTGAGTTTCAGATTTTCTTCCCTCCTTTCCCCCCAACCCCAAGGTGGCGTGCAATCATGCACAGGATTTGCAAATACTTTCACATTGTACAATTGTCTGGTTGTACAGAAGGGTTGTAACCAATGAGTGAACACTGGGAAAAAAGAAACAAAACCAACCGTGGAAAAGAACGCTAGCATGTAGATTGCTTCAGTCTCCATTTAAACTCTGGTCTTTCTAGATCTTTCTCTGAATATGGATATCTCCTTCCATCCTGAGACTTGTAGAGTTGTCTTATAGCTGTGCGTGATGCATTTATAACTCTTGAAGACAATATAACCAAGTCCAAGAAACAGCGTAATGCCAATACTATTGAAATCATAGCAACTTTAATTTTTAATGTCTAAGTTATGAAGTAAATTAGGAACGTTTTCCAGGAGGGAGGGTCATTTGAACAGGGTATTTTTTTTTAAGGAGCAAGGAACATACTTCATATACTGGATGTAAAGTGATCCAAATGGAAAATAAATTATAAAGGTGGCAATATTTTGTGTAATATTGATACCAGCCAACCAAGGACATTAACTGAGAGCAATAACATTTCATGACAGTAATTAATTAGTAAACAGATGGTAACAAAGAAGCTCACCAATGGCAAAACAAGGTTAATATGGTTAAAATAATCTTATATGATCATGAAGACTTTATCCACTCTGGTGGTTCCAACTTTCACACCAATGACTACCAGAAAGGGACAAAATGAAGGAATTAGAGATTTTTAGCTGGGAGAAGAGAATATGTAGAAGGGACATGATCTCCATCTCCAAATATCTGAGGATTTTCATGCAGAAGGATTTGCTCTGCTTGGACCCAGAAGACAAAATTGTAACCAATGGATGGAAACCACTGAAAGGCTGATTTCAGATTTCTATAAGAATAATAGGTAGAACTGACCAAAAATGATGGGTTGTATGTATTCTGATGCTTCAGACAGAAGCCGTATGGCAGCTTGTCATAGATGCTACTGAGGGGCTTTTTGCTTCTGCCAATGATTTGGACTAGCTTATATCTGAAATCCTTTTCAACTTGGGGATTCTATGATCTACAACCCTGATTTTTTTTCCCCCAGAGGTACAGTTCCATATGTCCTAATATCTCATGGGCAATTGCTAAAACAACCATATCATTGCTCTGCATTTACCTCAAATTCAACGTATTAAAAACTGAACCCAGATCAAGAGGGTGGAGTCAAGATGGCAGGGTAGAAGCAGGAAAACTCTGTGGCTCCCCCCATAACCACCTCAAATATCTATAAAATATGACTCTAAACAAATTTTAGAGCTCCAGAACCCACAAAGTGACAGAGAAACAAATCTCCCACTGAAGGCAGCCTGGCAGATGGACAGGAAGGGTTCATCACAGCGTGCTGGCTGCTGGGCTCATCCCCACAACGAGCCTGTGGTTTTAATCTCAGGGTGGCCCGATCAGCCCAGCTGGAGCATTCAGGAGAATGGATCACCTGCAGCTGTGGCAGTTTCCAGAATTATCAAATCATAAATACAAAAGACAAAGTAAAAGATCAGTAGAATTCAGCTGAATTTGGGGAGGGACAGAGGAGCAGGTCCAGCCTTCTATTCCCAGAGCCAGAAGCAGCTGAAGTGGCGGCCCTGCAACTGCCTCCACATGGCTGCTTCAGAGCTCCCAGCCTGCAGACTGCAGGGGGGCCAAGTGACCATTTAGAGGCTAAGTGCTCTTGCCTTAACCTGCCTGGATTAGGGTCATGGTCTTGGGTGGTGGTCCTGAGGTGTGTGACCAGTGAGCCAAAGCTGGTGGGGGATGTAGAGACTGCAGCCTCCTAAAAGCTCTAGCAGCTGTAAAAAACCCAGAAATTTGGGACAAAGATCTCCCCTCTGGAAGCAGAGTTCTACTGTGGCAAAGAGGTCAAAAGTCAAGTAATTGACTGGCAACATGAGCAGGCAAAGGAAGTAAAGCAAGCCCAGCAATCCAACTTTAGGTTCCTTTTTTGGGGACAAAAAGGATCAAAATATGGAAAAGGAGGAAAACAACATAGTCGGAATTCCTGCACCAAAAGCTTCCAAGAAAAATATGAACTGGTTACAGGCCATAGAGGAGCTTAAGAAGGATTTTAAAAACCAAAAAAGAGAAGTGGAGGAAAAATTGGGAAGAGAAATGAGAATGATGCAAGAAAATCATGAAAAGAGAGTCAACAACCTGAATGAAGAAAATAACACCTTAAAAAATAGATTAACTGAAATGGCAAAGGAGGCCCAAAAAGCCAATGAGGAGAAGAATGCCTTAAAAATTTGAATTTGCCAGATGGAAAAAGAATCTCAAAAGTGCACTGAAGAGAATAATTCCTTTAGAATTAGAGTCGAGCAAATGGAAGCTAATGACTTTATGAGAAGTCAAGTACTACAAAATAAATCCAAACAAATTAACAAATAGAAGGCAATGTGAAATATCTCTTTGAAAAAAAAACCATTGACCTGGAAAATAGATCCAGGAGAGACAATTTAAAAATTATTTGACTACCTGAAAGCCATGATCAAAAAAAGAACCTAGAAGTCATCCTTCAATTAATTCTCAAGGAAAATTGCCCTGATATTTTAGAACCAGAGGACAAAATAGAACTTGAAAGAATTTACCTATCACCTCGTGAAAATGATCCCCAAAAGAAAACTCCTAGGAATGTTATAGCCAGGTTCTGGAGTTCCCAGATCAAGGAGAAAACATTATAAGCTGCCAAGAAGAAACAATTTGAATACTGTGGAAACACAATCAGAATAACATAGAATCTGGCAGCTTCTGCATCAAGGGATCTACATCTGGAGATCAAAGGAGCTAGGATTAAAACCAAGAATCATCTACCCAGAAAAATTGAGTATAATATTTCAGGGGAAAATATGGTAATTCAATGAGGTATATGCATATGAATACATATGTGAGTGTGTGTATATATATGTACATGTATACATAGACAGAGGGCACAGGATCAATTGAATAGGAAGGGATGATATTTAGAAGGTGAAATTGAGAGGTGGGAGAGGAAAATAATGAGAGGACACAGGGAGAGATAGAATGGGTTTAATCATCTCATATAGAAGAGGCAAGGGATAAATGTTACAGTGGAGGAGAAGAACAGGAAGGCAAAAAAGAATGGGGTTTTTGCAGCTGCCAGAGCTTTTAGGAGACTATAGTCTCTACATCCCCCACCAGCTTTGGCTCACTGGTCATGCACTTCAGGACCACCACCCCAGTCCAAGCAGGTTAAGGCAAGAGCACTTAGCCCCTAAATGGTCGCTTGGCCTCCCTGCAATCTGCAGGCCAGGAGCTCTGAAGCAGTCATGTGGAGGCAGTTGCAGGGCTGCTGCTTCAGCTGTTTCTGGCTCTGGAGGCAGAAGGCTGGACCTGCTCTCACTGAATTTGGCTTAGGGAGGGAATGACATACACTCTGAATTGAGTATCTTGCCCTACAGGAGAGTAGGGGGGAAGGGGATGAGAGGGGGAGGATGGAGGGGAGGGCAGCTTGAGGGGGGGGTTTGTTAGAAGCACACACTTTTGTAAAGGGACAGGGACAAGTAGAGAATAGAATAAGTGGGGGGCAGCTAGGTGGTGCAGTGAATAGAGCACTGGCCCTGGAGTTAGGAGGACCTGAGTTCAAATCTGACCTCAGACACTTGACACACTTGTTAGCCATGTGACTTTGGGCAAGTCACTTAACCCCAACTGCTCTCCAAAAAGCAGAAAAAAAAAAAGAATAAGTTGAGGGGAAGGATAGGATGGAGGGAAATACAGTCAGTCTTTCACAATATGTGCGTTGTGGAGATGTTTTGCGTAACTACACATATACAACCTGTATTGAATTGCTTGTCTTCCCAGTGGGGGTGTGTGATGAGGGAGGAAGAGAAAGAATCTAGAATTTAAAGTTTTAAAGTCAAATGTTTAATATACATATATATATAATTATAATAATAACAGTTATTATTATTATTTACATGCAACTGGGAAATAAGATATATATGCACTGGAGTAGGGAGATTCATCTTGCCCTACCAGAAAGTCAGAGGGATCGTGGGAGATGATATAGGAGAGAGCAAATTGGGGAAGGGGTATACAGTGGGATTGCTGTTTTGGGGTGGTGGGTAGAGAAAAGATGGGGAGAAAATTTTAACTCAGAATCTTGTGGGTATGAATGATCTAAACAAAATATAAACAAAAATTAATTTTTAAAAACTGAACTCATCATTTTCAAAACCAAATTTCTATTTTTCTATTAATAAAATCATCATTCTAAGTCATCGAAGCTTGAAACATTAGGGTTCCATGACTTTCTTCTTCCTTGCTCCCCATGTCCAGTATTCTCTAGGTCTTGTAAATGTTTTTTTTCCTTCTGATTAGTGTTATGTCTCTCGAATTGGGTATTTTCTTCCATTTCCACTGTCTCTACTCTGTGTTAGGCCATTATCACCTTATGCCTGAACTGGGGTGAGGAGGGGAGAGAAGAAGAAGAAGGGAATAAAGCATTTATTAAGTGCTTACTATATCAAGTACTTCACAATATCATCTCTTTTAATCCTCACGTCAACCCTATGAGGTAAATGCTGTTATCCCCAGTTTACGAGAGAGTAAACTCAGGCAGACAGAGCTTTAATGACTTGCCCAGGGTTACAAATCTAGTGTCTTCCTGAGTTCAAAGGACCCAGTATTCCAGCCACTTCGACATACTATAATTAACCACTATGCCTGTATTCTTTTGCCTCTCCCATCCAATCTGCATATCACTCCAAGAATAAGCTTCCTAAACATGGCTTTATCTCATTCTACTCTTCTAGCAAAAATAAGTCTCTGATGGCTCCTCATTATTTGTGGAATAAAGTCTAACCTCCTTAGTCTGATTCAGTTGAGTAAAACTCAAAGAGAAACTTCAGCCACTAAACCTTCCACATAAGGATCCCTGTGGGCTGCATTTTGATTTAGAAAACTACATATTAACATCATTATATATTCTATTACATTTTTATTTATTTATGAACATTTTATTTAATTTATTAAATATTTCCCAGTTACATTTTATTCTGGCATAGGCATGTTGTGGTTACCCAATGCAACTATGGGTTGACTATTGGACAGCTCTGTTCTGGTTGATATTCAAAACTGCCACAGTCTATTTGGTATCTATGTTTCCAGCCTAATCTTTCATTATTCCCTTATATTTTTCCTTCAGAGAAACTATCCCCTCCTCATATGCCATAGTAAAATATATATATATGCCAATTTATCAGAGTGATTGCATGATTATGTTAATATTTAATATGCTTATAAATTCTTATTTGTAATTAATAGCAAATGTTTTCAGAAACCACACCCAGTCAGTCTTGACCCTGGGAAGTGAATGGATTTCTAACTCCAGACCAGTAAATGTTTTTTCCAATCTCCATGGACAGGCAATCATGGGGAGCTAGAAACTTGCCTACCTATGAGATAAGATTTAAGATAAGCTAGTAAATTAGTCTAAATGAAACAGCCGTGATATCAGGGTCATTTGTGGTCTGATCATAGATGTCCTTCTATCCCTAACACAAGTATACCCTCCTCCTCAAAAGGAAATGGCTCTTAAGTCCTCAACAACATAGCTGTCACCAATCTTCTGACACAGAAACATCATCAGCAGACCTTTAGCATTTTCTATGACCGTGGTCTTGAACAGCCAGGAACACAGTCTGACACAGCTAACTTTACTCCAGGACATGCAGAATATAGAGTAGCACATACACAAGCAGAGAACGTAACCTAAGAACCCCAGACTCTCAAAGTCCTGACAAAAGGAAGTCCCTGCCTGGTTCTTTTGCTGTCCTTCCTTTCAATATAGAATTCTTCATTTTTTTGTACAATGGACAAACTTCAAGAATCCAAAGGTTGTAGCTCTCTCAGTGGTCATAAGCTGCCCATAGGTAGCCTCCTCATAGGAGAAGGTCTGGTATCCTTATTAGGTCTATTAGCAACAGCTGTTGCTTTCCAAGTCACTAAAAAACGTTCTTCCTCCTGGATTATGGTCTATCAGTATAGTCCACTCTTCCTGAGATCACTTCCAAGATACTCATTCTTGCAGTCTTATAGTCCATCATTCATTTGGAGAAGTAAGTTCATTATGTCTGCAAGATCATTTGAATGGTGTATGCTGCCAACTGGTTAGATCTCCTACTTTAACCCTTAAAAAAAAGAAAAGAAAGAAAAAATCTCCATCCCCACTATCTCCTCCCAACTCCATATGGAACTTAAGTGATACAATTAGTTAGAATGGGCAATGGGTCCTCCACCCTGTCTCATGCCAAGATAAACTAACATGTTCTTTCTTGCAAGGATATAGCTAGAATTCAGTTTCAAAACGACATTAGCCCCCAACAAAGAATGTTCCCTTTTCTACCAAGGGTACTATTCAATCAAGTTGGAATCTCTCTCAGTTTCTCAGTAATGAACACCAACTGTGCCTGGTATGATGATAAAGTGCAAAGCTGAATCTGACACTGCCTATTCCTGTAGTTCTCAGAAAATAGGTGGATATACAATTGTGGTGTCAGGTGGCAGCAGAATCATCAGTGTGGAAAGCATGGAGTGGGGGAGGCACAGAGAGAGGGCCCTCTGAGTTTAACCTCCATTGGTGAATTCCTGACTAGAAATAATTGTGTTAGTCAGTATTCTGAAATTTTTACTTTTACACATCTGTACATACGTTGTACAACTCCTGCAGAGCCATCTACATGAGAGCTGCAGGGCAATGACACAAGATGTTATAATTGCCTCCTGGGTCTCCAAATCCTTGGATGGAGAGATTCCCAATAAATTAGGAAAGGGCTAATAAGGTGTTGTTAAAGATCTTGTGTCGTCAGTATTCCCTACCTAAGACACTGGCAAGTAATAGCACAGTTCAATGCATTAAGCTGCCTGGGGACTTCACAGTATAAAAGGAAGAATCATAGACATACCTCTGGGACAGTAGACCCCTAGATGCTCACTGCTTTGCCACAGAGGTCTCAGTCTGGCACTATTACTTTCCTTCCTCCCAGCACACCCATCTTGGCAGCTACAGTATCATCTCCCTACATCAAAATATCAAAACACTGGACTTTTTAGGTCATCATTGTTTATAAATAACCTTAAATTGGAAGAGAAAGAAATGAACTTATTATGACTACTGATAGAGGCTGCTGCCTTCCTAATACTGATGCTTAACTCCTTTGCCTCCTTAATTATAGTGACATCTAGAACAAAGCAACACAGTCTCAGGAGATCTGGTCTGGCCTAGCCAGGGCACCTGGACTGAATTCCAGATGGTGTATGTCATAGAGAATACTTGATCATCAAATTTTGAACCTGCTGAAAGAAATCACCAGAAAAGATAGAGAGATAAGGAGAATAGGTAACAAGGTTCCGATGGAACCAGAGCTTTTACCCAAGACAGGGTAAAAGGCCTCAAAACTAAAATTGTTTTTGAACTCAGAACTTCAGAGTTGGAAGGTATCTCAGAGTGGCTTCTGAGGGAAGCCAACACCTACTTAATCTAACATCTACCTGAACAAGAATCTTCTCCTCAACACAATTGGCAAGTGAAGATCCAGATTTTACTAGAAAATTTCTAATGAGAGGGAAATGGCTAGCTTCCGAAGCAACCCACTTCATTTCAGAATAGCCACAGTGTTTGTGTGTTTGTGTGTGTGTGTGTGTGTGTGTGTGTGTGAGAGAGAGAGAGAGAGAGAGAGAGAAACTGAGAGTTTGTTATGTAGAGCTTAGATCTACCTCTCTGTAACTTCTATCCATCATTCCTTGTTGCATTCAAAAAAATAAGATTTCCTCTTTCACCTAGCAGTCCTTCAAATAAAGACCATTATCATTTCCTTACTAACTACTCTGTTTTCAAGGCTATATATCTGCAGTTTTTTCAACTGATCCTCATGCAGCAGGACGTTGAGGTCACTATCATTAAGGCACTCTTCACCTGTTGATGTCTTTCATAAAACATGATGCCCAGACTTGAACACAATATTTCAGATGTTATCTGACAAGGACAAAGTTCAACATCTCCATCCCCTTCCGACCTCATGGAGAATATGCTGCTATGGAGAGTATATTAAAAATAAGAGTGTTGGAGATTTATAGAAAGGAAGTCTACAACTAGGTACAAATTCAGTCAATTACCAAATCTTGCTGATAACACCTCTACAATATATCACACATCTATCCTGTTCTCTCTCCACAGATGGCCACCATATTGGTTTGGGCCACATTACATTGCAGTAGCCTCTTAATTGGTCTTCTTGACACAAGTCTCTCTCCTCCCAGATCTATCTGCCATATATCTGCCAAAGTGATCCTTCTCAAGCACAGCTCTCTGACTATTAACTCTCTGACTCCCTAGGGCCTCTAGAATCAAGTACAAACTTTCTGCAATGCAACCAAACAGGGTTTCTTGTCATTTCTTATACATAACATTCTGTCACTTGTCTTTGTACCTCTGAGACTATCTCCTATACCTCATCTCTGCCTTTTCGAATTCTAACTTTCTTTCATAGTATAGCTCAAGCTCCATCTTCTACATGAAGCCTTTCCTGATATACACACACACACACACACACATATACATACACACATTATATACATATACATATATATACATATACATATATGTATACATATACATATATATATGTATACACTTATTTTCTCCATCAGAGATATGTTGGTAAATGTTTAACAAACCAGCTTTCCAGAAACACACCGTTTAAAGTTTAATCTGCATTATTAACATTTTATTCCTCAACATCTCAAATCTAAACAATTAACAAAACAATAAATCAAGTCCTTGATTGGTAGCATTCACCTATTTTTGAGATGTAATGCTCATACTAAAAATATAACAGTCTTCTCTGGTCTGAGATGGTTCTAGCACACTCTGGCTCCCTATTAAATATAAATTTCTCTGGACAAGGAATTTTTTCTTTTTTGTCACTGAACCCTTAGTTCCTGGCATACAGAAGAGGCTTAAAAATGGTGGTTCATTATTTGATTGTTCAGACACTAATCTTCACACACCAGAGCTCGATGATGGGGATTAGATTTGTAGTCAGAGTTATTGTTGTTCAGTCATGTCCAACTCTTCATGACTCCATTTGAGGTTTTCTTGGCAAAGATACTAGAGTAGCTTGATATTTCCTTCTGCAGCTCGTTTTACAGATGAAGAAAACTAAGGCAAATAGGGTTAAGTGACTTGTTCAGAATCACAAAGCTAATAAGTGTCTGATGTTAGATTTGAAGTGAGGAAGATAAGCCTTCCGGACTGAAAGCCCAATACTCTAGCATCCTACCTAGATGTGGTCAGAGTGCCTGAGTTGAAATTTGGGCTCTGTCATTTACTGTCTGTGTAGCTTTGGGTGAGGTTTGTTTTATTTTATTTTTTCCTTTTTGGAGGGTGGAGGGCAGGGCAATTGCGGTTAAGTGACTTGCCCAAGATCACATGGCTAGGAAGTGTTAAGTGTCTGAGGCTGGATTTGAACCCAGGTCCTCCTGACTCTAGGGCCAGTGCTCTATTCACTGAGCCACCTAGCCACCCCTGAGGTTTGTTTTATCTTTCAGGGCCACAGGGTCTTCATCTGTAAAATGAACTTGGTTGGACTTAATGACCTCAAATGTCTTATGTCTCTATCTCTATAAGTTTATGATCTTCTATTTCAAAATGAAATAAGCAGAGCCAAAAGAAAAATATTCAATGATTACTATAGGATAAAAGAATAGAGGACTGAAAGGAAGTCAAAGTCTGAGTAACTGAAAGAACAATGATCCAGAGAAGAGATAATGAATTATAGCTCCCTTCTCATGGCAGAGAGACAGGGGAACTCCTAGGTCAGAATGTTGTGTGCAACTGGTATGTCTAGTGTTTCTGCTTAACCATCTTTTAAAATTTTATTTATTTATTTTTCTGTGAAAGAGGGTTCAATGAGGATTACAGTGCAGGAAAGGAGTGATTTTCCAAAAGGAACTATAATATAAACACAAAAACGTGTCAATAAATTAAAAGTTCTTTTTTGGAAATATTTGCAGGTGCTGAATTTGTTGATTTATGAATTGACTGAAAGACCAAATCTAGCTGTATAGTCTTTGAAGAAAAGCTTCCCTTCTTTTTGACCGTCAGGTATTGTATCAAAGCATGATAAGACCTTGGGTATCAAACCAAGGAATAAAGCTGAATGAGCCAACCCAGGCAGAGAACATCCTCTCAAGTGTATCGAAGGTTCCCTATTTCTGATCTAGGGCATAAGATTCCAAGGTATTCTTTCTCTGTGCCGTTGATCAGTCCATGTAGTCTAACCTGTCTCAATCTATAAATCTTTGTAGTTAGAATTTCCTGTGACCCCTCTTAACTTTTAATTCCTGTGTTCTTGACATCGGTTTTACAATAGACTCTTCTATGTATCCCCAGAATAAGTTGAGTTACTTAATTCTTGTCTCCTGTGCTGCTGATTGTACTTTCAGTCTATTTCTCCTCAGTTTCTGGTCTCTATGTTTGTTTTTTTTTTTTTTAATCTTCAGTCTGATAAAGCTAAACCAAAGTTCTAAATTCTCTCTTTGCTTAATCAATCAATCGATCATTTAATCAACATAAACTTATTATGTCCTTACTGTTTGCTGGGAAAAAGTAAAAACAGTACCTGCTCTAGAGGAGCTAGTGTTTATAAATAAATGTATAGAAAATTTAAAATATGAAAAAAATTAATGTGTAGATGGAAGATAATCTTAGAGAGGAGGACTACAGCAGCTTGGATATTAAAGAAAACCAAGAATTCTGAGAAGCAAAGGTGAGTAGGGAGATCATTCAAGGCATGGGGTATAATCAGTGAACAAGAAAGGAGATAGAATAGCAAAGGACATAGGTCTTTGTATCACTGGACAATAGTCTATGGATAATGTGAGAAGACTAGAAAGATTGGGAGGGCCTGTGCTATGGAAAACATTGAATGTCAAGCAGAGGATTTATCCTAGAGGTAATAGGAAGTCAATCAAATTTACTGAGTAGGGGAGTGAAATGCACTTTGGGAAAATCACTTTGGCATTTTTGTGGCGAATGGATTGGAATGAGGGGAGATTTGAGAAAGGGAAACCAATTAAGAAGCTGTTATATAAACCAGGTAAGAAGAGGTAAAGACCTGGATTAGGGTGATGGCTAAGTGAGTGGAGAGAAGGAAATATATTTAAGACCGTAGAGAAAGAAACAAGATTTGTCAAAAGATCATTTATAAGTGGTGAGTGAGAGTGAGGGATTGAGGATGAGAACAAGGTTGTAACCTGTGACAATGAAACAAGGGTAGTACCTTTGGCAGAAGAAAGGAAAGTTTTGAGGGAAGAGCTAAAGCCTTCTCTTACTGACTTGTTGAGTTCAAATTACCTAAGGGGAATCCACTCTGATATGTCCAGTAGGAATTTAGTGATTCAGATAGGAGCTCAGGACAGAGACTAAGGCTGGATATAGAAATCTGGCCATTATCTACATAGAAGTGATAACTAAATCCATAATGGGAGCTGATGAAATCACCAGGCAAGGATATATAGAGAAAAGAAGGCCAAGGACAGCATCTTGAGTGATAGCTACAATTTCAGAGGTGGCATGGATGAAAAACCAGCAAAGGAGACTGAGAAGGAGCACTGAGACAGGTAAGAGGAGAACTGAGAGATCACTATCACAAAAACCCACAGAAAGGAAGAGTATACAGGAGGAGAAGGAGGTCAACAGAGTCAAATGCTGAAGAGAGGCCAAGGAACAGAAACACTAGAAAAAGCCATTAGATTTGACAATTAAGAAAATTTTGTCTTATATACAAATATAACACAATACAAAAAGTCAACATACTTATATTTTAATAGGATCACTCTCATCATACATCCTCTCCATATGTTCAGAGAATATATACATTTATCTTATGTATACATATTGAGGAGATTTTTCAAGACATTTATTATTCAGGTCATTTGTTAATATTCTTCTTCATAAATTATAATCACAAAATCTAATTAAACATGAGTCATATTTGATCTCTCTAATCTCTTTATTCTAACCATGGAGAATTCTATGTCCTATGGCTCTAATGATTTACTATAATGCTGCCTGCTGTTCAGGACAAATGAAGAAATGCATTTTAATTTAGTATTTAAAATTTTAAATGTTCAACTAGCAAAACTGGTCTAATTAAGACAGAATGAATAAAGAGGTACCTAGCAAGTCTAGACAATCTACAAATTAGGAATTTTATTTTAAATAAGATTTTTTTTGTTGCCTTTTGTTTTTTACATTACATTGGTCTCTTGTTTGTTTTGTGCCTATACCCTGATCTGTTTTATAATCCCACCCCACCCCCATTAAATTGTTGTATGAAAAACAATTAAGCAGACTTAAGTCATTATGCAACACTATATGCAACATTCTGCCACCATAGCCCTCCACTTCTCTTCTGAGAGGATGTTATGTTTTATAAACTATTATTCCTAGGATCTATATTAGTTTTTATAATCACTCAGAACTCGGTGTCCATTCAGTGTTATTTTTGTTTGTTTACATGATTAGAATTGTATACATATATGTCTATGTAGACACATGCACTATACACACACACATACACATATATATATTCTTCAATTCAAAATTAATCATTTTTGATCAATGAGTAAATTCATCTTTCTTAGATTCCATTGAATTCTGCATATTCATTTCTTTAATCACCACAATATTCCCTTACATTTCTATACCACATTTTGTTTAGGCAATCTCCAGTCATTGTAGCTTCATCTAGTTTCCTGTATTGGTAATGGAATTTGGAGATGCCCCTGTATTGGCTTGGTTTTTGGGTTGAGTGTTAAAACCCAGAGTTTGGGAATCCCACTTGTGGGATGGACTTGTTGACGTGAAGAGAGAGGGCTGAACTGGGAGGAGCAATGAATTGGGAGAGAGGCCTAAGCCTAGAGAAGGCCAGAAGGACTTTGGGAGAGCAGTATCCAGTATCATGGAGCCTGAGTTGTTGAGAGAAAGACTGCCAAGAGCCCACTATTGCAGCCTCACTCAGGTAGAAAATATGAGCTAAGGGTACAATTTTATAATCATCTTCTCCGCAATAAACAATAGTTACAGTGTTATCCCTCCCATGTGCTATAATCTCTGCAGCCTTTGGAACATCATCGGTCTTCTGTTTTACCCATACTTTAGCTCCCTATTTTATTCTATCAGTAGAAGCAAATCCTTCAGTTCTTCTGTTAGTTATTTTGGAAGGAGGGTCAGTTTTTACAAGTGGTACTGTTTTAGAAGGAACAATAATCACTTCTATCCTATCCTATCATTTTTATGAATCTGTATGGGCCCCTCACCTAAACTGTGGAATGTCACAACAATTTCTCCTTGATAGTTGGAATCTATTACTCCACCCAATACATGTATTCCTTGAGCTGCTAATCCTGATTTGGGTAAAATCTGTCCAAAGTGATTTTTAGGGATTCTTATGCATATTTCAATGGAGATTTTTCTTCTTTCTTTTCTGTCCAACCAAAAGTCCTCTAAACAATGTAAATCATACCCCACCGAATCAGGTGTTCCTGGGTATGGTGCTGGGACATCTGACCTCAAAGTCCAGTACTCAATATTTGGGATCTTATGTGTTTGCTGTTTTCTAATTTGCAGATTTGGGGTGATCATGTACTTCCCCCCAATGGTCTATTATTCAAATTACGTAAAGCCATGAACAAATTATCCTTCCAGTGTTGATATGAATTATTAGAACTTAACTTCCTTAACTGTTCTTTCAATAATAGAAGAGTTGTGTGATTTGGCCAGATGAGACTCTGGGAAGCCATTGAGCTCCCCTGCTTTGAAAAACCCAGATGTTGGTGCTTCCTTCTCTGGTAACTGAATAGGTATGGGTGTAATGGTCAGACGCTGGAAGCCTGTCTGCTGATATGTT
>CM053588.1:246564497-246589327 GCA_028646515.1 Pseudochirops corinnae
ATTTACATGCCACACTACTCTTACATCTAAGTTTTCAGGATCAAGCAATCTTAAATTCAATCATCTAAGAAACTGAACAGGAAATCAAAGTAGTTGTTGGCTATAATTCTGCTGATTTGACACACACACACAACATTTTAGAAAATTATTATTGAAAACCTCCTATTATATTTGATAATTCTTCATAGATCTGAAAATATCAAGTTAGTCCTTTGGAGGATATATCTTCCTAGGCATCTTACCAGTGGTCTTAGTAATTGTTGCCAGACTGTACCACTCTGTGACCTAAAGTGAATTACTTATGGGTCTCAGGTTCAGTTCCTCTGTAATAACACTATTGGACACAAAGATGAAGAAAGCCTTTTCCAGCTCTAAAGATCTATTTGTGTTATATGAAAATAAAAACCTACACTAGAGATAAATTTCGTAGCTTTCTACCAGCCCTAATGGAAAAGAGCAAAGTCCTTAACTCCTCTGAGTCTGTTTTTTCATCTGCTATGTTAAGTTAGAAATACACTACGAGTTTGCTAAAAATAAAGAATTCAGAAAATGTTGAAATAAAGATTTTTCTGGGTCTATACTATATGCTCCTACTTTCCATTTCCATGGCCTTTCACTTTCTTCAAAGGATTTTCCTATAGAACATATATACTGGCATTTCATGCTCACAACAAACCTACAAAGTCGACAGGGAAGCTCTCATGATCAGATTTTTTAGAGAAGCCCTAAGACCCAAAGATGTTGAGGTCCAGGGAAGTTAGGGTCCTTGGCTTCCTGGTTTTCTGAAAGATGTTCATGGCATATAGCTTGTAAAAATTGATATGCCTTAAAATGCATTTGCAAAAGCTCCATGAATATTTACACATTTTAAAATGGCTTCGTACTGGACTTGAGTTTTTACTTCTGGATTTTCACCTTAAAGTCTCAAACTTCAAACGCTTTTGAAGGCAGCTTTCCCTGGCATTAAAATAATCCAGCCATTTTTTTTTCCAAAGCTATTTTATTTAGGTTTTTTTTTTTTTAGCTTTTACATAGCCTTAAGGTTTTTGAAAGCAACCAAAAATCTAACTTTTAAAAATTTTTTCTTTGCATCTATTCCTTTTCATCCTACAAACCAGACATCAAAGAACAAAATACAAAAAAAATAATAATAATTTTCATTTCATGTATGTTATTAAAAAAAAAACTTAGGTCATAATGGATAAGAGAATCCAAAAGACACATATACTCTTAATTTTGCTTTCCACAGGCTAAAGAAAGTAATGGGGTTTACTTCATCCCCACACACCTAATTTAAGAAGTGAAAATACTTTCTGACTCCCTTAAGTAAATGCTTTGCTCCTTTGCTTCCTGTAGGCTCACTAAGAACCATTTGTTCTCAGTAGTCTCTTTTAATCAAAGTCCCATTTACTAACTTTTACTTCATTGTGTTCTGGAATATTCTGATGATTAGACCTTAAGAACATAAATAAAAAGGAAAATCCAACATTATTACTATTTCATGCTTTCTTTCACTTCCAAGAAAGAAATTTACATGGGGCTTTTATTAGATTTTTTGAGAGTCATCAAATATATATTTTGTGATTTAGGCAGAAACAACTAACCAGATTTCCTGGGTTTAAAATGTCTTTTCTCTCATTCAGAAAGTGTTTAGTTTAACTAGTATAACACCTGTGAGTACTTAACAAAGATTGAAGAATAATAATAGGCCTGATTTTCTTGGGGAGCAAGGCTAAGAGAAATAGTCTACTAATTCACAAGGCCAGAGCTCTGTCCACCATTGTGTGTCTTCTCTAGATCTGAGATGTAGTGAAATCTCACTATGTTGAACTAAGAGACAAATAGAAAGGAGGCTTTATATATAGGCTCCACCCATCTCACTTCTCTCAAATTACATTTCTTCCCAAAATGCAACTAAATTTCCTAAATATGATTGCTGTTATAATGAAATATTTCTGCCGAAGAATCTGGGACAGTGTCAAATTGCTCTGCTGTGCCTGAAGTACAGGTCTTGTGCAATAGAAGCTACCTGGCTTCCACTACCCTCAGCAGACAGGGTGATGCTGGACCTAGAGGTATGAATTAAAAGGTCTAGTTAATTTTCTAGGGCTATATTAGTATTAGAATTTTCTTTTTTTCCCCAGTATAGTCAGAAGAAAAGCAAAAAGTTCACTCAGCTGACTATATATACACTCAATACTATGCAAGCAATTTTAGTTGCCTATTTCATCAAACTGACCTATTGGTTCAGTTAAAGTGGTCATTACAGGGAAATTACAGCTACCATGCACAGCAGACAACATTAGATCTGGAGACATAAGAGGAAAACATATTAGATATGGAGATATAACAACTGTATTCAAGTTCTGAGCTTGGGGAACTCACAGTCTCTCAGAATCTCAATTTTCTCATCGGTAAAATGAATATAATACTTTTACCTCATAATTCATAGAGTTGTAGGGATCAAAAAGGAAGAGGTACATAAAGCAAATATATATATACAATATATACATATATGAATATATATTATACATATATACACACATATGTATGTATGTGTATACATATATATATATGTTAGGGATGATTTCTCAGAAGTGAATCTTCCTCAAAAGGGTTGATAACTTTTGTATTATTGAAATACAGTTTACTGCCTTACAGAAGAACATGTGTAGTTAAAACCATGCTTTGCAACACAACCTAGACTGTGCACTCTTGCAAAAATTGCTGCCTTTTCTTGTCTCCAGGCAAACTTGTGTAACTGCCTTTGTTCTTTGTTGCTGGGTAAGATTCACGCAAATAGATTGTGCTCCCTGAAGCCCAGCCAATGGGATAAAGGGAAGGAGGTTGGGGGAGGGGGGGTGCGTCACATTAGGGAATAAAAGGACCTTGTTTTCTGGAATCAATTTGTATTTCTCTGATGGGCGCCATTAGGGGCAGTATCCTTTCTCAAGATAAAGCAATAAATTCATTTCTGCTTTTTAGGTATCTAAGTCTTTGTATTGATTTTTTTGGTAGTGGTCTTTGTCCCACACATATGTGTGTACACACATGTATAAGTGCATATAATATATACAAATGTTTATACATACAAAAGAACATATATATGTATATGTACATATACATATACATATATATATATACTACATATGATTTTAAGACAATTGAACATGATACAATATTTAAGATGTTATCCTAGTCTCTGTTTGTTTTATGAGAATATAATTGCTAAGAGGACAAGGGCTATATGAGTTCGGAAGCTTCTTTGGAAACAGAAACTCAGAAGCAAATTTAGCTTCCCATGATTCAGATGACCTGTATTTGGCAGAAAATGATCTCCTATAAGATCTTATAGCTATAAGATCTTACAGCTTTCATAAATAGAGGTAGCTAGGTAGCATGGTGGATAGAACCCAAGGCCTAGAATTGGGAAGATCTGATTCAAATTCAAAACCTTACTGTTTGACTGTGCAAACCTGGCCAAGTCACTTAGCCTCTTTCTGCCTCACCTTCCTTAACTGTAAAATGGGAAAAATAATAGCACCTATGATTATGAGGATCAGATGAGTGATTTATAAAGTGCCTGGGACACAGTAGGGGCTTAATAAAGACTTCTTTCCTTCCTTCCTTCATCAGTTTGACTCTGTAACGGTATGTGCTGTGAGTTGGGGACATGAAAGAAGGTGGTTAGAATCCACAAGTTCTTGCTGTTTAGTCATTTTTTAGTCATGTCTAACTCTTTGTGACCTCATTTTGGGTTTTCTTGGCAAAGGTAGTGGAGTGGTTTGCCATTTCCTTTTCTAGCTCATTTTAGAGATGATGAAACTGAGGAAAATAGAGTTAAGTGACTTGCCCAGGGTCACATAATTGGTAAGTGTCTGAGACTGGATTTGAATTCAGGTCTTCCTGACTCCAGGGTTGTCACTCTGCTGTACCACTTAACTGTCCCTACAAGTTCTACTCCTATTGAAAAACTTTCACACTATCCATCATATTAATATCGCACAGGTGTCTGTGGCACCTAGAACATCAAGCCTTTTCCCTCATGTGCCCTCACTCTATGCTCTTATAATGAAATGCACACTTACTGCAATGACCACCTCTCCTTCTATGTGCTTGTATTCACAGCATCCATGTCAGCTCTTCACTCCATACTCCAGCACTGGATGCACTTCCTGAGGATCCCAGTTACTTCACTTCTCTTTCTACTATCCACCCATGACTGACACCAAATTATAATTAATGACATGAGATGGGAAGGGAATCAGCAAGGGCAAGAAAGAAACCACTCTTCGATTTCCAGCCCTGCCACATCCGTATCTTCTGATACTATGTATTATTTAATCTTGGTATGTCTTCTAGCACTTAACATGGTGCTTTGTCCACAGTGAGAATTTAAGAAACATTGGCCCTTACATGTTAGTTACCATAAGGAATTTAGAGATGACCTATTCTAAGCCTCAGGTTTTATAGATGAGGAAATCAAGTTGAATTCAAATTGTATTTCAAGTTGCTTTTGCACGTTACTTTCGATGTGTCAATCGAAAAAAGAACTTGGATAAAAATATACTTACATCTCTAACTACTTAGGCCCATAATCTTCTGAGAGCATCCTAATTGCTTTTATTATTTTGAAAAATGATTTGAAAATTGCTGTTTTTTGAATTACTTAAAGCAATTATTCAGCTCATGAAATAACTACAAGAATGTTTGCAATATGCACAAATCTGTTGCAAAATACAAGATATAGCTTCTATTGGTTTGTCTTGGCCCTCTTTGCTTTGCAAGAGTAATGAGGTGGTTGGCACAACTGTGTGATTTGGTGAATCTAATTTGAGAATCCTTAACAACAGCTTAACAACAAATCTTTTATTATATCTATTCTACACTCAGTCATTTTTGTTCATTTGTTTTTGTTTTGTCTAGAATGAGGCAAAAGGAGGGTCATGAGAGAGTAATAACCAACCCAGCTTCATATGTGCTTCTGGGCCAGCTACTAAGAGTGTTCTGCACACTAGTGTGTGATTTTGAGCTAGGCCTGGCAAAGTGTTCTGGTCAGCAAGAAAACATCTGGAGAGCATAGTAAGAAAAAGGGAATGCATCCAACTGCTCCGGTATCAGAACTATAACTAGCTTTTCTTTTTCTTTCTTTTTTTTTTTGCTCCATCTTGGTACAGATTAAGAGAAAACTCCATAGGGGTAGGAGAAGGAAGCATCACCTAAGGCAATGGTTCTCAACCTGTGGGCCATGTCACAGGGATCACCTAAGACCATCGGAAAACACATATTTCCAATGACACTGTTCCTCTATCCGTCTCCAGACAAGTCTGCCCACATGCAGATACGTCCACATACAAGTATTAAAGGGGTCTCAGCATTAAGAAGGTTGAAAACCATGAACCTAAGATATCAAGTTTTTCACTAAGGGAGTCCTGGCTTTTTTTTTTTGGGGGGGGGCATTGAGAGGAGAGAGCATAGAGGGGAAATCTAGAGAATGAATGGCTATGGTGAAGGATTGAGGGGGAGATAAGGCCAGAGATGTTGCTAGGAGGAAGGTTCAAGAAGGAAAGGAGTCTGGAGCAGAGTAGCTAGGAAGGAAGCATTGAATGGTGCTGTTTATATCCTCTAAGTTTTTTTTGTTTATTTGTTTTTTGCCATGAGATAAATTTCCCGTGGCCTTATCCTAGTTATATCTCTGATACCTATCAAGGATCTGGGTCCTTAGAACTGCCCCAATATTTCCCCATTATTTTAATTACACATTTGCATTTGCGATACTTTAAATTCCTCAGACAAAATATTTTATCTCCCATATTCAATTGAATAATCTCAATTGAGAGAATCTTCATCAATATTAAATCTCATTTACTAGAGTCCTCCCATGTACTATGTGGTCTCTTTAATTTTATGGCAGGAATGAAGGCCTTTACTGGCTAAAGTGATGTGGATATTGGTTGGGAACTTACAAAATTAGAATTAAATGAATACTTTACATATTATGACATAACTGATAAAATCTAACCAAATTTTCTGCATGCCTCCAGTGAAATTTAGGAGTCTTTTCCAGGAAGTATTCCATAAAGAATATGGGGCTCACCAACCAATATCAGCCTATTATCAAAGTAGGAATTTTCCTTATGAAGACTCTCCTTTGCTTAATGGATGATGTTAATGGATAACGTAGTCACTTCCCTTAGAACTTTCTTCAAGTCATTACTTGCCTTTATTAACTTTGCTGAATATAAGTCCATCTGTCAGTTTATTCTTATTCATGCCAAAAAATGTAAAATACATTAGTATGCTTGATGATTCATTTTATACCTTACATAATGCTTGGGCTTTACAAATGAGATGCATTATGACTTGGGTGCACAATATGACAGACAATGAAATGTGGGCTAAAATGTCAGTCACCCTCTGGATGACTCCCAGAAATCTGGGATCTACCTTATCACGGACACTTTAGGAACAGACAAATAAATTGTAGTGTGGTTTCAAAAGCGTTAGTAATTCCCATCCTGCTCTTTACTCCCAGCCCCTAAAAATAATCCCTTCCACATTACTGATGTTTGAATATATTGTCTGAAATTCCAAAGGGGATCTATGCCCAGTTAAAATTAAAATGTCCCCGGAGAAAGTAATATTAAGCCTTATTAATCACTTACAGTTTAGCGTATATGATGTCATCAAATTGTCTCCTGAAAGAAGATTTTGAAAGCAAGAAAGTGGATAGAGCAGAGAATATGAGGACCTTGGCCACTTTAATAAAGCGACCATTGAGAAGCATCCAAGAGAATACTGGGAATGTCCAAGGCAAACTTTACCAACTTGACAATTTTGTATGAGTTGTTCCTGAATCCTACTGAATACTTTAGCCATACTACCAGACTTGAAGTCACTAGATCAATCTTTATTCCATCAGGTATACAGACCAGATACCCAGTGCCACAGATAAAGGAAAAGCCAGACATAATGGTGCTGGTCTTCACTTCCTCCTGCTAGGAAAGTTGAGACTGGTGACCTGTGTTTGGGATTTGGGATTTACTGTGAGGTGAAAGCAGATCAAGTTCCATACTAAGTTTGGTACAAATATTGGAAGCCCCTAGTAGCAGAGGGCCACCAGACTGTCAAGAGGAGGCAAAGACCAGGGATGGTCAGAAAAAAAAAAAAAACCCAGAACAAATCGAAGGTTTTGTGCCTGTGAGTATTGGGGCTGAGCCGTAAGTGATCTTTCCACTTTCTGCCTGATCAAAGTAGATCCACTCTCAAACAAAGAAACAAAAACCAAAAGCCTTTATAGGACTCTGGAAATGTAATGTGAATCTGTGCAACCGGGACACGAGAGAGATAATGGTTCTGGAATCTCCCCTCATACTAGTGAATGACCTCCAGAATCTCCCTCCATTCTCCTCAGTACCCCATACCTGGGAGTGATTTCTAAAATGCAGTCCTCAATACTCTGTACTTTTCTCCTTATACTTAATCCTGAGGGGGCTTGGGTTTAACTGCTCCAATTATCATCTGCTTGAAAATAATGCACAGGATTATATCCCCAAACCAGAACTCTCAATCCAAATACAAACCTGTATTTTGGGGGTTTTTTAAATTCGCTTACTGGAAATATTCCCTTGGATGAACTGATGTCAACTCAACATGACTAATGCTCAAATCATTACTTTCACCATAAAATCAGCACCTTCTAACTACTACTGCTTCCTCCTCCTTTTCCTCCTCCTCCTCTTTATCCTTCTCTCACTTCTTTTCCTCCTCCTTCTTTTTCTTTGCAATACATCTTTCAGTCTCTTGGCCCCAAAATTTCGGTTTCTACTGTCTCCTCTTTCTAATTTATCCCTTAGACCTAATAAGCTACCAACATTTTTTTGTATTGGAAACATTTTTTTTTTTTTTTGCATTTGAAACCTTTTCCTCTAATTCCTATGCCGCTACCACCATCTAAGATTTCATCATGGTATGGATCATTTACTATAGTAAATAGAGGTCTCCCTATCTCTAATTTCTCCTTTATTAAGTTCTCCTTATTCTCTGCTATCAGAATTACATCTCTGAAACACTGTTTTCATCATAAAGATCTCTTGCTCGGAAAATTCAATGGCTACCTAGTACATTCAGGACAAAATCCGATTTCCTTAGAATGGCTTTCAAAGACTTCTGTAATTTCCTTCCTACATTATATAGAGAATATGCTATGTATTGTCCATTGCAAAGTCTCTATCCCTGAAAATGTCTCAGAATTTCAACACCCTGCCTTTATGATGTTTCTTTTCTCCCACCTTTTCAAACTCTACCCATCCTTCATGTTCCAGTTTAAGATACAATTTTTTACGAAGATTTCTGTGATTACCGAAGCTCACACTGATCTCTCTTTTCTGAACATCTGTATTACTTATCATCTGCAGCAGAACTATCTCTAGCACAAGGCAAATGGATCATTGTCCCTGGGTGTTGACATCTGAGAGTAGGGACATGCTTCCTCCTTGTGATAATGAGCATTCTCATAACTTGTCTTCTGCTGCTCTGAATCACCCTAAGGTCCTAACACTGTGTTGTCCTTTTCTTTGATCTATCTCTTATCCTCTGTCCTTTGTGAACACAAGAATTGTTGTTTGTCCTTTGTTTTCAAAGATGACCAATGACATCATGGATGATGTCTTGACTGGTGTGTGAATTGAACTTAATTGAGTCAGAGTGGCACGAAGTCATCAGCCTCACTCTCTTTTCTTGAGTCATCAAAAGACCAGCAGCAGGACAAAAGTCAAGATGACTGGGGATAGCCCAGCATGCAGGGGATGACCTTGGCATCTTTGATGTCTGACCAAGCTCTAAGTGCTCTGCAGTACCTATTTCAACTGGCTTCATTGCTGTTGGAACAACTAGTTCTCATGAAAAGGTAGACTACTCACTGCCCTGCCTCTTGTAACCATACCTATGACTCTGCAACCTTGTACCAGCTAGTCTAGCTCTGAGTAGAGAAAAAAAGTCTAGTTGCTGCTCATTCCAGTAGCACTCAGTTTGTTACTTTAACATCAATCCATGTTTTGATTAAGTTGTTGCAAAGATGTTTATCTTCTTTTCCCAACCCTACTATAATCAACTGGGGAACAGACTTATATTCCTTTTATATTTCCCACATTGCCTAACACACTGTTGAGCACTTAACAGGGGCTGTATGTTGAATATATTATCTATCAAGATTTTCTTACCAGTAATGTGGATCATTAAACCTAGAAGAAACAGAATCTTACTCAGAATTGAAAGACAACAATGGGCCATTATAATGCAATCAATGTTCTTTCAGTATCTGTGAGTGCACCGTTACTGCAGTATTACCAATAAGTTTGGGAGAGAGAATGATCACCTTCTGAAAATTTAAACTAGCTTGCCCTTTCCTCAGTCTCTGTACAAGCCATAAAAGGATGTCAATGCTTCATTCTGTTCAACCAAATGAGACATTTCCATCATTTAAAAAGAGTTGTGAATTCAGAGTAAGGCCTAAGAAGGCTTTTAAATTCTTGACAAGTTTTCTGTCTTTACCTTGAGTAGTTGTCACTCTGAATAATGGGGAATTGGAGAAGAGGAGGAGAAAGAGGAGAAGGAATAGGAGAAATTGGAAAAGAAGGAGGAGATAGAAGAGGAGGATAGAAAAGAAGAGGAGGAGGAACAAAGCATTTGCAAGTTACAAGTAAATCAGAATCATTAGTGCTGCTTCATGTAGGCGCATATATAGCACTTAATTTAAGGACAAGGACTAGCCCTATGAATTCACTGCTATATGTGAATCCTGGGTAAGAGAACTCCTTCTACCAAAGCAGGTTGGCACTATCTCTACCACTTATAGACTTAGAGAATACTTAGGATTCTCAGAATTAGGCCCAGAGTCTCACACCCAGTAAGTGTCAGAGAAACCTGTTAAGCCCAAGTGGTCCTTTTTGCAGGGCTAGGTCTGTATCGACTGTTCCATGGTGCCTTTGAAGTTTAATAAAATGGATAAATAAAAAATCAGGGACATATTACTTAATATATTGACTTGTACTTTTTCTAAGACAATTGAATATTTATTTAGATGATATATGAATTAGTTTATTTTTCTTTCTATATTTTAAACTACAAAATGCAATATAGACAGGGGTTAGTAAAATTTTAGGACTAGAGTGCTGAGTTGTTTATTTGTGTTATTCTAGTATATGGGAAGGTAAAAGACTTTGGCATAGAGTATGTAAGGAAGCCTCTATTTGAAAATATTTTCCCCCATATGTTCCACTGGCTAATATTATTTTTGACAAGATCCTTTTTAAAAATGAAAACAGATTTAAGATAGTTAAACCTATTGGTCATTCAAATTTTGGTGTTTGTTATTTTCATAACATCTTAGGATCATAAAACTTGGGACTCAAAGATTCCTCAAATGATTATCTAGTCCAGTCTCCTCATTTTACAGATGATGTGATGGAACTGAGGCCCAGGGATTTGAAATGACTTATAGGGCAGGAACCAGAAACCAGGCTTTCTGATGTTAAATACAGAAATTTTCCTATTATAATGTACTTCCTCCTACTATGCTGGGCTAACAACTGAACTGGACACATTAAACATGAGTGATATAAATAAGCTTCTCGACATCTCTTTCATTTCAAGGCTGACATGAGAAAAACTTGCTTTGGCAACTGTGTGGCCATGACAATTGCAAAAAGCTTGATTGGTCACCCTGAATCAAGTTTCTCACCTCTCCAATCCACCCTGCACGCTGAGCTTCAAAAGTGATTTTCCTAAAGCTTAGATCTAATCATATCACTCCCTCCCCTACTCATTAAAGTCCAGTGGCTCCTTCTCACCTGTACCATTAATGACTAAATCTTCAGTTTGGCATTTAAAGCCCTCCACCACCCAGCCCTCAACCAGGATGATGCTAGAAAATGTTACACATCCATGCTGACTCTTTACTAAGTGCTTGTTATCACATCTCTATCCAGTCCTCATTCTATGCAACCCTTTTACTCTTTGCTGATTGACTATAACATTCACCATAAGGGTCAATTCCAAATTTTCTCTTCTGTTCTTAAACTACATATACCATCCTTCCTGCCCATCAGAAGGACTGAAACCCGGGCTTTCTGAGTTACTTCTTTTGCCCAGTTCTTACAACACAAATCCCTTCCACATAACCCACCATTTTCTCCTTCTTTGCTCTTGGAGAAAGATGTGGCCTGTTTTTTTTGTCAAATCCAGCCCTTCTGCTAGTGCCTTTGACCCTGTCTGTTTCCCTTTTCTTCAGGGACCTGGCCCTTTGATGAAAAAAAAACAAAACAACAAAACTGCAATCTTTCGTTAGCTACTGGTTGTTTCCCTCTTAGATACAAATTACAATTACTTCATACTTGAAAATTTTTTTCATTTGACTCCGTTTTCCCCTTTAGTTAGTGTCCTTTATCTCTCCTCCCTTTTAACAAGCAAATTTCTTAAAATATGCCATTTATACCCGGTTCCTACTTCTTTACTTCTGAGAGAAATGATTATTAATAACCGATGATTTTGGGAGATCTAGAGTTTCCTCTTTTTCTAAAGTCCTCATTTCAAAAACTCATTCTCTGAAAACTGAACTAACTTTCTTCTCTCTCAGACCCCATCCAACCTTACAAGGAACCTCTAATCCAGTGGTTCTCAACCTTCCTAATGCTGCAACCCTTTAATACTAGTATGTGGGCATATCTGCAGGGCGGACCCGCCTGGAGACGGATAGAGGAGCAGTGTCTTGGTTCCTAAAACCATTGGAAATATGTGTTTTCCTATGATCTTAGGTGACCCCTGTGACCACTGTGAAAGGGTGGTCTGACCCCAGAACCACTGCTCTAATCTAAGATAAATTCCACTCAAGGTAGCTTGGGTGGAGGTAGATTCTTTGTCTAGATTGCCCAAGGTTGGGGGTAGTCTGGTATAGTTTCTCTGTCCAGTAGTGAGATGATGTCACTTTCAGCCCTTTATTGTAGTATTTATTCTCTCATTAACTGTTAGCCAATCAGAGTTGATTCCTACCCTCAGGAATACCCCTCTTCCAAAGGCATATAATCCATGAGCCCACTGCCATGATTGCCTCTGGCATTTGAAAGTGTCACTGACCTTTTATTGAAATGCTAGCATTATTAATAAAATGTCTAATTACCCAGAAATTATATCTCTAGTTTAGAACTTTTTAAACATCACACCTCCTACTCACTTCTCAGACCCTTGAAATATGACTTCTGACTGTACCACTGCACTGAAATCTTTATGTTCAAGATTGATGAAGATATATTCATAGTTAAGTCAAATGATCTTTCCTTAGTCCTCACCCTTCATGTCTCTGCAACTTTGGTTGGTATTGACTAGCCCTCCTCTCTTGGGTTTAAATGATGCAGCTCTCCTTGTTCTTGTCCCAAGTATCTGACCACCCATCTTTGACTCCTTTACTTTATTGTTTTGCTAATATCTAGACTTCAAAAAATGAAGAAAATATTAATAATGCAAATTTAACCTTAAAAGTCTATCATGGGTATATCACTTGCTTTTCAGAGAGCCTGTTGTTAAACATTTACTAGCACACTGCTTCTTTGGGGGAACTGGAAAGGCCTTGTGGAGGTAAGATTTAATTAAAGTCTTGAAGAAAAGTCAAGGAAACTCAGACAAAGAGGTTAAGAGGCACAACATTCTAGAGAAGGGAAACATCTTGTACGATTGCATGGAAATGGGAGATATAAAATTAGGTCAGTATAGTGCATGAATATTGAAAGTATAAGAAGACTGGAAAGATAGGCTTGGTCCAGGTTTATATGAGTTTTCATTGCCTAAAAAAGGAGTTTTTACTTGCTCCTGGAGGTAATAGGGAGACCTTGGAGCTCACTGAGCAGGAGATTGACATGATCAGATCAACATTTTAGAAAATTCACCTAGGCAGCTAAACAGAAGGTGGATAAGAGTAAGGAGTGGCTTTAAACAGGGAGATCAAATGGAAAGCTATTGCAGTAGTGCATGTTATATGAGATGGGGGCCTGCAATAGCATTGTGGTTATATAAATTGAAAAGAGAAGATGGATAGAACAAATGTCATAAAGGTAGAAAAAACGAGATTTGGCAACAGATTGGATACAAGTTTAGTGTGAGAAGTTTTTTTTAGTTTTGTCAACAATAACAGAGAAGCTGAGAGGCATGGAAGAGAAGAAAAAAGGGAAGGAGGAAAAGAGTAGAAAGAAAAATAATGAGTTCTATTTTGGACATTTTGAGTTTGAGATTCCTAGAGAACATGCAATTCAAGATGTTGAAAAGAAGATTGGTGATGAGTTACTGAAGTACTGGAGAAAAACTGGACTGGATATAGAAATCTAGGAATCATCTGCAAAGAGATATTAGTGATAGTAGAACCCACATGAAACTCCTGAAATTCCTCAACTGATATAATACAGGAGGAAAAGAGAAGTCCCAGGTTGTCCTGGGAGGCAATGATGTTTTGTGGGTGTGATAATGGATGAAGAATCAACAAAGGCTACTATTGGGAAGGAGTGATCAGAAAATGAACTAGGAGAGAATGTCATGTAAACCTAGAGCGGAGAGAATGTATAGAAAAAGAAAGTTATGAGCAGTGTCATCCTATACAAGAAAGATCAGGAGTGAAAAAAGATAATTATATTCAGCAATTAAGTGATCATTGGTAACTCTGGAGGGGTCTCTCTGCCTCTGCTTTCTTCCCTCTCCAATCCATCTTCCATACAGTTACCAAACAGAATTTCCTAAAGTATGTATCGTATCACTACTCTGCTCAAGAAGCTTCCATGATGCTTTTTTGTCTCTAGGTTAATATATAAGCTCCTTTCTTTGTCATTTGAATCCCCCTATCACCTGGCCTCAGTCTACCTTTCCAGGTTTATTCTATATTACTTCCTTTCATTGTCTATTTTTCATTCAAATTAGTCCAGTGCACACAATAAGAGCTTAATGCATGCATGTCAAATTGATTTGTGTTGTTGTTCCTGATATGTGGTATTCCCTCTCCAGTCTCTGTACTTTTTCATGTAGTATCTGTCTTTCACAGTAAGAAAGCTCTCCCTTCTTCCCTCTGCCTCTTAAAATTCCTAATTCTATATAACACTCAACTCAGATACTACCTCCTTTCCCCAATCCCTTTTCATCCATTACTAACGTATCACTCTCAAATATTTGTTTATATTTACTCTGCATATATTCTATATTTATTTATTTGTGTACATCTCCCTTCACCATCCTTCCCCCAAGCCTAAGTAAAGCATAAGCTATTTTAGGGCAGGATCTGTTTTCATTTATTTTGTCTTTTGTATCACATTGTTTAGCACTTTGCCTAGCAAAGAGTAGATACTTAACAAAGGCTTGTTGAATTGAATAGAATTTCTCATTATGGGAGGGAAAGAGAATTCACCAGAGCCTTTGTTCCAGAACCAAGACAGTATTTCTATAAGTAGTGAAACGATTCTGAAGAATACAAGCTCCTAGGACAAGGAAGGTCAGAGAACTAACCTGGAAAGCATCCAGCAGTGAATACAATGGGCAAATCTACAAATCTATAAAATAAGCGCATTGGATCAGATAATCTTTAAGGTCCCCTCTTCCTCTAAATCCTATGATCCTTATTTGACACTATGAAGTAATGGAAATAAAAATTTTGATGATGGTGGGAGGGGAAGTACAGAGAGGTCATTCAGATGCATGACTCACTTCAGCAAAGTGAAATTTCAAATGGAATAGGGACCCACTCCAATAGGTGGCTTTTGTCAAGCAAAGACAGAATGTGCATGTTGGGTATTTGGGAGGTGGGAGACAGGCCTGCCAGGAGAGAAGACTGTGGAAGGAGAGGTATAAAGATGACAAGAAGAAACCAATAGCACTGTGCAATTTTGTCCAGAGGCCTATTGGGGATAACTGCCCCAAATACCATTGCAGTTATCACATGCACCATCTTTTGCCACCTGATGCCTGGGAGAGAGCAAATGCTTTAAGAAACAAAATTTAAGTTTCATTGCTACATGACCAGTGGTTCTTAAGATGCCAGGGCTTAACGGAAAAAGATGTGGTTAACTTTCTCTCAGCTACTAGCTGCCCTAGGCCATTTTCACTACTTCTGGCTGCCTAAGTTTATTTACAGAAAAGGTGCAAAAGCCTCATTAACACCTCCCCAGCTACTCATTTGGATCATTAAATACTATAAGATTTCTCTTAAGTTCTATTGACAAAAATCTAAGAACAAGCTTTCAGAGTTGTCTATTTCCTCTTGCTTTTTAAAACTTTGTTTGTTTTTTTTTTTTTTTTGAGTGACTCTGAACAGTTTCTTTTTTTTTGTTAAAGAAGTAACTTTTAATATCCTGATCTTCTGGACTTGTTTCCAATATCCTTCTTTACCAGAGAGGATAATAAAACCACGAGGCAATGTGGTATAGGAGAGAGAGCAATATAGCAGAGAATCTGAGTTCAAAGTCTGTCTCTATCAATAATTTATGACCTTTGAAAAGTCATTTAACTTCTTTGGGCTTCAGTTTCTTCACTTGTAAAATTAAGAGGATGGATTAAATAGCTTCTGAGTTCCCTTCAACTTCTAACTCTGTGTTTCTGTGACCTATTTTTTAAGGAGAAATAACTTGATTCTTTCCCCATAATTCAACACAAAATACAAAATGGCTTTAATTATAAAACATTATTCTTTTTCTCATACGTTAATAACTTTAAGAGTTGGAAGGACCCTCTAATAAACCTGTCTGTCCTTCACCAAGAATCTCCATTTCAATACTGCTGGTTATCTTATTTCTGTCCCAAGAAATCCTCTAGGGGGAACTCTTCACTCTACTGACCTCCCCAGGCAGGCCATTCCACTTTTGAAAAACTTTACTTGTTAAAAAGGTTTTCCTTACATTGGACATAAATCTATCTATTTGTAACTTGGATTCACTGCTCCTAGCTTTCTGGGCGAAGAAGAATAAGTCTACCCCTTCTCTCATGAAACCTTTCAAATATTCGACAATAGTGTTTGTTCTTTGCTTTTTCTATATGACCGGCTTAACTTCTTTTTTCACTCATGTGCCTTTCTTTTGATATATGTTCTATGCAAGTCACTGTGGGTACATCAGTCTTGGTGATGTGTTACAAGCCCTCCATTATCTTTTGTTTAAGTCACAATTTTGATTCTGTGGAGATTGTGGAGAATCACATGATTCTTAATCACAATAGCATTACTGGAAGACTAATGGCATTAAAAAGAAGAATTTTTATTTCAAACTTTGTCTAAGACATTGATAGATGTGTCCAGTGGCAGAGATACAAGGGTGGATCCCAAGGACACTCCATGAAACAGATCTAGGGTTTATCTAAAAGCACTGGAAATCTTTGGGGCAATGATTCCTTCTTATTGCCAGTCCCAAGATAAGGAGCAGGCAAAAGCAGGCTCTATTATAGAAGTAGCATTTCTCCAAACCAATAATGAGTACAAAATTCCTCCTTGGAACACTGTGGGGAGCAGTGACCAAATTTATTTGGATCAAATTTTTCCTAGGGAAAGAGAGTGCTTAGTTCTGAGACAGCCTGGGAACAAGTGGGAAACTAGAAAGTGGTCACCAGCATTACCTTCTGTTTAAGGAGCAAGGTTTCTCTGGATCAAGTGCCAGGACCCAGGCTGTTCCTGGGAAAGGGAAGTGCTTCCCTAAACTGTCTTCATGAAGAAGCACTACAGACCCCTTAACCTCCAGGGACAAAGGTAAGGATGATGTAGGGCAAGAACTGAGCTTCTCCATACTATATAATAATAATTATGATCACAGCAAAAACAATTTATTCTGTATGTATGTCATGATAAACTGTTTCAAGAATCAACTAGTATTGTATATAAATTCAGAGTTCTAGCTGTAGTCCCTTTACTGGGAGGCTAAGGCTAATGGATCACTTGAGTTTGGGAGTTTTTGAGCTACAGTAGGTATATAACTGATTGGGTGTCCACACTAAGTCTGGCACCAGTATGGCGAACCCACTGAAGCAGGAGGTCACCAGGTTTTCTAAGGAAGGGCAAATTGACTCAAGTCAGAAATAGATCAGGTCAAAATTCCCATGCCAATTGACAGTTGGCTCAGGTCAGTGAGTGGTCACTGTACTTTCAACCTGAGAGAGAGGGAGACACAGTCTTTAGACAGAGAGAGAGAGAGAGAGAGAGAAAGAGAGAGAGAGAGAGAGAGAGAGAGAGAGAGAGAGAGAGAGAGAGAGAGAGAGAGCTATAGAGATATTGATCTCTATATATAGATATAGAAATAACAAAATACAGAATTCTACCTAGGACTCAAATCATAATGTGGGAACATTTTATCTCACAGATTATCCTTTAATTAAAGTGCTTTTGTCTATGTGGATTTTAAATGGGTAAAATTGATGTGAATAATATTTTGTTGGAATATTTCAATGGAACTATGAGGTCAAGGATGTGATCACTCCCCTTTCTCTGCAATGGTACAGATATAAACTCATCAGTGCTTTCTCATTCTGTGTAATTCTTACCCATATCTTCTCATAAGTCTTTGATAGGACATCTGCTCAATGTGCTGGAATCCTTCCTCTGGTTTCTTGACATATGAGTGTGATTGCAATGATACTGACCTCCTTGATATTCCTCACAGAAGACATTCCATCCCTCAATTGTATGTTTTTGCTGGTTGTCCCTCATGCTTGGAATGTTCTCTCTCTGTCTTCTGACTCCAGCTAAAATCTCACCTTCAACAGGAAGCCTTTTCTGATGTCTCTTAATTCTAGTGCTTTTTCTCTATTGATTATTTCCAATTTACCCAGTATATATCTTGTTTGTACATAGTTGTTTACATGTTGTCTCTCCTATTTGACTATGAGCTTCTTGAACAGCAGGGACTCTCACCTTTCTTTGTATCCCTAATATTTAGTATAGTGCCTGAGTAGGAACTTAATACATCTTTATAATTAACTCACTACCAATGGATTAAAAAATTATGCATCTTTTATCTCTCAGGCTTGCTACATGAGTGGCTCATGGAATTTTCTGGTTTTATATTTTCTTGGTGATAGCATTTGAAGTCCCTTCTTGGTCAGAGTCCTTCACTGATAATAGGCTGGTGCCTCTTTATAGCTATGATGGATCTCTCTTACTGGCCTTAGGACGATATACAATTCTTATTTTTTGGAAACTGGTGTTCTGTGATTGGCAGCAATATGGAATCATGGGAAGGAAGCTGATATTAAAAAAGAAAGGGTTTTGCTTTAGAGAGTTGTAGAGGATTTAGAAGCATTGAGTAATTTCCCTAATTGAATTCAATTCAATAAACATTCATGTACTGTGAGTACTAGCATGATACAGTGGCTAGAGAGTCATGGTCACAGTCATAAAAACCTTGGTTCAGCTTCTGCCTATGACACATATTGGTATGAGACCTTGGGCAAATCACTGCTTCTCAGTGGTTTGGGCAACATTCTAAGGACACAAATTGTAGAGCAGGTACCAATCTGTGTTCACAGAAAGAGTTTCCTCATTGAAAGTTCCTTTTACCAATATAACCACAAGTTAAGTCAAAAACAAATGAAGATAAAACAAAGCAAAATGGCAAGATACTATGCTTGGCACTGCAAAACAGTCCTTACCCTCAAAGAGCATATATATTCAACTGGTGGAACGAAGTACATACAGTATACAAGAAAGCACAAATCCTTCCAGGTTCCTTGGGAAACAGATAGTGGGTTACACATTTTCTCTGATCCTCATGACCTCTCAAACTTCTCCAAATTAGAATTAGAATGAGAAATTTTATACCAAAAATAAAGCAACTTCAGCTGTCTCCATGGTCTAGTACATCCAGAATCCAAAAAAAGGTAAAAAAAAAAAAAAAACCAAAACCCTCAAAATTCACTGATTTTGGACCGATGCTCACTGACCCTGAGCTCACTTAACACCCCTTTCCAACTTCCCATAATGCTGACAGCAAAGTTGCGTTAGCAAACTCAAGGACAGACCAGGCTTGTAACAAAACCCACCCCCACACTCTGGTCTGCTTTCTTCTTTCCATTACTTTAGAGACCCTGGCTCCAGGAGGCAGAAATTTTGACCTGTCTGAGACAGGCAGCCAGCACAACCCCAACCCTCTGGTGCAAAAAGCCTGCCAAAGTCAAAACCCCATAGCAGCAGTGTGGCAAAATTCTGAGTTGCTGATGCCAGGCCAAAGAACTAAGAAAGAGAGGGAACAGGATAGGACACTGTATGTATATGCTATTGGGAGGGTGGGGTGAGGGTAGGATCAAGCCTGAGGGAAAGAGCACAACATTCAGCTGGGGCCAGTTTTGACTACACAAAAGTCACTTGGGGTATATATCTAGTCTAGTAAACCATGAATTGCCCAGTATGGGAAGAGACTAAGAAGCTTTGAGTTGTAGCCCAAAGTAACCATAATCAAGAGTGTAAGTTAGAAGGCGTGTAATAAGTAAGATAAAAGGAGAAAAGACTGAAATTACCAAAGTTTTAGGGAGAAGAAAACTGAACAACTTTGAACATATCAGATAAATCAGCAGGAAAAACAATAACAACAGAAGGAAATGTGACCTCCAGATCTAATAAATGAGTTCAGGCATCTATGAATAAATAGTGTAAAACAAAGGAAAATGATCTAACACTTGATGAGATAGAAGACCTGTGGAATTTAAAGAAAATATGGAACTACAATATGCTGCTTCTGAGTAGTTGAAAAGAGAAATGAGATTTTTTGAAAACAGAATTTATGACTTGCAAAGCAAAAATAATGAGTGAAATAGAACTGGATTCTGCAATGATAAGCCTCACCGAGAGAGAGAGAGAGAGAGAGAGAGAGAGAGAGAGAGAGAGAGAGAGAGAGAGAAGATTGGGAATGTAAATACACAAATGTGAAGAATAATATAAAAGAAAAGATGCAAAGAATAATGACATTAAAAGAAAATATGCTTACGGTACAAGCAAAACATACTGATCATGAAGACAGGCTACATAAAGACAAACTAAGGTTCATAGATCTCAGTAAAGAAGAGCATGAAGAGCATGACAAAAACCAACAAGGACAAAAACCTTTAGCACCATAATGCAGGACATAATAAAAGACAACTGCCCAGAATTTTTCAGCATAGAAAATGAAATACTGATTGGAAGAATTCACAGTTTACCTGCAGGAAAAAAGCTTTTTAAAAAGAGAAATAAAACAAAGCACCAAGCTCCAAGACACATAGTGGTTTCATTTAACAATTCAATTCAGAAACAAGAAGCTCTGTAACTGATCAGGAGAAAGATGTTCAAATAAAAGAAAAAAGGAAATTGGATTAAAGCCAGATTATTCTACAATGCCTATAAAACATAGTAGACATTGGGATAATTGCGGGGGTGGGGAACCTTCAGTCTCAAGGCCTGATTTGTTCTGTGAAGTTTGGATTCAATCAAAGGACTGCACTTGAGGACTTAGAGGGCCACACGTGGCCTTGAGGCCATGGTTTCCTCACCCCAGGAATAACATGTTCTGAAGTGCAGTAGAGCACAGGGTGCAGCCCAGAGGGACCTACCCTGCAAATCTGAGGCCAACAACATGAAACAAGATAGACATTGCGTATTAAAGAGGTATTTGAAACATTTTTGGACAGAAAACTGGAGCCAGAGAGATTAATTACTGTTCAAACATCCCAAACTATAGAAATGCAAGATGATTGTAACAGTCAAGAACAGCATAGGAACAGTGACAATAGAGAGACCAACCAGAGATTTCTTTCTAAATGTATACAAGGAGACAGAAGCGAAGATGGAAATCTGGTACAGATAACAGTGGAGAGGCAGACAGGGGCATTACGGACAGAATCTGGCAATACCCTGTCTACAGATGAATCAATATTTTTTTTTAGGACTACATTGCAAAGTGGGAGGGTACGTAAAAGGAAGGAAGGGAGTGGGGGATAGAAAGGAGAATGTGATCTATTGGGGTCAAATCAAAGACTAATAATGAGGGGAAAAATACCTCAAAAAGAGAAAAGCCTACAGGCAGTTGGTAAGAAGTAGAGGGGATTGAGGAAGGGGGAGGGTAGCATTGGAAGGGAAGGAAAGAGGTCTTGTTTTAGTGGTAAAAGGGGGTTCCACTGATGAATGTTCCTATGAGTGAAGAGAGATGGTTTGTAAAGGGAGAGGGGATTCTCACACTTGGTGTGTCCTGAAGGATTTGGTCCTTGAAAAGTCTAATTGTCTGACATCAGAAGGAGGAGAGTCTGGACCCCTAGTGGCAACTGACACCTGGAGGAGTGGGAGAACATAGACCAAGGGAGGAGATTTGGGGGCAACCATTAAAAAAAATGAGCGACAGATATAGCTCAGTGGTGGGCTGCATAATCAGAGATGTGGTAAAGGAGGGAACTTGTCATGAGATAGTGTCCTCTCAGACACCTAATAATTGGCATTGTATTGGGAGTGAGGTACAGGAAAGAAGGAGAATCCATAGGACAAACTCTACAAGGCAATGGCAGAAACTGCCTAGAGGGAAGAGCCTCCAATGGACACCTTGGAAGCTTTGAGTTGCATAAAGAAAAGAGAAAAGAGAGAGAGATCAGGTCATTTATAGGAGGCCTGAATTCAAGAAGGAGGGTCTATAGTAGACAGAAAAAGAGGACTAATAAAGAAGAGAGTGAGAGAAATCCTTTTTGGAAAGGGGCACAAAAATGAAGAAGAGAAGAAGAGAATTTATTCAACTACCTGAGAGGGGGAAAAGGGTGGTAGGAAAAAGAATATGACTAGATAAAAGCAAGAAAGAAAAAAAGGAACTAATGAGCACAAAATCAAAGGGAAAGGGATAATAAGTGAATGGAAAGGATCAGGGGTGAGGGAAAGAGTCAGTGGGAACACTGCTCTCTTAAAAATTAAAGTAACTGAAAAAGTATAATACTCTTTATAGAAGAGGAAAAAATCATAACTTGGAAAAAAGCAATATTAGACAGATGGAGAAAAATATAAACCTAACTCATAACTTTAAATGTGAATGGATTAAGTAATCCAATAAAATGAAAAAATGATAGACTAGATAAGAAAACACAGCCCTACAATCTTTTGCTTATAAGAAACATGTTGGAAAAACAAGGATATATACACAAAAATGGATGAGAAAAAATTTACTATGCCTCTAATGAATCTAAAAAAGCAGGAGTTACAATTATGCTATTTGACAAACAAGAACATTGTTTTAAAGTAAACACAAATTATGTACAAAGCAACAAAAAGAAGGGTCTGCTAGCTGGCAGGAGAAGGAGTGCCTTGCATAGGAATTGCCACCTAGGCTGCACTTTGAAAGAAGCTAGGGGTTTTATGAGCACCTTCCATCTACTCTAAACATTTTGGATATACCTAGTTACTGATATCTCAGCCCCATTAGAAGATAAATTCCCTCAGGGCAGTGACTATTTTTACTTTTTTTGGAATTTTCTTTTGGTATCTTCAGTGTTTAGCACAGTGACTTATGTATGGGAAGAGTTTAATAAATGGTTTTTGACTGGTAGGCTGAATTGAGCAGAGAATGCAGATATGGGCTTCTATAAGTTTAGAAAAGAGGTAAGAGATGAAATGCAACCCAATCTGCTCTCTTCTTCCTATTCAGTTCCGGGCCCAATCTATTGTTTATGCTGAATAATGAGGGACCTGTTCTATGGTTCCCTGAATGAATGGCAAAGCCTAAAATATAGTCACTTTTCATCTATTTTTTTTTTTCTGTATTGATGGATTAAATATTTTAGAATGTGTATGGGTATGTTTTAGGAGGTTTTTGAGATATTCCAAAGCTTCATGCCATCAGCTCAATATAATAAAAAATAAGATTATTGTGAGGACTTCACCATCTATAGTATATCCTTCAATTTGAACTCTGTCCTAAAAATTATCCATGGGTGTGTAAAATCCCCTTGGCCAGTGCACGTTCTCCTGCTTGGTGCCATTCGTGATGTTAATCATTATAGGATTATTGAGCAAAGCTTCCATTGTTGTTATGTTTTTAGAAGAATTTTGTACCCTTGTGACATAAATATGTAATAAACTTGTTGCAGGAGAACCTTTCAGGTACAGTTTTAATTCAAGGAAAATTGTGCCTCAACAAATTAAATACTTTTAAGGAATGGATATGATAATAAATCATTCTTCTTTAAATGCTTATGCCTCTTGTAGTGGCTGGGCCTGACGTAGGCTACTTCCCTGGTACGTTAGGACCAATATTGGAATAAAATGAAACACCTGTTTGTCATTCAATTTGAGTAAAAGGCAGTTTAGTTAATCATAGTATAGAGAGAATATTAAATAAATAAACTGGTAATTGTGTCCAACCTATCCCTTTGCCTCATACGTAAACTCAATTTCCTGGCAAGGAAGGGTATGATAACTCAAGTGTTACTGGGAAAGTCAACAAGCCTCAAGGATCCTGATTTTACATACGGAGGCCTTTTTATACCCAGAGATAACCAGAAAGCCACCTCAAAAAGGTCAGAAAACTTCTCTAAAGGAAAAAGAGACTTGAGGAAATCACCCTTGGCCAATCAAATCTGGAAGACAGATTTCTTTTATAGAAAGAATTAGCATAAGCTACATGGATTCAAAAGTGGGAGGGAAAGGGATCTTCTTATGTGTCCCATGAACTCTTAACCCTTTAATTATTCTTTAACTTATAAATTTTACAACTTACAAAATGGAAAATATCTAATTTTAGGGTTATTTTATTTTAACTTTATAAAATGGCAGTAATGTTACAGATGCAGTCAGACTAGAAGACAAGCATAAGCATGGACTGTAAAAAGCCCTTTAAAATAAGTGGTATCTATGATTTTCCTTTATCCTATGTTCCTAATCCCTTTTTTAATGCACTTTGCTTTGCTACCTAACTCCACCATACACATTTGTATTAAATCCCAGTATGTTTCTTTGCCTATCTCCCCAAATCATTTGTACTACTTACCATAAATTTAAAGTGCAACATGGGATCCTTTACCTAGTCCTAAGTTCACGACAAGCATTACAATCTAATTACCGAAGCCATATGCACAGGTGGACTTCAGATGTCCCTGTGGTCGGCCAGCTTAAGTCAGGGGTCCAGTTGCTTGGCAAGCCCTGCTGTCACCCCTAGGGTTTAAGCTATAATCTAGAAAATAAATTCTTTTTATAGGCCATAATTTTTAACAGCATTCTATCCCTGTAGAATCATCTATCCCTTAAACCTTTCTAATGTACCCACTGGCCTCCCTGCTCCCTTGTTTATGTAGTTGACTTTCCTACCTTAATTAGCTGCATCATTTCAGCTAGACCTGCCACACAGATACCCTAATGAATGATCACCTTGCTATCTAGCTCTCATTTCGCTGACTTAATGTGCCCAGTGTTCTGAATCCTATGTCCGTGACCTACCATTCCTCACCTTCCCTTACTGCCATGCCGGCTTCTCCCTTTCTCCTAAAACGCACTCTCATCTATCCTGTCAAAAGGTGTCAGGCACTTTACATTACATTATAATTTTCTTTGTTGCCACAGGAACACAGTTCTTTTACCATTAATGTGACAATAATTTGCGATTTTCCTATCACTTCTTAGGAACAAGGTAGTAAAATGGACTGTGGATCCAGAGGTCAAGTTTTGCTCTGTCTTGGTAATTAATTATGCATGTCACCTTGGGCAAGTCACTTGAAGTCTCTGGGCCTCAGTTTTACTCCCTGTAAAATGAGGAGGTTTGAGGGTTTTGTTAGAAGAACTCTAAAGTTCTTTCTAGTTCTGCCTGTGATTCTTTTTCTTGTTTTGTTTT
>CM053588.1:246589827-246606517 GCA_028646515.1 Pseudochirops corinnae
GAACTAGGTAAATGATATGTTTGATTAAAGTAAGATTGTTAACCCATTTTGAGTTGCTTTCCTTTAGAAAAGCAGATCTAAGAACCTGTGCTAGTAGCCGCCCTGGGTATGCTAGGGTGCTTGCTGTTACAATATGTTTTCATTTTCTACTTTTTTTGTTGTTGGCAGGTGAGGAGAGGAGTGGGGAAAATCATTGGTAAGAATATAATTAACCTTAGTGGGGTAGGTTTTTAATTTTTTGAGTCAGTTTCAAAGAACATCAGCATACTTGGGGCGGGGAAGCAATCACCCAGTTGTTTTTTCCTTTTGAAGGCATCTACTGATCAAGGAAGGCAACGAGATATTAGAAGCACTTATTTGAAAGGAAAGAGACTTGGGTTCTTTTTCTAACTGTGTGTCCTTGGAGATTTGGGTTGGGAATGAGATACTTCTGTAACCTCACTGAATCTGTTTCCTTATTTTTAAAAAAAACTATGGAATCAGATTTGATAATTCCATAGAGCCATCTAGTTATATGATTCCATAAAATTCTGTACTTTGTTATTAGTGCAGCAGAATGAACACTGAAGGTAGAGTCAGGGCATCTGGATTCAAATCTTTGCTTTGCCTATCATAACCTGTGACCAAGGGCAAGACAATTAACCTTCCTGGGCCTTAATCCTTCCTCTCCCCTCCATTTATAAGATGATTGAGTTTGATTAGATGATTTCTAAGTTTCTTCTAGCTCCAAATCTATGAACCTATAAGTAGTTCTTAACCTTTTATCCTCAGAATGTTCATTATCTTCACCCTAAATATATAAACCAAAGTAATACTTAAAAATGAACAAAGTGATCACAATAGATTCTGCTCTTATTTATTTTATTCCAGTATTACAACTAAGACAGGAGGAATCAATATGATAGATGGGAAAGTACTCTGGATTTGTAGTCAGATGCCCCAGACTTGAATCTGGGATGTGCTACCTACTACCTCTGCACCTGGCAAATCCCTTAACCTAGAATCCTTATCAATTTTCTCACCTCTAAATTGAGGTCTTTGGATGGGAGGAACTTTAAGGTCTAAGATATAAGCCTAAGTAAGAGTCTGTGATTCCATGTAAGCAGAAGAAGCCTGAATACAATCCAAAAATAACACTTTCAGTCTTCAAGATTCAATAAATTTCAAGAGTCAGAAGGTATCATAGTGTCATCTCACTTCTGTGTGGAACTGGAAGTCAGGCTCTTACATTTTTACCATTAAATCTAAAATGTTCTGAACCTAATGACATAAGGAAGGAAAGAACACAATTGATGTGGAAGATGTGAGGAAGTCTATAAACCAAAATAAAGAAAGGCGAATTGTTTAAAGCACATTAATGTTCAAAGGCACCTGAGTTCTTTAAAGGAAAATGACTAAAAATCAAATTGCAATCATGCAAGGCACTACATTCCTGTAAAAATTCTCAAGCATAGTTAACACCATTTGTCAAAATAAAAAATTGTGTATTGTACTCTTTAAGACAAACCCATTGCCTAGTCAGCTGCTTTCTCATTGTTTCTTCCTCAGAAAAATTATAAGCATACAAGTTTTCTCCTGAGCTAAGAAAGAAATGCACAAATCTCTATCCCTAGGCAGATGAAAACTCCCACTGTGATGAGTGACATAGACCATCCCTGATTTAGAATGACAGCCAGAAAACAAATAGCATTCTGAAAGGGGAGCCCAGAAAATCAAAAGAAGGCTAAGGGAACCAGCCAAGGTTTGGTTACAACATCTCTTTCATATTCAAGTCATTCAAACAGTCTAAAATAAAGGCTTAATTATTGAAATGCTTTAAGCAAGTTTCTTAAAAGCCTGAATTTTTTCATCCAGTTGTCTAAAATACTAGAAAGATCGAAGCCGGAGAGTGAAAGAATGTAATACAGAGGAGAGTGTGCTGAGTGTGGAGCCAGAGAATGTGTTTTCAAACAATGGCCCGGTTACAAACCCAAGTTCTATGTAGTTTGGGTAAGTTCTTTAGCCCCTCTGCGCCTCAGCTGCCTCAGCCTTCCTATAAAATGGAAGAGATGGATTAGAGGGCCTCTCAGGTCACTTTTAACTCTGATTCTGTGGTCCTGTGGAAAGATAAAGAAACCTAAAGTGACTAAATGTCTCTAATTCCACACAATTTTTAAAAAAAATTTCTTTAAATAGCATGTGCTCTAAACAGACCAACACAGGTCCATTTACTTAGAAGTCATGCCTAATGAGTAAAGGATATGAAACACAGAAATTCATCAAGCCTTTAGTCATGACAAAAAATGATGTGGGGTTTAGAAGCTTTCTTCCTCCTGGTGTATTTGGATCCTTTCTTGCACTCTAATTCAACATGCTTCAGATGGGAAAACTTGCATTGTATTCCTCAGGGAACTATTACACCAACACATAGATCTTATTACAGCATTAGAAATTGTTTTCTGATATCCAGTTCCCTTTTTCAGCTCCCTGGACTGCCTTAAATATGTCTTCTCCCTCCTTGAGGTTCACATTTCACTCAGGGCATGGTAATTCTAACAGTTACCTGATGCCCTTCTCTATGCCTACTGATCTCCTTTGACCTTAAACCTCCCCCTCCTCCAACTTCATCAGATGACCATGTTAGCTCTTTGCTTTTGAGCCTCTGTCCTTCTGTTGCATCCCTGCTTTTACCACTCAAGTCTATTTTCTCATCCCTGGCCCCACCTCAAGGGTGTCCTATTTTTCCCCTCCCCAACCCTATAGATGTATACCTTTGCAAAGGTATTGATCACAAACCACTCTCATTACAGGTCTACCATTTACTAATAACTTGATAGATATCAGATGACCCACAAACGTTATTGCTAAGTGAATAATTATTTATTCACTGAATTGCCCTAATTTAGATCTTTACTTTCTAAAACTTTAGTAATTTCATCATTGGTAATGGGTACGGCTGAACACTAAAATATGCATGGTTAGGGATGATGGAAAATTAGATAATAAGAAAAATGAAACCATAGGCTGTTGTCAGTGTCATTTTAGTAATAGGGTGCTGCATGTCAGACATTTAATTTTGGTTAAAATCAGTCTGGTTAATTGTTGTGTTTCTTTTTTAATCCTCAATTCTCTTTTCCTCCCTTCCCCTTAAAACCAGTAACTGTTTCATGTAGTGATCCACTATTGGAAAGACTATTTTTTTGTTTGGTTTTGCTTTGTTGGAATCATGGTGAAAGGAGATGAAATACAAAATATCTCCCCAAATAAAAATAAAACATATTGGACAAATTTTTGTTTTTTTTTTTCCAGGAGCAGGTAAAGATTATTTATAAAAACACTTTTTATTTCCTCTTTTTAGAAATGCTGATGTTTTTGTGGATTTCTTTTATATTCTGTTATTTCTATTCATTTTCTTGATTATTGATTCATTTCAACAGTGATTCTCTGGGGTTTTCTAAGTAAACCATCATGGAGTTTGTTCCCATTGGCCAACAGTGAAATCATTATTTTTTTTTCTTCTCTTCTACAGCTAGATGGGGAACTGTCTTGTTTTAACTACTAGAAGAGTCACCAGCATCTTTTTTCATTGAAGACAATGCTAACCCTGGTTTTTTTTTATATCTATATGTTAGATAATATTGAAGGGTGCTTCTTTTATGATTTTTAGGCTAATGAAAATATTTCATCCGTCTTTTCTATACCTTCTGATATAAAAATATGTTTTTTGTTGTCTTGGTTATTGTTTTAAATAAATAATTATGTTCATGTTTTCATAATGTTGAACCCATACTTTTATCTAGGGTAAAAATCCAACTTACTTATAATGATTTTTTTTTTGGAGGGAAGAATATTGTTATAGGCCCTTTGCTAAGCTTTTATTTATAATTTAACAATATCACTTAATGGCTCTGATCTATGATTTTCTTTCTCCATTTACTTCTCTCTTAATTAAATATCAGGACCATATTTACTTCATAAAAGGTATTTGGTAGAGTTCCTTCTTTCTCTTTTATTAAAATTTGTCTTTGTAGTGCTAGTAGTAGAAGCTGGTAGACAAATAGTCTTAAATTTAGGAATGTCTGGAATTAAATTTCATCTCTGATACTGACTAGTGTGTGACCCTGGGCAAGTCACTTGACATCTGGATTGTATGCACTTCTCTAAGACTGTAAATTACATATAAATTGGGACTGTATTAGAAGAATTCACTATGCCAATGAAATTAAACATGTAGGAACAAATAATGATTTTCACCTGTTTTATGGAATTTACTTACAAATCCATTAGGAGCTGGACTTTCACCACTGCTCTCCTCTACAGTTCACTAATGGTGTGGTTTCCATCTTTGGGCTATGTAAAGTGTCTACTTCAACCTTGCTAATTTGGACATTTTCTATTTCTGTAGATAATTGCATTTTCCTTAAAATTCTCCTTTTTGCTATCATTATTTTGATTAGTAGTTACTGATTTTCTATGTTTAATGTGAATTTGTTTTATTTTTTTTTAAATAATAGAGAGGTAATTATATTTTCCCCTTGATTTCTTATGATCAGGTAGGTTTCTCAGTTTTCAATTTTGTTACCGTCAGTTATTCAGTTTGAGGGTTTTAACAATTCTACTATTATTTATATTTTCAATTTTTATTTTTCCTCCACAAATTTTCAATGTCTTCTTTTCTATGTGTTTTTGGGTTCTTAGTCTATTTTCTAGTGTTTTTTTTAACTGCATACTCAGTTCACTAATCTTTTTTTGCTGTTTTGTTAATATATTTTTTCTTTGAGGGTTATTCTGGCTGCATCCCCAATTTTGGTATTTTGTCTCAGTGTAATCAAATGAAATAATATTTGGAAGACATTTAACTCAGTGCCAATCGCATGATAGGTGCCTAATAAATGTTTATTTCAACTCCCCTTTTTCATTCTTCTTACCAAAGTTTCTTAATATTTGTATTATTAACTCTTGATGCACTCGTTATTCAATGTATCAATCCTTAATCTCCATATAATTCTGAATCTTTTCCTGGTATTCTTTATGGTAATTAATATTGTGTTTATTATCGCTCTAATTTTTGCTTAATATTTCTGCCTTTTTACATTTACTTAGGATTTAGATATTTCTGAGCATGTGATATGTTTTTGTAAAGACACCTTGAATACTGAGAAATATGTGTATTCTTCATTTTTTGCATTCATAAAATGTGTTTTAAAAGTCTAATTTTCCAATGGTCTTCTTATTTCCGTATTTCCTCTTTTGTTTCTATTTCTGTTAGATTTTTCTAGATCAGTGGTTCTCAACCTTCCTAATGCCTCAACTCTTTAATACTAGTAAGTGGGTATATCTGCATATGGGTGGACTCACCTGGAGACAGATGAAGGAGCGGTGTCTCGTTTCCTAAGACCATTGGAAATATGTGTTTTCCAATGCTCTTAGGCGACCCCTGTGAAAGGGTCATTCAACCCTCAAAGGAGTTGCAACCCACAACCTGAGAACCGCTGTTCTAGATGAACATTAAACACTCCTATGATTACTGTGCTACTATAACTGTCTTTTTGAATTAAGTTACTTTTTCTTATAAAATATTGATAATGCCATTTGGTACATATATATTTGAAAATGTTATTGTCATTGCCTTTAAGCACGAATGATATAGTTCCATGTTTGGATGGCTAGATGGAGTTTCACCTGGAGAAAGAAGACTCCTCTTCCTGAGTTCAAATCTGATTTCTGACACCTACTAGCTGTGTGACTCTGGGCCAGTCACTTAACCCTGTTTATCTCAGTTTCTCTAAGTATTAAATAAGCGAGAGAAGGAAATAGCAAATTGCTTTTCCTATCTTTCCTAAGAAAACTCCAAATAGTTTCACAAAGAGTCAGACATCACTGAAAAACAGCTGATCAAGTTCCTTTTTTGTCTTTCTTGACATTGTGAATGTCACATAAGACAAAAGTTTTATCTGAAATAATGTTAGTAAATCTTGCTTTGTTGAAATCAGCTGAAGTGTAGTAAATTTTGTTCTATCCCTCATTTTTATTTTGCATTTTCTTTATTATTTCCATATTTTTTCTGTAAATCATTTCTTGAAGTAAATTGTTATGCTTTGTTTTAATTTCCGGTATACTTTTCTCTTTCATTTTCTGGAGAGATTTAAACCATTTCTCTGTAGAGTTATAATTGTTAAATTTGTGTTTTACACCATTTTATTACTTTCTATTTTTTCTCTCCATTCTCCCATCTCTTTTAAGTCACTTTGGTTCCTTTTATTTGTTTTATATACGTGAATTTTAAACTAGTCTCCCCTTATAAATTCTAGTTCCCTCCTTCTCCTTACCTTGTCCAAGTTTGTTTGAGTTATTATTATCCCTGTCTTTTTTCTGCTTCTTTATAAGGTCTCATATGTGTCATGTACATTTTGACAAAACTCTTAACAACTCCAAGTCCTCTCCTGTGTCACAAAGAGTAACATCCTCAAGCCTCAGAAATAGTTTGTAGGTGTAGTTTGGAAGACAAACAATCTCCAGGTGATTGCTAAACAAGTAAGTGCACTATGGCCCTGAAAGTGAGAGACAATTATTCCACTTTCTGTGCTGGTTCTTTTCTCTCCTCGGTGAACTACAGAGGTACTCTGCAAATGTTTTAATCATGCACCCTCATCACCAAAACACTTTAAGCATGTGCCCCCAATATATGCATACTTATTTATTTACAAATAATAAACACAATATACTATACTAATAACTGTGAACATTATAAAGCTTCATAAAACATTAAAAAAGATGAGATTGAAGATTAAATGACACTTTTTTCTTAGAGTCAATAGGGAACCATGGAGTTCATTCATAGCATAGTGACATGATCAATTCCCTTTGAGAAAAATCACTTTGGCAGCTATACAGAATAGAGATTGGAGAAGGGATGAACTGGAGGTGGGGAGACTATAATGACAATAGTCAAAACAGCAAGTAATGAGAGTTTGAACTTTGGTGGTGGAGGCTGTGAGTAGAGACAAGGGGAGAGATGTGAGAGATGTGGAAATAGAACTGACATGATTTGACACCATTTGTATGTAAGGAGTAAAGGAAAGTGGAGAGACAAGGACTCCAAGGCTGTCAGAATCTGTGTAACTAGAAGGATGGAGATTTGGTGGAAAGACAATACAATGATTTGTGTGATGCAGATCACAACCCATCCATATCTGTTCATCCTATGGGGCTCACTCTGTCTCTTCCTTCCCTCCATCCCTATCTGACAGCCTTCCACAGTCACAAAATGAGGAGGGCTAGCAATTGGGGTATAATTTTGCCAAGGACGTTTCATCAGCTGCTTTTGTGGGTACCTTGAAGACTGATTTGGGGGTTGGCGGGAAAATGGAAGCATTCACAGAAGACAGATTGTGTGAAGTAGGGGAATCTTAGCGGGGAGGGAAAAGGATAGGTGTGGTTTTGTTGAAGACTAGCTCCAAGACTGGCTAGAGAAGCAAGGGTAGGATGCAATCTATTTTCTGAGATACAAAATGCTTGATCACATATCTTTAAAATCAATCTATGACCTTCCTGGGATAATACCACAGCCTTCTAGGCATCACCTAGCCTGCCTAGAACTGAACTAGCTAATATAGTAGCTGTGCTTCCATCTTTTTCCTTTGTTCAACAGACAACTGTCCTGGATTTGATTTTCTGTGATATTTCAACTCTCAAAATTTTCAGGAACTTTGCCAGAGTCCCCCTTTTTCTTCATTTAAGTGATCCCAAATTATAAGAGTTTTACATCAATTGACAAATTTGGAGGGTAGCCTGGAAAAAGAGTTATGATTCACCATCATGTATCTGTCTGATGAGCAGGACCACTGTTCCACTTATCATTCTTCTTTGCCCTCTCACGCTAGGGACAGAATATTATTTTGATTAGTGATTCAGTAGCATTTCCATAGAGCCTTGTCTCTCTTGTGAGGAAAAGTCTTTTTTGATCTCGTCCTTGGAAAATTTTTCACCTTTTCATTGCTGAAGTTACTGTTCAGGCAACCTAATGTAGCTTAGTTCACTAGCTGAAGAAGGCAGAAAATAACTCCTTTTCTTGGGCTTTCTAGCTGCCATCTGCCTGGTTTTTTTTTTTTTTATTCTTTATCTCTGGGCATTTTACTTGCTTATCAATACTTTCCACTTAATTTTTCTTTTGCACATGAAAAATGAGCCTGGGTGAGAGGAAAATATGAATTTCTAAAAAATTCATACTTTTTTTTAAAGTAAAATTTACCTTTCAAAGAGTCCATTCTAATAGACTGCATTTTATCAACCACTTGCAAAAGGACATACTTTTAAATTAGCCACTTAAAAAAAAATCCTTGTTAAGAGACATTGTTAAGTTTCTTGGCTGAAACTGGGTTGCCTTGGGAGAAGTTCCAAATGTTAGTCTGAGGAGGTCAAACTTGGAAGCACATATCTGTATGTGTATTTCCTTGAATTGTAAATGCATTAGTGAAAGAGAACCATAATACAGGTTTTCACCTCTAATTTAAGGCCTTTCTTCAGAACGATACCACAAATGCCATTTTAAAAATTCACCAAATGTTATTTCAAGTAGCTGTATTGAGAGACAAGTAGACTTTATATATCTGTGTTTATAATATAGTCAAATGTTCTGGGTTGTTATTTCTTCCCTCTTCCTTCCCCTTCTCCCCTCCTTCCCCTTTATAGACTTAAGGGACTTTTCCTCTCCAGCTGTGTCTGGAACTAGAATAAGTGAACCAGTGAAATCTCCAAATTGAATATAAAGCTGTGTCAGAAGCAAGGAAAATGATTGCTTTTGTATTATGTTCATGCAATCAAGGTAATTTAGTAGATGAGATATCTTTGAGAACAAAAAAAAAATCTCTGGGGGATACGACCTTGGAACTTTTTTGGTATCCCTAAGTATTTTAGATTTATTTAAATTCAGGTAACTTAAACAGAGCCCTATTTCTACAAAGTAATTCAGTCTCTCATTTGTAAATACACATAAGCAATTTTCATTTAACTCCTCATTGCTTCAGCAACTAATACTGCCCTTCTGCCAGGCCCATGGAAACAAGAATGCACTAGAGATTACCAACCATAATCATTTCTTTCCCATTTTTTCCTCTTCCTTTCTTCTCTACTCAATTATTCTCTTGCAAAGGGCTTTAAAGGAGCCCACAGTAGCTGTAGACTAAATCTTAAAGATGCCATTGGACTGCTAGAGAGAGATCTCTTGAAGAACTTTGTGGTTTAAAAGTAAAAACAATAAGCCTAATTTCAAAGTATGCATTAGATAATTTACATTGCAGACACACTTAAAGAACAAAGAAAAACCAGTTTTGAATGGTCTTGAGATGTCTGTTGATTCAGTCAGGCTACTCTTCAGAGGTAGATAAGAGTTATTTTTTAAATATGAATTTTCATTTTTTAGGGTATTTAGAAGACTTTGGAATGTTCCCAAGAACCACTTTGTCTAAGGTTGTCTAACCATTTTGCCTATATTTTGTTCTGTCATAGGTTTTTTTGAAGTCAGTAAACAAACAAAATAAGCAAAACAAAACACAATTTGATCTTATAGAAGAGCGGTTCCCAACCTGTGGGTTGTACCCCCTTTGGGGGTCAAACAACCCTTTCACAGGGGTCTCCTAAGATCATCAGAAAAAACATATTTCTGATTGTCTTAGGAACTGAAACACCACTCCTCTATCTCCAGGCGGGTCTGCCCACATGCAGATACGCCCACATATGAGTATTAAAGGGTCGTGGCATTAGGAAGGTTGAGAACCACTGTTATAGAATGTTTACTCTAGAAGGGGTGTATTGGTAAAGATGTGATTTGTTCTTCTAAAAAAAAATACCCTATGAAAACTTGTCTGTTTAGTTCCTTTAATTTTTTTTTTAATTCATCTCTTCTTCCTACTCCATCCCCACCATTGAAAAGCAAAGTGGGAAGGAATACTGTTGAAAACACATATAGTCAAACAAAACAAATTCTTGCTTTAGGATTATCCCCCCAAAATATGTTTCAATCTGCACCAAATCTAACACAATTCTTTCAGGAGATAGGTAGTATAGTTTATCATGAGTTCTCTGAAATCATAGTTGGTCATTGCTAAGTCTTTTAAAGTTGTCTGTCTTTATAGTATTGTCATCAATGAATTGGTTGGTTCATAAATTCTTCCCAGATTTTCCTGATATCATTTCTTTCATCATTTCTTACAGCATAATAGTCCCCCATGGATCACTCCCTTATTGTGACAGAGGAACTTACCTATCTCAATAACACTATGAGCCATGTCATGCAGGGTTACCCAAGATGGAGAGGTCATAGTTGAGAATACTAACAAATGGTGAGCCGCTGGGGAAGGAAATGACAAACCACTCCAGTTTCTTTGCAAAGAAAATCCCATGGACATTACTAACATGATAAAACACATGACATCAGAATATGAGCCCCTCAGGTTAGAAGGTATTCAGTATGCTACCAGGGTAGAGCAGAAAACAACCACAAGTTGTCCCAGTACTCATGAAGTGGTTGGGGCAAAGCTAAAAGGAAGATCAGCTGTGGATACATCTGGTGACAAAAGCAAAGTCCAATGCTACAAAGAACAACATTGCACAGGACTCTATAATGTAACATCTACAAATTAACATAAGCTGGATATAGTCAAATAGGAGATGGAAAGAGTAAACATTGACATCTTGGGTGTCAGTGAACTAAAATGGATGGAAATGCGTGAGTTTAATTCAGATGATCCCTACATATACTACCATGGGCAAGAATTCCTTAGAAGAAATGGAGTAGCCCTCATAGTCAATATAAGGGTGAGAAAAGCAGTACTAGAGTATAATCTCAAAAATGATCAAGTAATATTTGCCCAAGACCAAGGCAAAGCATTCAGCAAGTCTATGCTCTGTCCACTTATGCTGAAAAAACGGAAGTTGGTCAGTTTTGTGAAGACCTATAACATCTTCTGAAGTAATGTCCCCCAAAAAAGATGATTGGAATAATGGGCAAGTTTGGCCTTAAAGTACAAAATGAAGCAGGGCAGAGAATACGAGAGTTTGGTCAAGACAAATAGCTGGTCATAACAAACTTCCTTTTTCAACAACCCAAAAGACAACTCCATACATGGACATCACCAGATAGTCAATATCCAAATTACATTGATTATATATTGGCAGCCAAAAGTGGAGAAGCTCTAAACCAGTGGTTCTCAACCTGTGGGTCACAACCACTTTGAGGATCAAACAACCCTTTCACAGGGGTTGCCTAAGATCATTGGAAAACACATTATTTCTGATGATCTTAGGAACTGAGAAACCACTCCTCTATCTGTCTCCAGGCCGGTCCGCCCACATGCAAGTACTCCCAGATACGCCTACATATGAGTATTAAAGGGTTGCAGCATTACGAAGGTTGAGAACCACTGCTCTAAACAGTGAGTTAAAACAAGGCCTGGAGCCAACTGTGGCTCAGATCATGAGCTTCTTATTGCAAACTTCAGATTTAAATTGGAAAAATTAGGGAAAACTATCAGAACATATAGTTATGACTTAAATAACATCCCTTGTGAACATGACATAGAAGGGATGAGTAGATTTAAGGGATTAGATCTGGTAGGCACTTGCTAGGTAGAACAACTATGCACTGAGGTTCACAATGTTGTACAGGGAGCAGCAATAAAAAAACATTCCAAAGCAAAAGAAGAGCCAGAAAGAAAAATGGCTGTCTGATGAGGGTAATTCATTGAATAGCTCTGGAAAGAAGGAAAGTGAAAGGTAAAGGGGAAAGAGAATGATATATCCAATTGAATGTAAAATTCAAGAGAATAGCAGAGAGAGATAAGTTTTTTTCTTAAATGAGCAATACAAAGAAATAGAAGAAAATAATGAAATGAGAAAAGATAGATCTTTTCAAGGAAATAAGGGATATCAAGAGAAAATTTCATGCAAAAATGGGGATGATAAAAGACAAAAATTGTATCCATTTAACAGAAGCAGAAGGATTAAGAAGAGGTGGCAAGAAGACAGAAAAGAATTATATAAGAAAGATCTTAACATCACTGATAACCACAAGGGTATGGTTGCTGATCTAGAGCCAGATACTCTAGAGAATGAAGTCAAGTGGGCGTTAGGAAGCATTGCTAACCACAAAGTTAATGAAGGTGATGGAATTCCAATCAAGCTATTTATAACCCTAGAAGATGATGCTGTTAATGTGTTTCACTCAGTATGCCAGAAAATTTGGAAAATACAACAGTGGTCACTAAATTGGAAAAGAACAAATTATCCCAATCCTAAAGAAGGGCAATGCCAAGAAATGTTCAAATTACTAAACAATTTGACTCATTTCACACACCAGCAAGGTTATGCTTAAGATTTTCCAAGCTAGGTTTTGGCAAGAATTACCATAAATGTAGGGTGAGTTTTGAAGATGCATAGAAGCTAGAGACCAAACTGTCAACATTCATTGGATTATGAAGAAAGTTAGGGAGTTACAGAGAAAAAAAAACTCAACTTCTGCTTCTGGACCACAACAAAATGTGGTAAGTTCTCAAAGAAATAGGAGTACCAGATCATCTTGCTTATCTCCTGAGGAATCCCTATGCAGGTCAAAAAGCAACTGTTAGAATCAAACATGGAACAACTGATTGGTTTAAGATTGGGAAAAGAAAATGACAAGGCTCTATATTGTCACCTTACTTAATTTATGTGCAGAGGACATCATGCAAAATACCAGGTTGGATGAATCAAAAGCTTGAATTAAGGCTGCCAGGAGAAATATCAATAATCTTGGATATATAAATGATACCACTTTGATGGCAGAAAGTAAAGAGAAATTAAGTGGCCTCTTGATGAGAGTGAAAGAGGAAAGTATAGAAGCTGGCTTGAAGTTCAACATTTAAAAAAAATGAAGATCTTGGCAACTGGTTCCATCACTTTTTGGCAAAAAAAAAAATAGAAGAAGAAATGGAAACATTGTCAGATTTTATATTCTTGGGCTCAGAGATTACTGCAGGTGGCAACTGTAGCTATGAAACTAAAAGATGCTTGCTCCTTGGACAGGAAGGCAAATCTGGACAGCATATTAAAAAGCAAAGATATCACCTTGTTGATAAAGGTTTGTGTAGTCAAAGCTATGACTTTTTGAGTAGCAATGCATGGCTGTGAGAGTTGGACAATAAGGAAAGTTGGGAGCTAGAGAATCAAAGCTTTCAAACTATGGTGCTGGAGGAGACTTGAGAGCCTTTTGGATAGTAAGGAGATCAAATCAGTCAATGCTTAAAGAAATTAAATCAAGCTATTCACTGGAACATCAAATACTGAAGCCGAAACATTAGCTATATAATAATATGGGACTCATTGGAAAAGGCTCTGATGTTGGGAAAGATTAGAGTAAAAAAGAGAAGGGGATATCAGAGGGTGATATGTATAAATAGTGTCATGGAAACAACAAACATGAATTTGGACAGATTTTTAGAGATAATGGAGGGTAGAAGGGCCTAACCTGCTTTGGTCCATGGCATCATGAAGATTCAGTCAGGACTGAATGATGGAATGACAACACTACAGCCTAATAGTATCCTATCTCATTTATATAATTTGAGTTATTTAGTCATTCCCCAATTGGTGGGTACCACCTCAATTTCTAATTCTTTGCCAATTTAAAAAGAGTCACTGTAAATATTTTTATACATTTGTAGTTAGTTTGTTTCTCTTAGGATGAATCTTTTCATTAATCTGTCTTCCCTCTTTCCACCCTGTCTCCTCACTCTTTTTTTTTCTGCTATTTCCCTGCTGGGTAAGATACATTTCTATACCCAACTATGTTTATTAATCAGTCAGTAAATAAGCAGTTATTACATAACTATCATATGCCTCGTATCATGCTAAGCACTAGGGATACCAAGAAAGCTTTTTCTTTTTTTACTTCTTTTGACCAGTTTAGATAAGAATGATGTTCAAATATCAACCACTCCTTCCTTCCTTTTTGTTTGTATAAACTTCTACTTGTGTGCTCCAGTTATTTGAGATTATTTTTCCTATACTTCTTTTATTTCTTTCTCCTCTAATGTCTCCATTTCCCCCCTCTTTCATTCTTAAAATAATCAAAACATAACTGAATGACTCATAGTCCCATTATGACCCCTGATGATCATAGAGTTCTTATGTGATGTATGTATCATATTACCATAATAGAATGTAAATAGTTTATCATTATTTAGTCCCTTATTTTTACTCATTCATGATTGTGCTTTTGTGTTTTTCTTGACTCCTGTGTTTGTTCTTCAAAGTTTCTACTTAGCTTTTGTCATTTCATCAGAAATGCTTAGAAGTCCTCTATTTCAATAAAAGTTTACTTTTTTTTCCCCTCCATGTAGGATTATACTGTTTTTTTCTGGATGTTACTCTTGTTTCCAAGTCTTCTGCAACTTTGCATTCTAAACTTTCCTCTCGTTTATAGTGATGACTCCTAAATTATGTATTATCCTGACTGTAATTCCTTAGTACTTGAATGATTTATTTCTGGCTGCTTGCAGTTTTTTTTTCCTTTAGGAAACTTTGGAGTATGACTATAATATTCCTGAGAGTTTTCATTTTGAATTTATTGTGTCTTGAGTATTCCTGTTACCATGATAACTTTTTATGGTGGGATCTTTGTTTGTTTGCTTATTCTTCCAGTCTACTTCTTAATTTCAGACTTTATATTAGGGTCAGGTTATGTGCTCTTCTGGGGGAAATGTCTGAACTGTTCCTACTAATGCTTTTGGTGGGGGGGAGGAACGGTGGGGGTTGAGTGTTGACTTATTCTAGAACAGCAGTTCTCAACCTGTGGGTTGCACGCCTTTGGGGGTCAAATGACCCTTTCACAGAGGTCACAGGGGTTGCCTAAAACCATCGGAAAACACATATTTCCAATGGTCTTAGGAACTGAGACACTGTTCCTCTATCTATCTCCAGGTGGATACACCCACATGCAGATACTCCCACATACGAGTATTAAAGGGTCACGGCATTAGGAAGGTTGAGAACCACTGTTCTAGAATCTCGGGGACAACTCAGGCTCTGGATCTGACAGCTTTTAGTGTTCCCAATATGATATAATCTAAGGCAAAAATCTAATTTCTGCTTTCTTTTTGGTATGATCATCACACCTGTTGGCTTGCTCCAGTTGGAGTTTCAATAGACTGCTGTTGGGCTCAATCATATTAGTTAGCTGGAAAGTTCTGCAAGTTCAAACAACCTAGTTGTGGCTTTAAATGCCAAATAATTCCAAGGCATACACTAACTACTTGTTATATTGCAAAAAGGAATTACATCTGAGAGGAAATAAATTTTGGAGAGGTTTTTTTTTTTGGTTTTGGTTTTGGTTTAGTTTCTCTACTCTTTCTGTGTTCCATTCCCCAAAAGAACCAGGATATCCTCAACAAGCCATTGCTTCTATGACACTTGAAGATGAAACTGCACAACCTGTGGCCCACCAAAGGATTTTGGGCAGCCACAGAAAATATGGAAGAAAACATCTATATATTTTGTGGGCTGCCCACAGTCCTTTGGTTGCAGCCTATGCAGGCCAATTTTAAGGTATATAAAGTGCTTTCTCCACAACCTCCTGATGCAGTGGTACAAAGCACAAGCTTAGTGTTTTATAGGTAAGACAACTGAGACCCTGAAATGCAGAGAGGGTAGAAGCACAGCTAATAAGTGGGTAGTCCATGGAGGGCCTCACATGAGGACCAGGACAGTGAAAAACCATAACTTCGGCAACTAGATGGTGTTGTAAATAGAGTACTGGCCCGGGAGCCAGGAAGATCTGAATTTGAATTCAGCCTTGGATACTAATAATAGCATCTTCCTCTTAAGGTTGTTGTAAGAATACAATAAGATGATACTGGTAAAGCACTTTGCAAACCTTAACATGCTATATTAGTGCTAGTTATTGTTATTATCATTATGAGTGTTATCATTAGCATGGGAGTAAAAAGAACTTTAATTGAAAGGAATAAGCTTGGATTTCCAAAACATTGGAAACAGTCTTTTACAAAGGACCAAAGCCCAAACCACGGACTCCTAGAATCACAGCTCCAGAGACAGAAGGGACCTCAGAGATCCGAACCTTCGTCTGCTGCTGCCGAAGTTCAGTGTGCTTTTGACTACACCATGCTACTGGTTTTCAGATATTGTTTTCCAGCAGTATAACATTTTCTTCCTCTGCCTTAGAGAATCTCAGCTACTATTTTTTTAAGTCTACCATATTAATAATGCTTTTTAGCATTAAAAAAAAAATCAAACATGAGATAGGAATGGCTTACAGATCCCAACAAACAGTATTTGTTAAATACTTACTATATGACAGACATTGTTCTGTGGGGAGAAAGAGAGAGAGAGAGAGAGAGAAAGAGAGAAGGAGGGTGGGACAGAGAGAGAGGGAGGGAGGGAAGGTGAGAGAAAGAGAGGGGGGAGGGAGGGAGAAAGAGAGAGGGAGAGAGGGAGGGACAGAGAGAGAAAGGGAGGGAGAGAAGGAGAGAGAATGAAAGAGAGAGAGAGGGAGAGCAAAAGAGAGGGAAGGAGAGAGAGAGAGGGAGAGAAAAAGAGGGAAGGAGAGAGGGAGGGAAGAAGGAAGGGAGAAATAGAGAGAGAGAGAGGGAGGGAGGGACGGAGAGAGAAAGGAAGGGAGGGAAGGAGAGAGAAAGAGAGAGACAGAGAGGGAGGGAGG
>CM053588.1:246616982-246627990 GCA_028646515.1 Pseudochirops corinnae
ACACACCTTTTAATTTGATCAGTGTGAGGCAGGGAAGACAGTGGAATGGATAGATTAATTTTAAAAAAGAAAAAGAAAAATTTGACCAAGTTACTTTTCTTCCCTGATCCTTAGCTGTAGAATGGGATGGTAGAATAAGCTTAATCAAACAACCAGTCAATCAATAAGTTCCTATTAAGAAGATACTCTGACAGACTTTGTGTTAAGTGCCAATAACTTAAAGACAAAATAAAAGAAATTCTTGCTCTGGAAAGGTTTACATGTTAGAAAAGAAAACAGCATCTACATGCATGAGTATATGTCAAACAGACACAAAGTAAATGTGATAATTTCAAGTGCAGAAGAAGCAACTACTAACTGGGTTTGGATAGAGATTCAGGAACCCTCCAATGATGGTGATGGTGCTTGACAAGGGCTTTGAATGGACTTGGCATTTGGGTTGATACATAAACTTAGAGTGTCAGGATAACTGAATAACTACATTTTGCATCTCTTCTAACACCTAGCACAGTGCTCTGTTAATTGTTTGCTCAATTGAATTCTTCTTTCTCCAGATAAATAAAATTGGTAAAATAGGAGTCCATACAGGTTGTACTAATTCTCAGTATAACCACAAATCGCACTGACATCAAAATGGATACATGACCTAGATATAAAGAGAGAGATTACAAGAAAATTGGAAGAACATGGAACATATTGCCTATTAGGCTTATGGACAAGTGAACAATATATGAATAAACAAGAGATAGAGAACAATGTGAGGTGTAACATGGATAATTTCAATTACATTAAATTAAAAAGGTTTTGTACAAATTAAAAAATGCCAAAATCAGAAAGAAAGCAGAAAATTTGGGAAACAAATTATAGTTTGTCAGATAAAGGTCTCATTTCTCAAATATATGATATATAATGAACTTTATCAAATCTATAATATTCATTCCCCAATTGTCAAAGGATATGAACAACCAGTTTTCAGATGAAGAAATCAAAACAATTTATAGTCATATAAAGTGCTCTAAATCATTATTGGTTAAAGAAATGTAAATAAAAACCACCTGGAGATATCATTTTATACCTCTCAACTTGGCTAATTAGACTGAAGGGGAAAAAGACAAATGTTGGAAGGAAATATAGAAAAACTGGGATACTAATTCACTGTTGGTGGGGTTGTGAAATGATCTAACCATTTTGGAGAGCAATCTGGAATCATGCCCAAAGAGTTATTAAACTGCCTGTGGCCTTTGATCCTGCAATACTTCTACTAGGTCTATTTCCAAAGATGATGAGGGAAAAGGGAAAAGAACTTACATGTCCTAAAATGTTTATAGCAGCTCTCTTTGTGATAGCAAAGAACTGGAAATTTTGAGGATGCTCATGGATTAGGGAATGGTTAAACAATTTAGGATATATGAACATGCTGGAATATTACAAAGTTGTAACAAATGATGAGCTCACTGATTTTAGAAAAAACATAGACTTGCACGAAATAGTGAGGAGCAAAATAAGCAAAACCAGTAACAGTAATATTGTTTCAAGAACGACTTTGAATGACTAAGTCTTTTTGACTATTATAAATAGCCAAATTAAGTACAAAGGATTCATGAAGGCAGATATTACATGCATCTAGAAAAAGAACTGATAAGTAGGAGTATATATAGAATGATTTTACACATCTATAAATATTTGTGTCTAAAGGTAGCCTTCTCTGGGAGGAAGAGGGAGGAAAAAAGAAAGAAAAAAGAAAGTTACATGATAACTTTCTTATATATTTAAGAGAAATAACAAATTGTACATAATCAGTTTTCAGTTTCGTGTGCAATCATCTTTTTTTTTTAATTCTACAATGTTGTGGAAATGCTTGTTTTTATTTCATAAGTTCAAAATAAAATAATTTTTTTTTAAATAGAAAAATAAAGACAGAAATTGGAGTACATTTGTGAGAGTTTCTGTCCACGTCCTGGCAAAAGATGGGGGAAAGGAGAGAAAGAGGACCTGCAGTCTGAGGAATCTCAGTTCAAGTCTCTACTCTTCTGCTTACTGAGTTACCCGAGTCCAGGGCATTTATTGACTCAGTTATCTCCTCTGTAACACTGGAGGAGAAATTGTTACCAACTTTGACATTCCAAGTTCTTTTTAGAAAAAATTTTTGTTAATATGTAAAAGTGGCCTTTCACTTGTGATTGGGAGATAGTTACTATGGCTCCTAAGACTCCTTCCTGAATTTGCCTAGTTTTAAAGTTGTGTACTTAAATTTGCAAGGCCTATAACCCAGTCTTTCCCCATTCATTATAAACAACATAAATACCCCAACAAAAATGCAATCCTGTGAAGGTGTATGATATCTTCTCTCAATACATGAAAAGGCTACGCACCATTGTTTCTCCATCTGATCATGCTCTCAGCCACCAAACCATTGATATAGTATTGGTATAATACCATATTGGTTTTTGGTATTGTATTGGTATAGTGCTAATATTGGTATGATATTCTTTGGTTCTATTACAGTATATCAACTCTCCCTCTAATGATAGTCAGAAAGACTCCTCCTCTCTTATGTGATTAACAGGAGAGATGTATGTTCCTGGTGGAGGTCAACTTCCTCTCCTACAGCACTAGTCACATTCTTCAATACATTCTGCTGTGTAAGTGTCATCTCCTGTGTTTTGTACTATGTTGAGGATGTTGTACTAGATTCATTTATCTCCTTATTGAAGCTGTCAGAAACCCTTCTATGGAACTGATTTTTTGCAGCCTTCCTTTTTGTCACTTCCTGCAAGAGTCAAAGAAAAAAAAATGAACTAGAGGGAGTAGCTCTTTTCACCCTTCTCCTTACCATTCTTTCCTACTTAAGCAGAGAAGATATTTAAAGTAAAGACAGGAAGATAAGGACAATGGAGGGAAAAGCCCTCAGGGCAGAAAAGGAAGAGCTAAAGAATATGAGCTGGAATTCTAATTGAATAGACCCTTGGCAAGAAAGAAAAAAGAGGAACAATGAGGGAATCAAAGACATCAAGAGAACTATTGTTCACAGAATATTGTAAGGGTCAATAGATTTTTTTTTTTTAAAGCTGTGACCTTCAGATCTGGAAAAAAAAATACCTTTTTAGAATGGTTAGTGAGAATTGGGGACTGCTTGAAGAGACATCCATCTGTGTCTACCAATATAATGATTTATGCATTTGTGGAAGAAGGAAAGAAAAGTTATTGAGCAATTACACGTGTATCCAATTCAGTTCTTAGATGAATTCACATTGATTGTTACATTTTCCCAGGTTGGAATAATATTACATAAAAACTATCCTCATGGGACCCACAGAAAGCCAAGATGTGTTTCTCATGAGATTCTTTGTTTGGGCTTCATTCTGAAATAAGCCCTGCACTGAATCTAGGATTTTTATAGATCAAGTTCCCTATCAAATTAACCTGTGGCTGAAATACAAAAGTATAGGAGACATACTCTCTTTCTTTCTTTCTCTGTCTCTATCTTTTTCTCTCTCCTTTTCTGCCAAGTTACAAGATTTCTGCTAGGTATATTTTTGTCAGCCAAGGTCCCTTGGCTCCCTTTATGCCTCTTTATAGAGAGTTGAGCCTTGACTATGCAAATTATTTGGCTCCCAAGTGCAAATGGTTGCTGAACTATAATATTTTATATAGCCTTTCCTCAGCAGTATATAATGTAGTAACAGCATATAAATCATAACATAAAGCAGTGATACATGCTAGATGAGTTCTTAAAATTCTTAACTTCCCAGGAATTTGAACCTAACTTTCTAGTATTCCCAAATTTTATGTTTTAAAATTCATTTTCCAGAATGAATCACCATCTGTGAGAAAAGGTTTGGCCTTAACATTTGTAATTCAGAATCTAGGAAAATTAGAAGACTAGGGCAAGAGATATGAATTCTTAACATTCATTTTTATGATGGACTTGTTTATTACTTCTCTATGCATGGTTCTTACATAGTGCTATTCACCTTTTAAGTGCTTTACTAATATGGTGTAATAGCCAATTAATTTTCACAAGGCCCCAGGGAACTGAGTATTATTGTCTACTTTTCAGATGTTAAAACTGATTCAAAGAGGTTAAATACTTGCCTTCAGTGCTGAAGAAAGAAGGGAAAAAGACAGTTTAACATCAAAAGACTTCTACCCCCAAAAATGTAAAAAAAAATATCCATTTTCATTTCACTCTACTTTTTTCCTGACTCTAGAACTCAGTTAAATGTCCTTGGTTTGAGTTTTTTAAAATTGTGATTATGAAGGACCAATTCTTATATGTACACACATACAATTCTTATATGTACACACATACAATTCTTATACATACATACATACAGAAAACTGAGGCAAACAGGGTTAAATGACTTTTGCAAGGTCACACAGCTAGTAAGTATATAAGGACAAGTTTGAAATAAGGTTTTTAGGATTCCAGGCCTAGTACAATTTTTCTCACAGAAATCTTCATATTCCAAGTTTCCTTTCCTCTCCTAATCAAAGAATATGGGAAGGTCTTCTAAGGTCATCTATTCCAATTTATGCCATTGTAAATCTCTCTCTAATGTTACTCCTATGGTCATCGATTCTCCACTTGGAAATTTTCAGAGATAAGAAACTCACTGCCTAACAAAATAGCATAATTTACTTTTGGATAAGATTAGTTTTTAGAAAAATTAATTTGCATCCTCACATTCTGCAAAAATCTCTTTCTGAAAACTCTGCCAACTGATCCTAGTTCTTCCTTCTGAGACCAAAATGAGTAAGTCAGTCAACTAGAAATTGTTAAGCTCCTGCTTTGTGATAGGCACTATGCTAAATGCTAGGGATACAAAAAAAATGAAATATATATATAAAACATGCTTGCTCTCAAAGAGTGTAATGGCAAGCAAAGTAGTATTTTGCTGTTTTCTTCAGATATTCAAGTGCCTTTGAGCCTTACCTTTGATTGTATCAAGGGTCTCTGTTAGAAACAGTATACATTGTGTTGTCCTTAATAGGTTTAAGGGAGTTTGAAGACCTCTTCTGTCCTTAAAAGGCCTAGAGGAATTTGAAGACCTTCCTTGCTGTTAATAGGTCTAATGTCATTACATGGAGCCTACGGTGGAAGAAGCTTGCTCAAACAGCAGAACAGAAAGGGTAGAACAGGAAGGGTGAAACAGGAAAGGAGCAGGACAGATAAAAGCTCGAGCAGAAGTGGGACTGAGCAGAGCTAAGAGACAGAACGTTTGTGATGGCTGTGCTCTGTTGTTCTGTCTTTCGATGTTGCTTTGTCAGACAGAAGCATTCTGTGTGTTGAAAGAGGACTTTACTATTGTTACAGAAGTCCTGAAAGAGGACATTGTTGTTATTAGAGAAGTCCTGAAGTAGCACTTTACTGCTCTTACAAAAGTCCTGAAAGAGGACTTTACTAATGTAACAGAAATACTGAAAGAGGACTTTATTGTTGATTTGTGTTTTATTTCTCAGACAGAAACCTTGTCTGTTGATTTGTGTTATTTTGTCAGACAGAAAATGAAGTGAGATGATAGTGCCAGTAATGTGTATAAATATGTTGTAGCTTTGTTAAGCTTTGTCTTCCTAGAAACAGAAACTGCAAAGGATTTGGAATGGAGCATTCTCTGTAAGCTGAGATATAGAACCAGAGTGGAGAACTGCCTATGTGTGAATACAGGCTAGAGTGGGGTGAATCCAGGCAAGAGCTTTGATCAGTCAGCCCATGGAGGAGAGGCTGAGGGTTTGGAAGCTAGCCTCAAGTTAAGATGAAAGATAACTTTACTTGAATACTCTGTATTGACTGATGAGATAGTGACTTACTGTGACCTAAGGGTGGATGTTTAAGACTATGTGGCCATCTTAGTAATAAGTTTTTAATGTTATATTGTTGTGAATGTTGTGATTTAGTTTCTTGAATGTTGTGCTTTAGTTTATTGCTGAATAAATAGGGAGTTCATTATACTATGCAATTAGATCCTTAAAGTTATTCATAGCAGCAGTTCTCAAGAGAGCTGCTCATGATTGACTTTACAAGGAGCTAATGAGATAGACAATATGCAGACAACTATTTGCAAACAAGAGATATGAAGGAGAAATTGGTGGTACTATCAAAGAAAAGATATTAAGATTAAGGAGTCCTGAAAATGGCTTCTTATAGAAAGTAGGACTTCAGCTGGGATGAAGGGAGCCAGAGAAGCAAGGAGACAGAAATGAGGAAAAAGAGTTTTCATGGGGAAAAGCAAGTGGAAATCATCAGAAGTGGGATGTGGAATGATATGCTGAAAGAACATCAAAGAGAACAATGTTAATGAATTGGAAGGCAATAAAATGCAAAAAAAGACAAAAAGGTAGAAAGGAGTCAGATTACAAAAGGCTTTAAAAATCAAACAGATCCTGGAGATAATTGAGCATGTTTGAAATATATTCGGTGGGGTGGGATTTGATAAGTTCAAACATGCATTTTAAGAAGATCAATTTGGCAGTTCAGTGGAGGATGGATTGGGGTGCAGAGAGACTTAAGACAGAGAGAACCAGTAGGCTATTGCAGTAGTCCAAGTATAAGGCGATTAGGTGGCTACACTAGAGTGGTTGAAGTATCAGGGGAAAAAGAGGGCATATATGAGAAATGTTATGAAAGTATGTGAGGCATAATTTATAGTGAAGTTTCCCCTTCTGGAAAATCAAATCTAGAATGGCTTCAGTATTCGCTAGGTCTAGGGTTAGGTCACCTGACCTTCTAGGGGCTTAGAGCAATGGAGACCCTCCCCCAGAGCCAACTCAACAGAAGATATGCCAAATAAGGTTAAGACTGCTTTCATTGGATACCCACATGTTTCTGGGTCCTTTGTCGCAGAGAGATTCTCATGCTTAGGTTGTGGGACAGTCCCCCTATCAATAAGAGTGAAGGCCAGTTGTGGGGGTGGGTTTCTGCATTGGAAGATTATATAATCATGGGCTGGCTTCGACCTGTTGCTCTCTCCCTGCCACCATGTGGGTGATAGGGGGCAGGGTCCTTTCTCATGAGAAAGAATAAAGATCTTTTCTGACCTTAGATTCAGACTCTGAACTCTTTCATCTCACACAGGTAGAAATGGCATAACTTGACAACTTATTAGATATAGGAGTTAAGAGAGAATGAGGAATTAGGGTAGTAAAATAGGTAGTAAACCCTAGTAACTAAGAGGGGGTGGTAGCAGTGATAAGGAAGTTAAAAAGAGAAGAGGGTTTGGAAGGTGGAAATGGTTCAGTTTTGGACATGTTGAGTTGAAAATAACTATAGGATATCTAATTCAAGATGTCTACTGCATGGTTGTAGATTTGAAATTGTAGGTCAGGAGAATTAAGAGAGTGAGTGACTTGCTCAGAAAAACACAGATAATAAATGTCAGAGGCAGGACCTGATGATCCCAGGTCTTTAACCCCTATGGCCTGCCACCTCAAACAAATAAATATATAAATACAAACAATACAGAATGAACTAAAAAATATTCCGTCACCAATAAGAAAAAACTACATAGTTTCAATGATTTCTAGCTGTTAGAGTTTTCTTCCTTTTATTACTACAGCCAAAATATATAACTCCTTCATTATCATTGGGTGATTGATATCAGCAAGATTGGAAGAGGCCTCTGAGCCAAACATCAGGAGGTTAATGGAAGCTTTTACTGGAAGAAAAAAATTCTCCTATACCACCCCCACTCAGAGGGCTACTTTAACAGGCATCTACTTAGTTACTTCACAGAAATACCACCCACTGGACTTTGAGGGTCCAGAGAGACCCACATTTGCAAAACAATTATCTCATAACCATATATTGGTTACCCCTTGTGGTTTGATGAATGGATGAAAGTAGACAGAAACCAGTTTTTAATGCCTTCCTCAAAATAGATAAGGTGATATGTTTGTTGGTACACTTAGCAGGAAGAAATAACTTTCATATCCTGTGGATTTTGGTTATTGTGGCTTTTATTTTTCCAGTTATATGATCAAACCACCTTTAAATGTTAAATTAAAATCTTTCCCCTTAGTTTAGAGCTTTAGGAAAAATTCTCTGCTAGAACAACATTTATTTCATATAATGCATTCAAGCAGTTTGAACAGACTTTGTTTCTTCCTTCTCAGAAATGATCCCATCCCTTGCAACAACTTAGTGACTAATTCTTTTCCTCTCCTGATGCCAACTCTTACAGATGATCAGGATTCTCCCAGAATCTCCTTATTTATCTTTATCTAGGAATTGGGAGTTAGAATTCTCCTTATGAAAAAGCAAGGGAAAAGAATTATGGGCAGAAGGTTGAGGAATATGTTTGAGAGGGTAGGGAATGTCAAAAGGGGAAGTATGTGAGAAAAAAAAAACAACTTCATAGAATTATGGATTCAAAACTAAAAGGAACCCTTTATTTCATCTAATCCACCCCATTCATCTGACAGATAAGAAAACAAAAGCTGAAAGAATTGAAGTGACTGGAGGGAGGATGTATGAGAAGATGTTACTGCTGCCCATTCAAGACTTCTCTTAATCACTTACTAAGTGCCAGGTACAGAGCTAGAAAAAAGCAAAACAGTCCCTGTCCTTAAAGAGCTTATATTCATTCTCAAAGAGGCCCAATAATATCATTAGGGTGATATCTTGATTTGTACATGAATTGGACTAAAGTGAAGCAGAGCTGCACAGTCATTGCACACTGTCTTCCAGAGTCATCAAAGCCCATTAGTAAGACAAAAATCAAGAAGAATGGTAGTGGCCCAGGGTGACCTTGGAATCTTCAATGTCTGACCAGGCTCTAAGCATTCCACAGTTACCTGTATCAGTCACCTTCAGGGCTGTTGGAACAGACTGTTCTCATTCTCATTCTCATCCATTCCACCCAGGAAAATCTTTATATGCTTGGGATAGACATTCCCCTCCCAACTCCCTAACAGGTTTGAGGTCCATTTGGTTACCCTCTAAGCTGAAACTTACAGGAAACTAGGAATCCCCATTCCAAGTTTCCTTCCCCCTCCCCCCGCTCTTTTGATCCCTTTTTCCTTATTCTCCATTTTCTCTTATATATATATATATATATATATTTTTTTTTTTAATGTGAAATCCAGTTCTTTTTGTTTGTTTGTTTGTTTATTTCAAAGCAGACTGCCCAGGTCTCACAACCGTACTATGCCCAGTTGGCTGACTTGCCTGACCTATTCCTGAGGTCTTCATCCTTCCTCTACCTCCCAATGACATGGTCTAAGACCCAGATTACCTTACAGATCTATCAAAGACCCATTAGATCCCCACTCCCCTTTCCTGTTTTACATGAAAAACCAAGCAAGTTTTATTTAGGGGCTGTGTCAGATGTTAATTTCTGTAGCTTTGCTGCCCTCTGCTGTCTCAGGCTACCACATCAACTCCATTCTCAAGAGGAAGAGTTAAAGTAAGCCCGTTAACGATGCTTCTTCTTTCTGGTGTATAGATTCTAAAGTGCAAGCATGAGGTTGGAGGTGGGCGTGGGGGAAGCATGACAGGTCATAGAACGCAAGATGTAAAAATAATAGTCTTTCTTTTCCTAAACTGCAATATGATGAAAGAGGAAGAAATGCTTTAAGATGTATAAAATAAATGGTAACAAAGTAGAAATGTAATAGTAATTAGTGACAATGTTTTGAATGATGGGGGTAGAGGGGACTACTGTTAGCTTCCTTACTACAATTCAAGAACGTATTTCTGTTTGGATTTACAGGTGAGATGAGCATGTTAAGAAAAATCACCTCAAGTGGGAAAAATAATTTACAAGGCAAAGGGAAGGCAAAGGGATTACTCTATCTAAGCTTTCAGAAGTCCAGGTTGAAAATTGCCTTTATATTTACATTTTTTAAGAAAGAGACTTGCACAAGAAGAGCCATATGCCTATAGTGATTACCAGCTTCTATAGCCAAATATTTTCCCCCGTGAAGTTGCCTCCATAGGTAAGTGAAGTCCCTTCTCTGTGTAGTGAAAAAGCAGTTTTGATGCCGTCTGATAAATCGAACCTGAGAGTTAAAGCTCTTTGCCAAGGAGAATAAATAGGTGAGATTCCTTGTCCTCAGGGCTATTCTGCAGGTAGCACAGAGGCTGTATTGTCTCTTTCTCTTTTACATATCAAGCAAAGAGAGAGAGAAAGTCTCTCTAAAGGCCTGTTCCTAGATGACTGTAGGCATATGGAATTATCTGATCTCAGGCAAAAATCGAATTACTGATCTTTGAATAGATCATACTATATGAAGCTAAGGAATATTTCTAGTAAATTCTAGCTAGCAAAAAAAAAAAAAGAGGGGGGATTCTTTTGAAAAGCCATAGAGCTTAAGGCTCATGCATTGTGTGAGCTCAGGAGTTCTAAGGTGCAGTTAAACAGAAGCCAAGAAGGTGTCCACATTAAGTCTGGTGTCAAGTAGAGAGAGGGAGCACCAGGCTAAGAAGGAGGGAACTGGGTCAGGTCAGAAATAGAGCATGTCAAAGTTTCCTGGATAAATAAGTGGGATGGCTGGTGAAGAGCTGTGGAGCTTTCTGCCTGGGATAAAAAAAGAGATACAGACTGAAAAACAAATGGACAAATAAAAAACACAAAGAGAGAGGAAGGGAGAGGAAAGGAGATGAAAAGAGATGATAAGGAAAGAGAGGGAAGGAGATGTGATGATAAGTGAGAAGAGGAGAGGAGAGGAGAGGAGAGGACAGGGACAAGAACAGGAGCACCAAGAGGGTATTGGAGGAATGGGGAGAAGAGAGAAAAATACCCATAGAAATAAAAATCAATTGGGAATCAATGGAAATAGTTTTTTGGTGTTTTCTGTTTACCATATAAACATAACTAGAAGTAGGAACAAAGGTTATTGTGTTTTTCTTCTTTCCTGATAGGCCTTAGTACTATGCCTAAATATATCAGACCATCAGAATCAGAAGCATTTAATGTGTGTATGTGTGTGCGTGTGTGTGTGTATGTGTGTTGGACATGTGATTTTACTGATGTGGTGAACACTCAGTGTAGAATGTCCCTCATCTAAA
>CM053588.1:246628490-246653825 GCA_028646515.1 Pseudochirops corinnae
GTATGTCATTTCCTCCCTAAGCCAAATTCAATGAGAGTAAGGTTGACCTATTCCCTTTTTGCCTTCCCGTTCTTCCCCTCCGTTGTAACAGTTATCCCTTGCCTCTTCTATATGAAATGATTGACCCCATTCTGTCTCTCCCTGTCTCCTCTCATTCTATTCCTCTCCCACCTCTCAATTTCACCTTTTAAAATATCATCCCTTCCAACTGAATTGATCCTGTGCCCTCTGTCTATGTACACATATATACACACACTCACATATGTATTCCTATGCATATATAGCCTCCTATATAGACATATGTGTATGTATACATACATACACACACACATGAAGCACATATATATATATGTATACACACGCACACACATTTATATTCCCTTCACCTATCCTCATACTGAGAAAAGTTTCATAAGTTACAATTATCATTTTTCCATGTTGGCATGTGAACAGTTCAACTTTAATAAGTTCCTTATGATTTCTTTTCCATGTTTACCTTCTCATACTTCTTGTGTTTGAATGTCAAATTTTCCATTCAGTTCTGTTTTTTTCTTCAAGAATTCTTGGAAGTCCTCCACCTCACTGAATGACCATATTTTCCCCTGAAACATTATACTCAATTTTGCTGGGATTCTTGGTTTTAATCCTAGCTCCCTTGATCTCCAGAATATCTTATTCCAGGCCCTTTAGACCCTTAATGTAGAAGCTGCTAGATCCTGTGTTATCCTGATCGTGTTTCCACAGCATTCAAATTGTTTCTTCTTGAAAGCTTGTAATATTTGCTCCTTGATCTGGGAACTCCGGAACCTGGCTATGACATTCCTAGGAGTTTTCTTTTTGGGATCTTTTTCAAGAGGTGATTGGTGAATTCTTTCAAGTTCTATTTTGCCCTCTGGTTCTAAAATATCTGGGCAATTTTCCTTGAGAATTTCTTGAAGGATGATTTCTAGGCTCTTTTTTTTGATCATGGCTTTCAGGTAGTCCAATAATTTTTAAATTGTCTCTCCTGGATATTTTTTCCAGGTCAGTTGTTTTTTCAAGGAGATATTTCACATCACCTTCTATTTTTTTTTCATTTATTTTGATCTGTAATAGTATCTTGATTTCTCATAAAGTCATTCACTTTCATTTGCTCCACTCCATTTCTGAAGGAATTATTCTCTTCTGCGAGCTTTTGAGATTCTTATTCCATCTGGCAAATTCGACTTTTTAAGGCATTCTTCTCCTCATTGGCTTTTTTGGGCCTCTTTTGCCATTTGAGTTAGTGTATTTTTTAAGGTGTTATTTTCTTCAGTCAGGTTGTTGACTCTCCTATCATGATTTTCTTGCATCATTCTCATTTCTCTCCCCAATTTTTCCTTCACTTCTCTTATTTGGTTTTCAAAATACTTTTTAAGCTGCTCTATGGATTGTAACCAATCTACATTTTTATTGGAAGCTTTTGGTGCAGGATTTCTGACTGTGTTGTCTTCTTCTTATTCCATGTTTTGATCCTTTTTGTCCCCAAAAAAGGAATCTAAAGTTGGGTTGCTGAGTTTTCTTTGCTTCCTTTGCCTGCTCATGTTGCCAGTTAGTTACTTGACTTTTGAGCTCAGTAGAACTCTGCTTCCAGAGGGGAGAGCTCTGTCCCAAATTGCTGAGGTTTTCACAGCTCCTGGAGCTATCAGGAGGCCACAGTCTCTTTAGCCCTCACCAGCTTTGGCTCACTGAAAACACACCTCAGGACCATCACCCAAGACCACAATAATGATCCAGGCAGCTTAAGGTGAGAGCACTGAGACTTTGAATGATCGCTTGGCCCCCCTGCAATCTGCAGGCCATGAGCTCTGAAGCAGCCACATGGACGTGGCTGCAGGGCCACCACTGCTGCTTCTTGCCCTGGAGGCAGATGGCCGGACTCTCTCCCCCAAATTTAGGCAAGTTCCACTGACCTTTTCCCTTTGTCTTTGGCTCTTCTGGGTTGGTAATTCTGGTAACTGCCACAGATGCCGGTGATCTGCAGTCTTGAAAGCTCCAGCCAGGGCTTCTCCTGGACAGCCTGGAGCTAAAACTACATGGGGCTTGCCTCTGCTCCCAGCAGCCCTTTCCATCCCCCTGCCAGGGTTCCTTCAACGGGAGTCTTGTTTCTCTGACATTTTATGAGTTCTGGATCTCTAAAATTTGCTTAGAGTCATATTTTATAGGTATTTGAGGAGGTTATTGTGAGAGCCACAGAGTTCTCCTGCTTCTATACCACCATCTTGACTCCACCCTCCTGATTGCATAACTCTTTAAGCTCCAATTTCTCCAGTAATTTATTGACTTGCATAGTTTTTCCTTTTTGATCTTTCTGTTATATTTGACTAACTCCAAGAGAACAAAATTAGGGTTACTTTTTAAAAATTCCTATCAATGTCTTTTTGTAATTCAATTATTTTTCTTTTGCAAATTTATGTGCTGTTGAATTTGACATATATATACATTTGATATCAAGTTTGGTTTAACTTGTATAGTTCCTTTTTTAGCATAACATACTTTCCATGTATATCTCTGCTTTTATTGTGAGTTTTTCTTTTTGCTTTATCTTATAACATGATTTCAATTTCTGCTTTTCTGGATTCATCTGACGCCTAGAAAGTTTTGTTCCAGTGTCTCATTTTTCTTCTGTATAATACTTTGGTTTTTGATGTGTTTCTTTTAAGCAATAAAATGTGAAGTTTACTTATTCCATTTGTCAAACTTTTTTTTTTTAATTGTGCAATAGATTCACATTTCCAGCTATGAGAATTAGCTTTATTTAGCCCTGTATTTGTGTTTAGTGCCTTCTGAGTTAGGGTGTTTTGGTTCTTTTTCCTTTTTTTTACAACAGTACTTTATCCTTATGAATATTTTTTTGCTTATTCTGCTTTGAATCAGAGCTATTCCCATAAATTCTCTTATCCTCAGCCATAATCATATTTTCCCATTTATGAAAACTTTTCCCCTAGTTTTGGAATTTTGCTTAGCTAATTGATTTTTTCTTTCTTACTTTTGTTTAGTTGCCTAATTATTCCCCCTTTTATACACATGTTCCCATTTGCCTCTCAGTTAAGTAGCTAATTCAAAATCCCCTATTCCTCTAATCATCTTCCTCTCTTTATTTTTAATTTTTTGCCTCGGTATCCATTTTCTATGATGGATTTGCTTTGTCATCTTCATTAAATCTTTTCTCTTTCTTTCTGTTCTTAACTTTTGTTCTTTGCTTCATAGTCCGTATATTTGTTTTTTTTTTTTTCTCCTTTAGTCTTGTGTCTCTTGTGGAATTAAAACTTCTAAAATATTGAGTTTTTGTTTATGCTGAAATAATTTCTAAGTTATTGCTTTGTAGAGTTTAACCCCTTTTCTCTGTTGTGTCTTTGAAGTATTCATTATGGCAAGGGAAAGCATTTTGCCCCTGTAAAATTTTCATTTTGTCTCAAATTATAAGCTCCAATTTTACCCTGGGCACTTTCCCCACTTCTGATTCTTTTCTTTCCAACTAATTTTACAATTTTCTCTTAAATGAATCACATTTAAAAACTTGGAAAGCTTTAAAGTACTATGTAAATTCTTTTTGTTGTTGTTGTTTAGGCATTTCAGTTATTTCTGACTCTTTATGATTCCTTTTTGGAATATTCTTGTCATAGATATTGGAGTAGTTTTGCCATTTCATTCTCTAGCTCATTTTGTAGATGAGGCAACTGAGTTAAGCAGGGTCAGGTGACTTGCTAAGGTCACACAGTTAATGTTTGAGGTTGGATTTGAACTCAGGTCTTCCTGAATCTAGACCCAGCACTTTATCCACTTTGCCACCTAGTTGCTCATATCAATGTTTATTTTTCTTGTTTTTGTTATTATATTACCTCTTGGTCTATGCCTTCCCACTTTTCTATATATCAGTTACCCCTAGCTTTTCTAATTTCCTTTCTCCTGAAGTCAGATGTTGTCTTTGGAGGTACAGTGTTCTATTAGAAAAAGTGACCTCCCTGTGTACCAACTCATGACAAATTAGTTCCATTGTATGGTCCTAATCTGCTATTACAGAATATCTCTCCCCATGGTAGCCCTTCCCCACATGTAGTTGAGATCTTCCCCTTTCTTTTCCTCTGTTTCAATATTTCCCTTTGCCACATTTATTCTGCTGTAATCACTCTCCTTTCTGAGAGAGTACAGGTGTCAACTTCCCTTCATTGTCTAGCAAGAACTTGATTGAAGTACATTAAATATTCTTTTCTATCCTCTACCTCTTGTCTCCTTTTTTATTCATCCTAACATTCTGCCACTTAGTCCCACAAGATACATTGAGAGACTGTAAGGGTTATGGCAAGACTTAGTCCATGGTATTTTAGGGGTAATCCTTCACCACAACTTCTCCTATTTCTTTAAATACAGTTTTCATCTTTATCCCCTTGTACACTTTAAGAATATGTGAGAGGCCTTTTTATTGTTCATTTAATACCTTGGGATTATCAATTTACCACTCATGTTATAATCTGTTGTTGCTCATTCTTCTTATAAAACCAGACTATGTGTTCAAAATAAATGATTTTCTTAACTACGTATTCTATACTACACTTGTGAAATAATTAGTTCTAGACTAAAAGGTAACATTTTATGCCACTTGTTCTGGTCAGTCATTGCTGATAACATGTTTAACTCACCTGCTTTATTCCCCTCATGTGTGTATATATACAGATATAATACACACATGTGTGTATGTATATATATATATACACACGAACATACATGTATATAGATATAAATATTATATGTGTGTATACATATACATGAATACACATGTATGCATGCATACACAGATGCATACACACACACATACACATATATAAACTGCCCCTCAGGCTTGTTTGTAATTTTCATTCCTCTGGAAATCATTAACCATAATTCACAATTCTAGAATCTTTCAGAGAACAGATTTACAGCCCGGGCTGTGTTTTCCATGAAGTATGAGGAATATTTGTTAAGTAATGATATTATTTTACAGTATTGATGTTAGCAGAAAATTTTATTTAATGAAAAAATGTTTCTTTATGAAAATTAATCATTTTTATTTTTAATATATGCATATGAAAGGTAAAAATTAGTATTTATTTCTTTTCTTTTCATATTGAAAAGGGAATATAGGAAGGCATTCCAGAAGCTAAGGGTGCAGGGAATGAAAAAGGTTGGGAAATTATTACCTAAACAATGTTAGTGTTAAATGAATAGACTTCCTGAAGAGGGTAATTTATAATTAATAAAAATAGTGTGCAAATTCACAAATGCAATCCAACCTAATCTTCCCAATTCTGAATCTAGCTCATTACCCTTGTGAGGCACTTATCCAAGATATACATGTTAGTGTACTCTTGTTATAATTACATATGGTAACCTAGTATGTATCCACGTACTTTGTACTTCTATTAGATTATAAACTCTTGATGAGATCGAAGGTCATTTATCATGCCTCTTTCTGTCCCTTTTCAGCCTAATGATTTACAAATTGCAGATGTTTAACAAATAATGGGTGCATGGAGGGATGAATAAGAAGGACAAATAACAGTGTCAACTTTAAAAAAAATACAGCTGGAAGGTTGTAAATCTAAATAACTATGAAGATGCCGTTGCCTCAACAAGTAATAAGAAAAGCATGGAAGAGTATTAATTTGAGAATGAATATTTAGAGACAATTGTTTACGTGTTAAGTTTCAAGTGTGAATTTATGATGCAAGTATTCTAGGACATAAGGCAAATGCTTCTATATCAATGGTTCTCAACCTTCCTAATGCCTCAATCCTTTAATACGGTTCCTCATGTTGTGGTGACCCCCAACCATAACATTATTTTCGTTGCTACTTCATAACTGTAATTTTGCTACTGTTATGAATCGTAATGTAAATATCTGATATGCAGGATGTATTTTCATTGTTACAAATTGAACATAACTTACAGGTTGAGAACCACTGTTGTATACACTACTTGATATGATGTTAATTATGTTCAGTCAGTAATGCCATTTTCAAACTTTAGAACTTCTCAAGACTTCCAAATAATTTCTAGCTTTAACATTTAGGAAATAACAACTCATTCAAAAAAAAATTTCCCTAAGTGGCTTTAGGCTTCAACCTTTTTTTTTTTATGTGCAAACAAGTCAAGAGAAAACATTAGAAAAATTATATTGACACATAAAGTGAAAGAATGACATCTGAGGGCAGAGCCAAGATGGCAAAGCCAGGAAATTGCTTCAGCTCTCCCCAGGCTCCTCAGAAGCAACATTAAATCAAGCCTCTAAAAGAATTCTGGAGTGACAGAATCCACAAAAAGATGGAGTGAAACAATTTTCTAGCCCAAGATAACTTAGGAAGACTTCAGGAAAAGTTTGTCTCATTTGGGCAAAAGGGGAACTTAGCCCAGTACAGGTGGTGTCTGGGCAAGCAAATAGGAGTATCTTAGTCACAGCACAGATCAGCAGCTGAGGATCCCCGGTTCTGGCTCAGCAGGACAGCTTTGGGGTGTCCAACCCCAGTGCAACAGGCAAACTGCCAGCCCTGGAACTGGGACAAAACAGGGATCACTAGGCCAGACCAACCTAGTGCAGTGGGCAAGTTGCCAAGCCTAGAGGCCCTTCCACAGAAAGCCAGAGACTAGGTCCCTGGCTCCCAGTGCAAGAAACTTGGGACAATGTCTCCTGTGCCCCAGGATCAGAGCTCAACTTTTTAAAAAATGAGCAAAAAACAAACAAATGAAAAAGACCCACGACCATAGAAAGCTACTATGGAAACAGGAAGATCAAAACAGAAACAGAAGAGAACAATGTCAAAATGACTACATGTGAAACCTCAAAGGGAAATATGAATTGTTCTCAAACCCAAAAAGTCTTGTTGAAAGAGCAGAGAAAAGCAGACTATTTTTTTCTTTTCTTTCTCTCTCATATTTTCTCCCATTCATTATAATTCTTCTATAAAACATAACTAATGTGAAAATGTGTTTAAAAGGAATGTGTAGAGCCCATACCAGATTGCTTCCCATCTTAGGGAGGGAGTATGGAGGGAGAGGGAGAAAATTTAAAACTTATGGAAATGAATGTTAAAAACTAAAAATAAATAAATTGGAAAAAAAAATTTAAATCAAGTAAGAGGTAGAAGAAAAACTGGAAAAATAAATGAGAGTTAAGCAAGAGGATTATGAAAAAAGAGTCAAGAGCATGGAAAAGGAAACATAAAAATTTACTGAAGAAAACAAGTCCTTAAAAAATTCTATTGGCAAAATGAGGGGGAAATCTGCTGAAGAAAATAACTCTATTAAAAATAGATTTGACCAAATGGAAAAGGAGATACAAAAGGAAACTGAAGAAAATAATTTTTTAAAAATTAGAATTGGGCAAGTGGAAGTCAACAACTCTATGAGACATTAAGCATCAGTCAAACAAAATGAAAAGAAGGAAAAAGTAGAAGAAAATGTAAAATACCTCATTGGAAAAAAAACACCTGACCTGAAAATTACATCCAAGAGAGAAAATTTAAGAATTATTGGACTACCTGAAAGCCTTAACTCCTCCTCCCCTCTAAAAAAGAGCCTAGATAGCATCTTTCAAGAAATTATCAAGGAAAACTGCACTTACAACCTGAAACTAGAGGGTAAAACAGTCATTCAAAGAATTCACTGATTATCTCCTGAAAGATATCTCAAAATGAAAACACCAAGGAATAACATAGCCAAATTCCAGAACCATCAGGTCAAGGAGAAAATACTGCAAGCAGCCAGAAAGAAACAATTCAACTATCAAGGAGCCACAGTTAAAATTTCAAAGAATTTAGTAGTAAAAGAACAGAGGGCTTACAATATGATATTAGGGAAGTCAAAACAGCTTGGATTACAACAAAGAATCAACTACTCAGCAAAATTGAAAAGAATCTTTCAAGTGAAAATCTGACAATTTAAGTGAAATGGCTGAATATTTGCAAAACTATAAACTGCCCATATTAACAGAAGAGGAAATAAAACATTTAAACCACCTATTTTAGAAAAAGAAATTGAACAAACCTTCAATGAACTCTCTAAGAAAAAATTGCCAGGGTCAGATGGATTTAAAAGTGAATTCTGCTAAATATTTAAAGAACAATTACTTCCAATACTATATAAACTATTTGGAAAAATAGGTGAAGAAGTTTTATGACACAAATAGGTACTGATATTTGAACCAGGAAGAGCTAAAACAGAGAAAGAAAATTATAGCCAATATCACTAATGAATATTGATGCAAAAATTTATATAAAATATTAGCAAAGATACTACAGCAACTTATTATGAGGATAATACACTATGAACAGGTGGGATTTTTACTGGGAATGCAGGACTGGTTCAATACTAGGAAAACTATTAGCATAATTGACCATAATGATAATAAAAGAACAGAAATTTTATGATCATCTCAATAGAAGCAAAATAAAAAAAGTGTTTGACAAAATACAGCTCCCATTAGTATTAAAAACAGTAGAGAGGATAGGAATAAATGGAACTTTCCTTAAAATGATGAGTAATATCTATCTAAAACCATCAGCAAGCATTATCTGTAATGCGGATGAGCTAGGAACCTCCTCAATAAGATTAGGGATGAAAAAAGGATGTCCATTATCACCACTATCATTCAATATTGTACTAGAAATGTTAATTTTAGCAATGAGAAAAGAAGAAATTGAAGGAAATAAACTAGGCAATGGGGAAGCAAAACTATCACTCTTTCCAGATGATATGATGGTATACTTAGAGAACACTAGAGAATTAACTAAAAAACAATGAACAACTTTAGCAAAGTTGTAAGATATAAAATAAACTCACAAATCATCAGCATTTTTTAATATTACAAACAATGTCCAGCAGTGAGAGATATAAAGAGAAATTCCATTTAAAATAACTGTGGATATTATAAAATATTTGAGAGTCCTCCTGTCAAGACCTGACTTTATTTGCCTGATTTAAGCAATTGGAAAAATATCAATTGCTCATGTGTAGGCCAAGCTAATATAATAAAAATGACAATTGTACACAAATTAACTTCCTTATTCAGTGCCATACCAATCAAAACACCAAAAATATTTTATAGAGCTAGAAAAATTAATAAAAACACTCACCTAGAAGAACAAAAGGTCAAAAATAATAAAGGAATTAATGGAGGAAAAAAGCAAAGAAAGGTGGCCTAGCCATACCAGATCTAAAACTATATATAGATCAGCAATCATCAGAACTATTTGGTCCTAGCTAAGAAATAGAGTGGTGGATCAGTGGAAGAGATTATGTACACAAGACAGAGTAGTAAATTATTATAATAATCTACTGTTTGATAAATCCAAAGACTCCACGTTCCAGGATAAGAACTCACTGTTTGAAAAAAACTACTGGGAAAACTGGAAAATAGTATGGCAGAACCTAGACACAGACCAACATCTCACATCTTATACCTAGATAAGGCCAAAATAGGTACATGATTTAGAAATAAAAGGTAATATTCTAAGTGAATTAGGAGAGCAAGGAATAAATTACCTGTCATATCTATGGAGAAGGGAAGAATTTATGACCAAACAAGAGATACATAACATTATGAAATCCAAAATGAATAATTTTACTTACATGAAATTAAAAAGGTTTTGTACAAACAAAGCCAATGCAGCTAAGATTAGAGAGAAAGCAGAAAACTAAGAAACAATTTTTACAGCCAGTGTTCTGATAATAAAAGGCCTCATATCTAAACTATATAAAGAATTGAGTTCAATTTATAATAATAAAAGTCATTCCCCAATTGATAAATTGTCAAAGGATATGAACAGGCAGGTTTCAGATGAAGAAATTAAAGCTTTCTATGGTCATATAAAATGCTCTAAATTACTATTGATAGGAGAAATAGAAATTAAAACAACTATGAGGTACCACCTCACAACTATCAGATTAACTAATTTGACAGAAAAGTAAAATAAAAAATGTTGGGGAAGATGTGGGAAAATTGGGACACTAATGCATTGTTGGTGGAGTCATGAACTGATCCAGCCATTCTGGAGAGCAATTTGGAACTATGCCCAAAGGATAATCAAACTGTATATATCCTTTCATCCATTGATACCACTGCTGGATCTATATCCCGACAACACACACCCTCCCCATAAAAGGAAAAAGAACTTATTTGTACAAAATATTTATAACATCTATTTTTGTGGTGGCAAAAAATTGGAAATTGAGGGAATACCCATTAATTATAAAATGACTGAACAAGTTGTGGTATATGAATGTAATTCTATTGTGTTGTAAGAAATGATGAGCAGGTAGATTTCAGAAAAACCTGGAATGACTCACATGAACTAATGGTGAGTGAAGTGAGCCAGAACCAGGAGAACATTGTATACAGTAACAGCAATGCTGTATGATGATCAGCTGTGATTGACTTAGCTCTTCTCAGCAATACAATGATCTAAGACAATTCCAAAAGACTCATGACAGAAAACAGTATCCACATCCAGTAGAAGAACTAAACAGTTTGAATGCAGATCAATGCATATTATTTTTTACTTTTGTTTTTTTCTTTGTTTTGTGGCTTTCCCCTTTTGTTCGGTTTTTTTTTCTTTTACAACATGACTAATGTGGAAATATGTTTACATGATTGTATATGTACAACCTACATCAGATTGCTTGGCATTTGAGGAGGTGGAAAAGGAAGCAGGAAAAAAACATGAATTTTAAATCTTATAAAAATGAATGTTGAAAACTATCTTACATGTAATTGGAAAAAATAAAATACCAAAATATTTACCCCCAAAAAATTAAGAAAAGAAAGAATGACATCTGCTCAATTCTGCATACTTTCAAGGTCATTTGTAATGATCAAAGAGGACTTCTTGGACATAGTTTGTTTTCCTTTTAAAAAAAAATAGGTAAATGTAAGAAGAAGAGAAAATAACTGCTTAATAATTAAAAAAAGAAAAGAAAATATTAATATATACCAAAATAGGACATTAAAAGTATTGAAATATAATATATATATTAAATATGAAAACAATAAAAATGAACTATTTCCAGTTTTTCACAGCTTACTTTACCTACAACAATATTTTACATATAGTAGGTACTCAACACATGTTTATTGAGTGAATGGTTTGTAATGAAAAAGCCCAAACACTGTGTTTTATCAAGATCCGGGATGATGGCCAAGAGACTAATTATAAAGGACTGGGATAGTGCCAAGAAATCTACAGTAACATAATGGTACCTAAGATGTTTGGCAAATCTATAGAAAGATAATTATTACCTTATTGATAAACCTGCAGAGTTTTAAAAATGTAGTCTTTTTTTCCCCTCTGGCATGTACAATTAATTAAAAGTGACAGAATTGGCATGTTTGGGAGTGTATACGCATGTGGGTATACCGTATACACAGTAGATATGTTTTTTTTTTAGTGCCAGTCCCCGTGTTTGTTTTCTTTTTTTTTTTATGGTAAATCAAATACGACTTTAAATAAATTAAGGAAGCTTTTGATAATATTCATTTGAATCCATATGCAAACTCATTTTAGAACAAATAATAATATCTTAGTTTTCCATAGGATTATATACCAAGAGCTAGAAGAGACCTCAAAGGTATCTAGTCCAAACCTTTCATTTAACAGATGAAGAAACTGAGGCCTAGTGAGGCTAAGTGACTTATTTTCCTTGTACATCTGAATTTTCAGGTATTTGATTATCTTGAAAAAATTTACACCAATATTTTGTAATGGGGAGGGAAGAAAATATTAAATAGACTTTTTGCTATATTAATATGTAGCATTATCATAACTACTCTATCATATTATTATATCTATTTTCCACATATAACTTTTCAAAATTTGTAGTTCTATTCTTTTGTTCCTTAAGTAATAAAAAAAAGTTGTGTATAGATTCTATGAGATCTTACAAATACAAATGTAAATAATTGTCAATATCCAGTTTTCCACTTTGCTCATTTGTGATGGTATCTTGACATCCCCATAGCACTTGTCGGTGTGGAGCTGGTGATGTTGTATGGTGAGTGCTGCCACGTTTGTAATGTTTTACTGTGGAGGTGAAAGACCTCTTCTAGAACTTTTTAGTCCAGTGGATTCTCAGCCTGCTGCTGCAGATGTCTTTAGTTATAGCACAGTTTTCTAGAGTAATGTCTTTTCTGTTTCATTATGTTTCCCCTCCCAGGATAAGCTGATCACTGACAATCTCATCAAGCTGTTTAACTCAGCCTTGCATACTCAAAGCCTTCCAATTCTCTCAGCCTCTAATTGGAGAGCTGGAGGATAAAACACTAAATTCCATGAAAAGCTTACCTTTCAGTGACCTCGTTTTGTGACTTTCTTGGCAAAGACATTGGAGTGGTTTGCCATTTCCTTCTCCAGCTCATTTTACAGACGAAGAAACTGAGGCAAAAAGGTTTAAATGACTTTCCCAGGGTCACATAGCTGGTATCTGAGGCCAGATTTGGACTTGGGTCTTCCTGACTCTCGGGTACTCTACCCACTGTGCATTTAGCTGCCCCTGACACAAAGTAGGCACTTAATAAATGTTTATTGAATTGAAATTCATTGGATTCTTTACCTGATTGCCCCTTCCTCTGTATACTATAGGCAGAAAGTTTCCTCTTCTTCAATAGCTTCATGCTCCTTTCCCTTCTCCCACAAATAACTAAAAAACTCTTTTAAATCCTTTTTCTTTACACTTGCTCTGAGATTACTTACTGAATTAAAGCTAGCCTCTTAGTCTCTTCATAATTCATTAGTTTTCAGCTTTTTCCTTCCCCAGAAAGATGAAGGTAAAGAATCCCATCTGTCTCTTAGCGATTGATGACACAGCAAAAACTAGCTTATAGGACGTTCTGTCAACCTGAAGATTGTTAACAGGGCACTTCCAAGCTTTGCCACCATGACCTAGTTTTACTGTTCACTAGCTGTTATGACCTTGGGTAAGTGACTTACCACCTCTGGACTGAGATTCCTCCTTTTTAAATCAAAAGGTTTGTGTTAGATGATCTCAAGGACCCTTCAATCTCTAAACATGGAATTTTATCATCTGATGTTTGCCCCTGGGTGTTACAAGCCCCCAAGGACTGCTTGAGTCATATAAGAAACACTGAATTCAGTTCACCATAATATTAAAACTGGAATTTCTTATATAGGATTGAGTAATGATATTAGTGATAATTCTCTCAAGTCATATTTTAAAAACAACAACAACAAGCCAGTAACTTTACAATTCTGGGCCAGGTTGTAAGGATAGCTAAAACAATGTAGGAGTTGAAGCACTACAGTGTTTTAAATATCAATATGAACTGCAACAGGACATGCTGAAAAGACATGAGAGTTTCTTCATCAATTCCAATGCCCTCAATCCCTCTAAATTCTGGATACAAAATTAGTAGATTTTTAAAGGGAGGGAACAGCTATCACATATTAGCTGAGTTTAGTTGTATTATGTCTCTGTGGCACAGTAGATAGACTGCTGGGCCTAGAGCAGTGGTTCTCAACCTTCCTAATACCGCAACCCTTTAAAACTCGTATGTGGGTATATCTGCATGTGGGTGGACCCATCTGGAGACGGATAGAGGAGTGGTGTCTCGGTTCCTAAGACCATCAGAAATATGTGTTTTCCAGTGGTCTCAGGCCACCTCTGTGAAAGGGTTGTTTGACCCCCAAAGGGGTCACGACCCACAGACTGAGAACCACTGGCCTAGAGTCAGTAAGACTTATCTTTGTGAGTGCAGATCTGGTCTCGGACACTTATTAATTTTGTGACCCTGGTCAAGTCACTTAATCCTGTTTGCCTCAGTTTCCTCATCCATAAAATGAGCTGGAGAAAGAAATGGCAAACCACTCCATTATCTTTGCCAAGGAGACCCCAAATGGGGTCACAGAGAGTCAGACACAAATGAAACAACTGAACAATAGCAAACAACGTGAGTCTCTGTGCAACATACCTGTCAATTTTCTATGGCAATTCCTTTGAGGGCAGAAACAATACCAGAGGTTAATTTACTCTGTATAAAACTCTGTATGATACAGGTGGTTTGATGATGATTTAGTGCTATCTAGCCGGGAAAATTGGATCTACACATGCATCCGAGAAACACTCTCTATTATAAACTGAAGTTTAAAAAGAGTTCCTGTCTAATTTTCTTAATATATCCAATCTCGAAGATAAATGACCGAACATCAGCAAGAATCAATTTCAAGCACAGGAGGAAATAGATTTATACATTCCTTGGGGAAAAAAAGACATCAGAAGGCCTGTTTAACCTGAACAGTTACCCTTAGGGTAACAGGATAGATTAAGTTTAAGGTGAAATGGTCTATTTGGCTAGATGTTTCATTTTGCTGGATATGGGCAAGATTAAACTCTGGGTCACAGACTATAGACCAGGACTTTTGCTGGTAATTGTTGTTAGTTGATATATATCTGTTCTCATCTTCTTGGGATGCACAGGAATTAGGAAATGCCTGATTCAATTAACTATTCCCTTCAAGGAACAAGATGGCCTTCCCCCTCCATTGAATCTGGTAGAACATCTCTCACTCAAAGGGTTAATGGAATCTTGAAGACAGTTTTCAAAGTTAGATAATTAGGGCCTAGAGATTTTTTAGGATTAAGTGACTATCATCATACAACCCTACTCCCTAGAATGTATGACGCCCTTTTTGATTCTTACATTAATTTTAATTAAGTCAGATGGTGCAAGTTATGAAAATTATCTACTAAATTGTTTTATGGCAATTTTTAACCAGCACTCCTTCCCACCTCTCATTCCCAACCCCAGACTGATTCTACCTCCTTTTCCTCTATGATAGAGCCTATATTAGTATTCTATTCCAGTTTTAGCTAATTGTGAATTAGCCTCCAGATTTGTCTCAAGCTAGATAGAACCACAGTAATTTTACAAGAGTTGACATTCAGTCCTTTTCTCCCTTCACATGCTTGTTTCTTTTCTCTTCTCTCTATGCCAAGTGGGTTCCACTAGATTTGTATGGTGCATGATTTTACCTGGCAATGGCATCTGGACCTCACTGAGGTACAACTAGTTTGGCCACTTAACAAACCATGCTTGGGGGCTTTTATTTTGATACCTGTGGAATAAAGATAAACTCATATTTTCATTATACATTTCATATTTTATTTATCTTATATTTTAGGGAGAAAAAAATCACATTTCATTAATATATTGGATGCAGAAGCACAATTGAGAGAGAAAGGGGTACTTAAAGGGTAATAACAAGCACCTCCTTTAAAATTCACACTTGGTTTAGTAATGATTTTTGTGACTTGAAAAAATGTGGGTAAAATTCTCATTCAGTGTAACTCTGAGGAAGAATGCCCTAAGCATAACATGGGATGAGAGCCTCAAGCATTATACATTTGTCATCAAGAATAATGCATTTCCTGTTTCACCTGGTTAATCAGAACTCTAAGATCAATGCACCTTTCTTGAAATTAATGTGTAACCTTTAATTCTAGTGGAAAGAGCTGGGGGGTTGAAATGTTGAGTATTCCACTGTGTTTTAGCATTAGGTATATATTAGTGCTTGAGATCAGGAATACAAGAGTATAACATGATGTAGAGAGGAATACTTTAAAATAGCATGCATATATAAAAGTATCCACTTATTACAGGATATTGCAAAGTAGGCAATTACAGGAGCAGAAGAAAACTCTATAATCTCTGAGTCTAATCTTATAGTAAGGCAGAGATGAAACAAGTCCTTTACCTTACTAGGTATGTTCTTGTCAGAGGAGAAAATTCACTTTAAATCAGTGTGTCTCACCTTTGAGAAGGGTATTAACCCTTTGAAGGCACTAGGTCCTATCTTCAATCAATTGTCAATGATTTAAAAGGTTTGTAAATATTAGCACTCCTCACCAAAACAATGTTCTTCTTCATTATCAGGTCTATTATCTCACTAAATCAGAAACATATATATTTTTTTTTGGACAGAGGAAGGCAAGGCAATTGGGATTAAGTGACTTTCCCAAGGTCACACAGCTAGTATGTGTCTAGTGTCTGAAGTCACATTTGAACTCAGGTCCTCCTTACTCCAGGACTAGTATTCTATTCATTGTGCCACCTAGCTGCCCCAACCATCCTTAAGCTAGATACAGGAAGAAAAAAAAATCATTATTGCTGCATTTTATAAGCAGGGAAACAAACAATGAAGGCATTGAAATAGTCTGCTTGAATCAAATACTTCCCTTCATTTTACCCCTAGCCAAACACAAATTTGAAATTTTGCCTTAGCAGTTGCTAAATCAGAAATGTTTTAGAGACATTAAAATGATTCCTGCAAAAATCAACTTGATTGCGCAAGTAAATGTAATAGAAGTCACCTTTCCATTTTTAGACATAGAATTGTAATAAGCAAACTGTAGGTTTAGAGAGCTGTGATTGATAGAGGATATAACAGATTGCATCTTTGGTAAAGTTTTAAGCCTAGTATAACTCCATCTATGTTAGAATGCAGAGCACATCATTAGATGAAAATGGATGAATGAATGTGGGAGTTTTTCTTTGAAAATAATATTTAAAGACATAACATTTTAAGAGTTTGAGCATGTAATGTCACTTTTTTTCTAGTTGAAAACTCAAGGACTTGGGGGAAAATAACAAAAAAAAATATTTTAATGACACACCATTGAGCTTATCTTTACAGATGTATGTTTATATGGTATATTATGCATCTATATATAATGCACACATAAAGCTATTGATATGGATATATAGATATAAATATATTTATGTCTAAAGCCTATGAAAGGAAATTGTAGAAGAGTCCTGAGAACTCTGTAATAGTCAAAAAAAAAAAGGGCAAAGGAAGTAGATGATACAGATATAGATATTGGCAAAGATGAGAGTTATTTATATAGATGTAGCTAGAGATATTGAGATATACTATATGTCTATATCTCTATCTGTAACTATCCTCTCTTTTACGTGCTATTATAAAGTTTTTTAGATTCTTCCACAACAACCTTCCATAGGCTTTCAACTTTGTGGACCCTTAGAATCCAGTAGGGAAGGGGGCACAATTTGCCAACATTTTTTCAAAGGATGCTATTTGACCATTCTTATTTCTTTCTTCTTACATTCTAAATACTTTTCAGAGCTAAAACAAACATGATTCATCTGAAGTCACACCTTTTGTATGATTCAATAAGTGTATTATTCTTAATTTCACAGTCTTGAAATACCATAAAATGGCTTTCAGTCTCTCTTCATTATTTTTTTTTTCCATTTTCCCTCATCTCTCTGTGTATCAGAAACCAGGAAGGATTATGTTTATGGCATAATTGGAATTCTTACAGAATTACAGGATTAGTATTTAGAGCACAAGTGAAAACTCTAAGAAATAATTTATTGTTTACCTTAGTCAAGAGATATTTTCAGTTAACCATAGGAGAGAAAACTTGGTGAAATGATTTCTCTCAGTACCTAAAGAATGAGTGAATCAACAGTGGATAGATCTGCTCCCTCCTTCCAACCCCCAAGTTGCAGTGTTGATCCTCCTTAGAAGAACAATACTGCCTTCTCAAATTTCAAGAACCTCTTCTGGGTCATCTCTCTGGTCCTGCCATGTTTATCAAGGAAGCAATATATTGATATACGCTTCCTCATTTTAAGTCACGTTTATCTAGATTAAACAAGCAGTAGAACAAGACAGACCTCAAAAACTAAGAATATAGAATGAATTTCTGGGCAAAAGTAAAGCATCATACTTTAGATTTATGCAAATAAGATACTAACATTCTCTAACACTACCCTTAACAAAGCAATATTCTAAGTATTGTCTTGGCTTTTTGTAATATAGAATTGGAAATGGAGGAGGCAGTTGAAAACCCATTTTTTAAAAAAGCATGGATCTGTACTTGTTTGAGGAAACAGTTCTTGAAAGAATCTTCAGAGAAAAGTGATGTTTTGATTGTGAAAAATTCTCTCACATGTTATTCGTATGCTACTAATAAAAAGTGATAGCATTGGCAAAATAACAAGCGATATTAGTGAAAGCATTTAGAAAATAATGCCATAATGAGAACTCACATATAATGATTAAATTTGAGCTGTGATCTCTCCCAAAAGAATACACCCTTGGGACAAATCAATTAAAATTTTGAAAAAAAAAATACTGTCAACAAGAAAACAGAACATAAAATTAAGCAACACCTGGAGTCAAGAAAAGCATTACATTTTAAATCTCCAGTTATAAGAACATAACATTTCCTACCATGCCTCTAGTCCCCATTAAACAAACAAAAAGAGGATTTGGGTTCTTTTTTCAGGGGCCCATTGCTCAATTTGCCAAAATTTGAGGCTAAGTGTAACACAAAGCACACTTTTCAGTAACAACCCCAGATGTGCTGAAGATATATGAAAAGCAAACTGTGCGATTCACATTGAGAGCAGTCGTGTCATACCACAGGAAAGTGTTTGAGGCCCAGGAATTAGTTGGGTCACGTGGAGGTCAGAGCATATTGCACTGTCCCTGGCCAGGGGATACTGCATTGGTTTAAGACTCTCTTGCGTGGGGTTACTTGCTGTTCCTGATTGGCGTCTCCACACCCTGGGGCCTTCATATCCTTGTGATTGCGCGCCCCCTCTCACAATTCTGTTCAGCTGGGCTCTATCACGTGTGGTATGAGGATCTGGAGTCTATTTAAGACCTAGGCCTTGGAGGTATCTTTGAAGCCTGCCTTAGTATATGGCTTTAAGGCTTCCCCATGGAGAGACATTAATAAACTTTTCTGTTTGGACCTCTGAGCCATGACTCTTCTGTCCTAAAAGGTACGCTAGCGTCATTGAGTTGGGTGTGTAACCAGTTGCCTCTGCTGGTAAGTTAGAGCACTCTAAGAGAGAACCCTGATAGCAAACGAAGGTCATTTTTGTGTCTATGAAAAGAAGAAAAGAAATCAAATTTCTGCAAACAGAAAAAAGAGTGAAAATGTTAAATTATTCATAAAAATTGACTGTATTACAAAACCTCCTCCTTGAGAATTGAAAGCATATATCTCCTTTATAACTTGATCTTGAATCTCCAGAAAACATTTTCATACCACAAGCTTTAAATTCAAAGGATGACTGGGGAGAATTATATAAAGCTCAATCAGTAAGTGTAATTATTTAAGAGGTTGATAACTACGGCATTGAATTGCCACTTGAAAGCATGTGGACAGACATTCAAACTCTGTTTGATGTTAAAAGTTTAATTTTTAGATTCCTGGCAATCTATATGAAAACAAAATATTAGACTTTTAAAATGCTGTTACAGAAAGTGAATCTTGACTGTCTTGTTTTGAATATAACTGATAATAAAATGAAATATTCCAAAAATGTAGGGTATCCATAGGCAGGTAGGTGACATAGTGGATAGAGTGCACCATCTGAAGTCAGAAATACTTAGCTTCATGACTTCAAATCTGGCCTCAGGCACTACTAACTGTGTGACCTTGAGTAAGTCACTTAACCCTGTTTGACTCAGTTCCTCATCTGCAAAATGAACCCCCCCCAAGTATCTTCACCAAGAAAACCCCAAATTGGGTCACAAAGAATCAGATAAGGCTGAAGAACAACAACAAAAATCATATCCTTAGCTCAAGTTGGATAATATTAGGGGCATTACATGTGCCCTCCCCTTACTGAATTTCTGGGAGTAGGATTTTTATAAGTCAAATCAATAAGTGATGTGAAAGCAATTATAATGCATTCCATTTAAATATTTTATCATTCTCCCTTTGTGCAGAGAGGTTTGTCATTTGCATTGTAACTTTCTCGCTGAAAGCAGATAGCATTTATGTTGTGGTGTCATTAGCACTGAGCTGTTGGGAGCAAGTTGTCTTGACATCTGTTTACACTGGTATTTATTTTTACAGAATAAAGACAGTCACTCCTCAGTTTTCTATAAAAGATCTAAATTGTTTTACTTATACACTGAATGAATAAAGAGAATAAATTATAGCTTTAGATTGGGGAAAAAAGTGGTAGGTAGAGAATGTTGAAAGTATGAGAAAACTTAAAAGGGGAGTTATGCCAAATGTTTTAAGCTTACCGTATTTAAAAGTTTGTTATTTGTGAATTGAGAGTGACCATGGAGAGCTTAATATAAATGTCTACAATTTCGTTTTGGTACTTAGCTAAAAGCTGCCATAGTTTTCTAATACTAACTTTGAAACCATAATTTTCATAGTTCACTAATATTGATATTCGGGCCCAATTTCCTTAAAAGGACCAAAAATTGGGGCAGCTGGGTGGCTCAGTGCATAGAGCACCAGCCCTGGAGGCAGGAGGACCTGAGTCCAAATCCAGCCCTTAACACAAAAAACTAGTCGTGTGACCTTGGACAAGTCACTTAACCCCAACTGCCCTGAAAAATTTTTAAAAATTAAATAAATAATTAAAATTTTTTTAAAAAGGACCAAAAATTTGAGGGGGTTGGGTCCTTAAAATAGATCAATTGGCAGATAGGTAGGGCAGTAGATAGAATGCTAGTCAGGAAAACCTGAGTTCAAATCCAGCCTGATACTTCCTAAGTGTGTTACCCTGAGCAAATCTCTTAACCTCTCTGAACCTCAATTTCCTCATCTATACAATGGGGATAGTAATAATACCTATCTCACAGTTTTTGTGAGGTTCAAATTAAATGAAACATATAGTACTTTGCAAACTAAAAATGCCATATGACTCCAGTTCATTTTACAGATGAGGAAACTGAGATAAAGAGGGTTAAATGACTTGTCCAGGGTCACATACCTAGCAAGTGTCTGAGGCCAGAATGATTTGAAGTCAGGAAGACTCAACTTCCTGACTCCATGCCCCCCACTAGTTGCCTTTATAAGTGCTAGTTATTGTTATTGCTATTCTTATCACTGAAGGCGCTCTTTTCAGTGTTGCAAATTAGCAACTTATGCTCACCTTCTTATCCTATTTGATTCTTCCTCAAATTCTTAATTTCTACTCAATACAGAGGTACAATAATTTTTTTTTACCTAAAGCAAATTGCATGAACACCCCTAAATGAACTTTTTAAGGCAAGGACTCACTGCATAAGAAGAAAGTTTAAGCTTTAGAAGAATCTAAATGAACTGACTTAAAAAAATAGTTTTCTAGCTATCCTTGTATTCCCTGAACCCCAAAGTCTGAGAACACACATGAGAAATGGGGGGGGGGACAGGGACCCCAAAAATCCCCTACCCAAGAAAAATCAAAACACAGAGGTATCTTGAAGAAGGAACAGGAAGTTTTATTGTCCTCTCCGTGGTGGGGATCAAGGAGAGGAGGCCTGTTATAAAAGACAGAACAAGAATTTATACCCTGACTCAGTCAAACACCCTCCTATACCCCTGTCTGCCCCTTCTCCCATTGGTTGGGAGGCGGGCTCTTAGGCTTGATGAAAAACTTTCCCAGATGGTGAATAATGAAGAAGCCTGCCACATTTCTCATGTCTGTAGTACCTTTCCCTTCATCAGAAGCACCTAGGCAGCATAGTAGATAGAATTTTAGGAATCTCTTAGCCCTTCCCCCTTCTTCACATTGTGGGTTGCCAAATAAGGACATGGCTGGGAGGTGGGATAGGAAACCAGGGTACTGTTCATGTCCTTATTTGGCAACCCACAATGTGAAGAAGGGGGAAGGGCTAAGAGATTCCTAAAATTCCTGAAGGGCTTAAGGCTGATCAACAGCAAGGGAAGGGGGCTAAGGGTCCTAGGTTGTGTAATTTCTTAGGAAATCCAGGACTCAAGTCTGTCCAGTCTTACAAAAGTCTCTGGTTTCCAGATAGTTTCTCTCCCTTCTCATTCTTACTTCCCTCTGTATCACTTTGTATATTTGTTTAGCTATTCTTTAGTTCTTTGCTATTAGCCCCTAAAAGGTTCCTATCCATGTTTTCATGTACATATCAGAACTTTTTGTTTATATCTGACATCCTTTTGGTACATGCCAAACCTTGGGCTCTCTGAGGCAAAGGATGTAAACATTTCAGTCACATTTTTTTTTTAGCATAATTCCAATTGCTTTCCATAATACAGAATTCCTGAATTACAGTTGAAGCAATTCAAAGCTCCAACATTATTTTAATATTCCTATTTTTCTATAGCCCTCTAATATTGACTGTTCCAATCTTGGTCATCTCTGTCAGTTTGTTGGGAGTTAGGTGAAAACCTCAATAATTTGATTTGCATTCCTCTTATTTTAAGTGATTTGGAGAAGTCATTCATAGTTGTTTTTGTTTTTGACATTTTACAATGGTTTTAAAAACTATTCAAATTCTTTGACCACTTAACCATTTAAATGCAGTGGTTCTCAACCTTCCTAATGCCAGGACCCTTTAATACTCATATGTGGGTGTATCTGCATGTGGGCAGACCCAGATGGATAGAGGAGCTATGTCTCAGTTCCTAAGACCATCGGAAATATGTTTTCTGATGGTCTTAGGTGACCCCTATGAAAGGGGTTCATTCGACCCCCAAAGGGGTTGTGATCCACAGGTTGAAAGCTGTTGATTTAAAGAATGACTTTTGATCTCTATCAGAAATATTTGATGCAAACAATTTTCCAAGCTGAAAGCTTCTTTTTGTTTTTCCTAGTTGTGTTAATTATACTTAAGCAAAAGCTTTTCCATGTCAATTAATATGAATTTTCTACTTTATCTTTTGTAATTGTTTCAATTGCTTGTTTAAGAACTCCTCATCTGGTATTAGCTATGAAGGTCATCTTGTCACATCATTCCTGACTTTTTTTTTATGTTATGACCTTTAATATTCAAATTATGTTTCGATTTTTTCCAGCAATTTCACCAAATTGGGAATTCTTCCCCAAGTAATCTCTGTTCTATGAGTTATCAAAATCTGGATTACATAATGTATTTGTAATGAGTGCAACATATTTTAAGAGATATATATCTAACTAAAATGTATAGAGAATATACGACCTCTCTGTGTTAATTTTTAAGAAAGCTTTTGACTCTAGAGTAAAATGTAGCCAGACTATCCTTAAACTAAGGTTCTCTCACATATACATCAAAATTATACAAAATTTTAGTATGTATTCAACAATTAAAATGGTTCAAAGAAGACTGAGGATCAGTATATGGGGGTGGCAGTTTCCTTATCTATGAAATTTGAGTTGGACTAATTCATCTCCAAGGTCCATCCCTGCTTTGACATTCTATGAAAATGACCATAACAAAACAATTTTTTTTTTGCTACCAGCAGAAGTGCAAACACTCTAATGAATGAATTTCCTTATTGACTTCAAATCATTATCTTTAAAATACATAAATGTATAAAATGATTTTTCCACTGTTAGCTGTATTACTTTGGTTAATATGTGATATCCAACGTATTTTTTCTTTTATATTTGGAGAAGCTATGAGACATTGTTGAGTGTCTTAAGAAGTTAGATTCATGAGGTCAGGGAACTAGGTCAGATGGTTTTCATAGGATTTTAGATTTTATACCTTTAAGGGCTATCAGAGATCACATAGTTCACTTTGTTGAAACTGTAGATGAGGAAAAGGGGGCTCAGAAACTTCAAGTGACTTGGCTAATATAATACAGGTAATAAGTAACAGAACTAGGATTCAAATCTAGGTCCTCTGACTACAAATCAAGTATTATTTCCACTGCACAATTTTGTTGCCTTTAATATTATTTCTCTGCTCCAAGAGAAAATAGATCAAGGATCAGGTTTAATATTCTATATGGAAAAATCTATCTCTTACTCATTAGGCATTGTTGTCTCTGGGCAAAACCCTTCAGGAACTCTCTTTTAGCATGTTAAGGATAGAAACTTAGAGAGATGCTCTGACCTAAGAAATATTTTGTATGGTTTACCCACCCATCTTGGGCATCCCAACCTGGACGTTAGACTATGTTCTGCTATTAAAGGATAAACAATTTTCCAGGATGTCCTGATCTGAAGTCACCGAGTTACCTCAGATAATGACCTTCTTGGTGAGTCACCACCTAAATATTAGCAATTATCCTCTAGTCAAAGACTTCCCCACAAGAATGCCCACTTAACATGACTTGTAGGGTTCACTGAAGACCAAAGGGTGAGTGGCTGGCCCTGGTGACATGATTTCCTAGATCATTTCCTTCCTTCAGTCTCACCCCTTCATCTGAGAGGGATTCTTGCTGTTTTGGCTTGAACAAGGATCCTCTGTGTCCCACAGTCTGCAGATAATATTATTGTTTTGCTCCTTGTCCTTTCTTATCCAAAAAGCAGTCATGACTTCCATATACTATGATCTCTAATTAGATACTATTTAAGAATCATAACCAATTTATTTCTACCAAAAGAAAATCCTTTCTTAGGGTTTTCCCATCCTAGTTCCCCTTCCATTTTAAACATCTTAACTAAACATATTTCTTAACATTTAAGACATTCAGTTTGCTAAATTCATGACCATGCTAACTTTCCCATGTTAATCTATGAGACTGGTATTCCCATTCTCTCAGGTTTTTTTCTAGGCAGTTTGGTGGTACAGTGAGTGGAATGTTAGGCCCTGAAGACCTGTGCTCAAATTAAGCTTCAGAAACTTCCTAGCTCTCTGACCATAGACAAGTCACTTCATGTTTGTGAGTTTCAGTTTTCCTCCATTGTAAAATGTGAATAATAATAACATCTGCTTTCCAGGGTTGTGTAAGAATTAGATGAGATAATACTTATAAAGCAGTTAGCATAGTACCTGATACATTTTTTATTCGGTCATTTTTTTCAGTCGTGTCCAATTCTTCATGATCCCATTTGGGATTTTCTTGGCAAAGATACTAGAGTGGTTTGCCATTTCCTTCTCTAGCTCATTTTACAAATGAAGAAACTGAGGCAAACAGGATTAAGTGGCTTGACCAGGATCACACAACTAGTAAGTGTTTGAGGCTAGATTTGAACTCAGGACTTCCTGACTAGAGAACCAGCACTCTTTTCACTGTGCCACCTAGCTGTCCCATCTGGCACATAGTAGGTACTTAATAAATATTTGTCCTCTCCTTTATTCCCCTACAACTTCTAAAACCAATGAACCATCTTTGGCTTCCTTCCTTCCCTCCCTTTTCTTTTCTTTTCTTTTCTTTTCTTTTTTTCTTTTCTTTTCTTTTCTTTTTTCTTTCTTTTCTTTTCTTTTCTTTTCTTTTTTTCTTTTCTTTTCTTTTCTTTCTCTCTCTCTCCTCCCTCCTTTCCTTCCTCCTTTCCTTCCTCCTTTCCCTCCTCCTTTCCTTCCTCCTTTCCTTCCTCCTTTCCTTCCTCCTTTCCTCCCTACCTTCCTCCCTTCCTCCCTTCCTTCCTCCCTTCTTTCCTTCCTTCCT
>CM053588.1:246654325-246698299 GCA_028646515.1 Pseudochirops corinnae
TCTTTTCTTCCTTTCTTCCTTTTCTTTACTTCCTTCTTTCCTTCTTTTCTTCCTTCCTTCTTTCCTTCTTTTCTTCCTTCCTTCCTTCCTTCTTTTCTTCTTTCCTTCCTTCTTGCCTTCCTTCCTTTTTCTTTCTTTCTTTCTTTCTTTCTTTCTTTCTTTCTTTCTTTCCTTCCTTCCTTCCTTCCTTCCTTTCCTTCTTCCTTCCTTTATTTTTTTTCTTTTTATGCTTCAATAAATCAACTTCAGGTCTATTGTACAAGTCATCACTATTACATTTTCAGCTGGTTCCCAAATTCCAAGTCAGATCCATAGCATATGCCAAAAGAGAAGTCAAAAGAGAAGAAAAAGACAATTGAATGGCTGGAACTTAATCAAAACCTTAATATGAAACAATAACAAATGGATGACTATATGACTTATCCAAGGTCACAAACTTGGTTGGTCATGGAGCTGGGATTTAATATTTAAACCTGTGACTGATTCTAATGTACCTTCTAGGATACCTCTTTAGCTTATTTCATATCTATGGATCCTGAGGTTCAGAGAGGTAAATGATTTGCACAGGGTAATTTGCTAAAGGACAAAGCCAGGATAATGGTGTTTGAAGGATTGTCACCAAAAGAGTGAATGAAAGAAAAATCATTTAAGGGCTTACTTAGTACGTGCAAAGCATTGTTCTAAGTGCTGAGGATAGAAATAGAAAAGCAAGACAGTCCCTCCTCACAAAGAGTTCACTTTCTAACAGAATAGATCAAAGATACAGGTTCCTTTTCTTGGCCACAGAGGCATCTTATTTCCTTAGGAACAATGAGTGAAAATTATAAAAAGGCAAATTCAGACTTGATATATCGAAACATTTCCTAACAAGACTCTCTTTCAACTGGAGCATTAACAGCTTTCTCATGGGGTACTAGTTCCCCACCCCCATTCCGCCTACTGAAGGTTTCTGTTGTTTGTCCTTTATTTTGAACAGGACCAATGACATCATGGGGTGATGTCTTGACCCACCTGTAAATTTAATTTAAGTGAGGAAAAGTTACACAAAATCATCATCCTCACTCTCTATTCCTCAATCATTGAAGTTCAATGGCAAGACAAAAGTCAAGACAACTGATGGTGTTCTGGGATGCAATAGATGACTTTGGTGTCTTTGACTTCTGGTCAAAATTTGAACATTCCGCAGCACCTGCTTCTGTCACCTTCATGGGCATTCAAACACATTGTTCCCTGCCTATTCCATCAGGAGAAATGTTCACATACTAGGGGTAGACATTCCCCTAAGTTAAGGCTTATTGGTTAGCCTCAACCTAGTTTAGCCTATTTACCAAAAGGTTTTCACCAGAGTATGGCCACTTCATATGCAATAGCTACTTGGAGTCACAGGTGAGAGCTGAGTGACAAGTGGACACCAAAGGTAAGTGAGTAGCCCTGAGAAAGACTTGGTGGGCCCTCACAGCAGAGATTCTAGTCCTTACTAAATGCCCCCCCCCCCCACCTCATTCACTAGGAAAAAGCTGAATGAGGGATTGTATGGGATGTAGTAGAGGGGATTCTTGTTTAGGTGTGAGGGGATGCAATGAGGAGAATAAGCCTTTATTCAAGAGTCAGGTACTGTAATTGTTCTAGGTCATACCTGAGCTCTGTTCTAGCTCTAATATTCAGTGGCAACTTCAACAGCCTAATGTGGCCTTAAAGGAGAACTTGAATGGAAAAATCAAAAACAAAACAGATGAAGATTTTTAAAGAGAAGTAAAGAGAAGAGAGTCTTGCAATATAAGAAGCTCAGACTGGGAGGAAGAGATGAGAGTGAGGCAATAGACAGCAGGGAAAGCTAGACTATGGGTAAAGTTGCTCTGGAAGTTTTAGAAGATGGACTGCAGCCCTGAAAGGGGGCAGGGAGGTTCAGCAAATCATTGGGTTGGTAGAACACCAGAGGATTGCAGGAGGGCAATAATCCTAGGGAGAAAATCTGGGCAGGAAGTTCCCTATCTCGTCCCACGATGGCACCTTGAGCCAAATTCCCTTCTAGCCCTACTGCTAGTTATCGTTCAGACAAGAAACTTAATTTCTGCCAGAGCCTTCTTTTATTATCTCCTGTTTTGTCAGTATATTTAACAGCCAACTTGATATGGAAAGTAAAGTAGCAAGAGAGGATGAGCAAAGAGAGACTTCTAACTGAGATTGCAGCCAGAAAAATGGCACCCTGTAGAAAGTAGGAATGAAGGGTTAAGTCAATAGAATGCAATTCCCAGACACAGATTCTGATTTTGGTAGCTGTTCTAAATTTTCTGTTCCCCCCTGTAAACATAATCATTGATCACGTACAGAGGAGAGCTCATTGTGTGCTCTGGGAACAGGCTGATAAAAGCAAATTGTGAGTAGGAGAAACAGATTTAGAAATAGCAAAGTATGCTAAGGAGGAAAGGAGGAATGGATGACTATTTCCTCTAGCTCCACGTGGAGTAGGAAAAAAAAATAAAAAGGACCGTCTTATAGACATAAGGCTCTATATAAAGAGGGTCTAGGTCCCGTGCTATGTGCCAAATATACGATGGCATGTGCTTACTAATTGTTTGCTTAAATAAATTGAATTTAGGAGAACTTTTTATAGTCCGGGATATAATAAAGCATTTTCCTTCTCCCCAAAACTTCTTTCCCACAACTCTTTGGAAAATGGTGATTGTCTAATAGAGATAGTTTCTTTCCAGTATCACCTGATGGTAACTGAAGTTTGTTTCATTTGGTAAATGAACTGATAGAATTATCTTATTGCTTAGGTGGTATCCTATATACATATATTTCAAAGTCTGCTAATTAACATAGAAGGAAATGTGTCTTTACCACTCACATTCACCTTTTGATTATTCATATTTTACAATTCTAAAGGTCCCAAGGACCAGATGATTATTACTTCTTTTGTAAAATAGATTCAAATAATAGATTAAAAATATGAAACTGACATTTGGTTGTTTCTGCCATCTTATCCACTGTCAAAATAGCTATGATCTCCAGAGCAGTGTCTTCTTTTTCTCTGTATTCTGTATGGCAGCAGTTCTCAAACTTTTTTTTTGCTCTCAGGACCCCTTTATACTCTTAAAAATTGTTGAGGATACTTCAAAGAACTTTTATTTAACAACTAGCTCTCCTACAGGAAATATGTAGGCAAAACACATTTTTAAGTTTAATCTGCAATATTAACATTTTGTCCATCACTTTCTTAAGTATAAATAATTAACAAAACAATAAATTGAGCTATGATTTTTTTATGTTTACAGGTTCCTGAGGTGTTAAGTTCTCAAACTGAAAATTTAACAAGCAACTTTTATGAGTCAGTTTGAGTGGTTTCCAAAACATCCCTGAATATATTTCTCCTTATTTGTCATATTAGAAATTAAAACATTGGAGGCAACTAGGTGGCACAGTGAATAGAGCACTGGTCCTGGAATCAGGAGGACTTGAGTTCAAATCCAGTCTCAAACACTTAATACTTCCTAGCTGTGTGATCTTAGGCAAGTAACTTAACCCCAATTGCCCTGCCTTCTCCCCCGCCCCGGCAAAAAAAGAAATTAAAACATCTTAGTATTATTATGAACATAGTTTTTACCTCAAGGGTCCCCTGAAAAGATCTTGGGGAGCCCCAGGGATTCTTATAACAACATTTGAGAACCACCGCTCTGTAGTATCTAATACAATAAAGGCACTGAGTAGGTTCTTAAGAAACATTTCCTTTGATTTGTTATTTTTATGCAAACAACACTATTGAAAACCATTTTCATAACTCTCCTTAAGGAAAAACAACAGGATCCTGAATATAGAATAGCAACAACAGTTTCAAAATATTGTATTTTCTTTTTGAACCTTCCTGGTTTTTTTCTTTCATTTTTAAAAACAACAAACTTAGATCTAAATGTACACCTCCCTGGGTATAAGCCTTGTCTGCTCTTCTTACAACAGGAAGTATTAAAGGATGATAGAAGTCTCTTGTTTGCAAAAAATAATTCCTGGTAGATTTTTTTTTAAAACTTAATTTAAATAGAAATGCAATTGGGAACAATAGGAGACGTGGGAAAGCAATTTAAATAGTATAGACAGGATCCCATTTTTGGAATTAGATAACAATATGTATGTATGCATATATATAAACATATATATATATATACACGCAATGTACATGCACATATAATGTATATATACACATAATATACATGTGTATGTATCTTATGTATATGTATAGACGTGTGCATATTCTTGTGTGTGTGTGTGTGTGTGTACTTTCTCTCCAACTTATCATTACTTTAGGTGACTAACTGACCAACTTAGACTAGATGGTTACATAAAAGGTCAGAGCATCATAGGTTTATAGCTATAGGGGACCTTAGAGGATACCATCACTATCCTTTTATTTTACAGATGAGGAAACCGAATCCCAGAGGAGGTAAGTAACTTGCCCAGAGTCACACAGCTTATCAAATATCTGAAGTAGAATTCCTACCGTATTTCATGTCCAACATTCTATCCACTATCCAGAAACTCTCAAACCCTTTGGTCTCAAACCCTTTTGTAAGTCTTAAAAATTATTAAGGACCCCAAAAAGTATTTGTTTCTGTGGGTTATATCTATAGATATTTATTGAATTAGAAATATTTTAGTTTTATTGACAGCATAATTTTGACCTCAAGGACCCCATAAGAGCACCCTTGGAACTGCTATGGGTCTGTGGACACCACTTTGAAAACCACTGCACTATACCATGCTGACTCTTTTGAGATTGCAAAATGGGAAGAGGGAAAAAAAACAATTTTGTTCTTATTAAGAGCCAGTGATACACCCTCAAAGATTGTAACACCATGGTTATCCAGACAATTCTAAAATAGTTTTTTTTTTTGTTCTCCTGTAAATATTTTGAAGGGCATAAATACCCAAATGAAACTCAAATTAATTGCAGGCCCAAATAGTACATTTGTCAAAAAGGAAGATTACCTTTAGACTAAAAAAGCAAAACAAAACAAAACACTGGTAGTGACTACTGTTTATTCAGCTACCAGGAAGAGAATGTTCTTTAAGTCAACAGATTATTGAACTTGTCATAATGAAAAGCATTAGTGGTCTCTATTTTGGTTCAACAATTGGGGAGGCCTTGTTAAGCATATCGACCTATTTTGTGAAATTTGTCAATAACCTCACTTATTTATGACACCTGCACAAATGAAAACACTGCCTTTTTAGAGCTAGTTAAATTCCTCTTCTAACTGAGATGGCTTTTCAGAGGCTGTGCCAGTTATTTATTCCTTATACAATTAGTAGAAAGTGCAAAGATAATGCCTTAAGCTTGTAGTGTACATCTATTTTGGAATACGAATACAGGATGTTAAGTTGGCTGCACTGTTGAACAGTTGCTCATTAGCTCTCTAATTAATCAGGATATACTGAACGATTCATGGAGCAAATGAGTTTTTTCTTTATTTAATATTATTTACTCTTTGTTTCCATATATGAATATTTAAATGTTATTTTATATGAAAGAATTTTATGATAAAAGTCAAAATATATGTAGACTATGTACCTTAAGAATTGGCTTGAGTTAGAAAAATCTGTCACACAGCTATCAGTTTTTTTTTAGCCCTTGATGTATGTTTTGATGTCATTTGTAAAGCAAAAGATGGCAAAAAGTGAGGCTGAGTTTTTACTGTTTATAAACATCATTCTCTGAGCTTCAAAGTGTGGGATTGACACTTCATAAATGATAATTCAGCACCATTCTGGTTCCCATAAATTAACATTTAAAAATGCTACTTTGAAGAAAATAAGTATTTGAGACATTGCTGAATCTAGAAAGGCACCAAGCAGCAGGCTCCAAGATTAAGGAGGTTTATTAAAATGGAAGGGTTACAGTACAGAATTGGGAGTCATGGCCTCGGCTTGGCTTCTGATTCTATGAATTGTCTCTCTGTGCCTTGTTTTTTCCTATTTATAAAGTGGAAAGTATGCTTGGATATGAAATCCTGAGACCTGTGAGCTGAGATCAAATGGAAAGTGTCTTGGGACAGTAAAGGATTTTTATTCAACACACATCTTACCTTTTTTCACATTGCCTTTTATCTCTACCTACCTATTTATTTCAATGATTGAACATTGGAAGACAGAAGTTTTTGTTATGGTGGTGGTTGCTGTTTGAACACAAAATATCTTCTTATTGCTTCAAGTAGCAGTTGGGATAAATTCTATTCATTTTTCTACTTATCATAAAAGAAAGGGAGCATAGTATTCAGAGAACCATTCTTGGAGTCAGGAAGACCTCAGGTGAAGTCCTGCCCCTGATTCATTCTATCTCTGTGTGAGATGTTACAAAATCTCTCAGTATCTTAGGGAAGTGATGAAAAATTAAAGGTGGCTTGCAGATCTGTACCATTGGACAGATGGAGGAAATTTTCGCACTGGGAGTTCCTAGCACCAATAAATTCAGATGTTGGGACTAAAAGAAAACCCACATACCACTATTCATCACTAAACATCAACAAAACACATAGTATAAAACAGCTTTTTTTTTTTTTTAATTTCAAAAAACCCATACTGATGTAGATTGGTGTCTTTGTGTGGATATAACTAAAAAGACTGGCCTGTTACCAAAAATCCTTTTCACAAAATAAATTCATAATGACTTTCTAATTCTCAAGGGCTCTTTGCAACAATTGGTGTTGATTGTCATTCTGTTTCCAGGTCTCAAAAGCCATCTGAAGTCTCTTTTAGAAAGAAGCAAAACCTCATTCTTGATTATTGTACTATCTGCTATTCTCTCCTCACAGTACAGAACATAGCTTGAAATATCTTAATGTGCCTATCCAAATTGCTTAATCTCTCTCTCTCTCTCTCTCAATCTCTCTCTCTCTTGATCTCTCCCGATCTCTCTCTCTCTCTCACACACACACACATGCACACACACACACGCACACACACACACAAACACATTTATTTGCATTTTCCCTTTTTCATGTTTGTATAATGGGTATATATTGTATACCTAAATCACTTAGGATGAAGATATCTACGTGGAAGATGCCAGGAATCTTCTGGGAGGCAGGAGGAGGGGCACAACTATGGAAATACTGTGTTGGCCTACCATGGGGTTGAAAGCAACCTCCTTTGTGGACTGCATATTTTAACTGGTATTGTCTATGTTTTTCAATGTACCTGACTGAGGAACAGTCCCTCTCTCTTTCCAGTAGTGTCCATGAGTGAAGAATGCTCCTAAACATGTTACCACACGAGTCTACGCCAGCATCATACATTCTGTCTCACAGAAGTAGGTCACTGGTGTCTATCACAAATGGGCCTCCGTGTTAAATGATATGGATACATGGCGAATACCCATTACATTTGAGAGGCCCTTATGAAATTTACCCATTTTTAGAGAAGTGACGTCTGTCCTTTTCATCTGGTTGTATGTGCCATATACAAAATACCCTTAAGTCCACCTTAAAGCTTGTTTATATCTGATAACTCTATTCCAGGACCTTTGTAAAGATCCTGTTTTGCTATTTATTGTTAAACAGTGTTTTTAACATAGTAGGCACTTAACATTTGAATTAAATTCAGTTAAGCATATCTTATAGGTGACTATTTCTGCAGAGAACAAGGTATGTGATCATGGCCTTTTAGAATTTTGAGCACTTCAGGGACAAGATGATATTCTTAAATGATTATTTTTCTGTGGGTGTTTATTTTCTTGCATTCTTTTTGCGGATGACATGCTGAAAAGAGAATGAGTTTGATTAGAGAATGGATAGTGAATTTGTAAGTTGTAATTAAAATAAGTTTGAATCTATTTCGTGCTTCAGCTCAATTGAGTCAAACTGCTTTTTGGAGCTCATCGCATGTTAAATAGGAAGAGAAAATCAGGAGAAGGTGCTTCCCAGGTAAAATCACCTGTAGGATATTGCCAGAAGTGATAAAATCAACTCTATGGACAATGTGCTTCTCCAATTCTCAGACGTTTTCTGTTGAACTCTTGGTCACATAGACTATTTTTACATACAAATGCAAGACTCATTAATGAATGGGAATAAAAACCACAACACTATTTATTTTCCTTCCCTTTCCTCCAACGTCCTGATAACTTCTTGGGATAAGCCAGACTCAGTTTAATGGCTTTAAAGCTACTGAAATGAAAATATTTTTTCTTGCCTTTGGAAACATACAACTATAATCCTTGTTGCTGGGAAGGCGGAAGCTGGTGGATCACTTGAGCTCAGGAGTTCTGACATACAATAGTTGATAAATAAAATAAAGCTGATCAAGTGTTCACATTCACTAAGTCCAGCACCACTATGGCGAACTGATAGGCTTGAGGACCCACTGGTTTGCCTGAGGAGGATGAGTAGTCATTTCACTTCCATCCTGGATAAGATAGGGAAACTCAATGTTCATATTTTTTTAAAAAAGAAAGAAGGGAAGAGAAGATAAGGGAGAAAGAACATACATTTCCTTATCCAATTAAATATGGAAAACAAATCTCATTTATGAATGTCAACATCTCTTTGTCCTTTGTCCAAGATACCCTTTCTTGAGTTAGTCTCCTTTTTATCATTAATTGGACTCTAAAGCTAAAGTTGGGCATGGTGTTAGTAAAAGATTTTTGAAGAGCAATTACTAATTTATCCTATTTAGATTTTGTAGAACTTTGGGTTTTCTACAATTTGATCTGGGTCTTCAATGCCTTTGTGACATTTCTGATCTTGATCAGTGGGGCATATCGACCTCTTAACACAAATATTTTACAGTTTCATTGAAGTATCTTGTAATGTACTAATACATAACCAAGTGATCGATCCAGCATGGAACATTGTGTTTTTTCTTCAGAGTGATCCATCTCAATCACTTCAGAAAGGGTGCTTAAAGGAATCTGAGGCAAAAGTGTATAGATACTGTTTTGCAAATTGAGACTTATAAAGCATGTCCTTTCAGCTAACACTAAGCCCAGTTTCTGTAAAAGTGCAGATAATTTAATCAATTTATTCTAATAGTATAAAGACTACCTTACCTACTACTCACGTGTACATATTATACTTGTTCACCCATACTGTTAAACAGCAATGTAATGTCTAGCAACATAATCAACCAGCTAGATCATAACATTAAGAGGGTTTTAAATATTGTCCACCAAACCTAAATAGAAATATGAACACATTTACATTTATAACTAAATACAATAAATGTAAGATAATGAAATCTTCCCCACGAAAGAGGCAAAGTAGTGTAAAGAATTGAGAATTAGGCTTGAATCTAGGAAAACATAGGTTCACATGCTCCCCAAACAAGTCTAAACTCTCTATACTTTAGGGGTGTGAACTGCCACCTTGAGGCCACATGTGACCTTCTAGGTCCTCAAGTGTGGCCCTTTGACTCAAAAGTTTGTTTTGGGAAGTGTGGATTCAGTCCAAAGGCTACACTTGAGGACCTAGAGGGCCCTATGTGGCCTTAAGGCCACCAGTTCCCTATCCCTGCTCTAGACAACTCTCTAACACTATATACACCACAGAAAAGAAGTCTATTTGCATCAATGGAGGAAATTCAGACCATACCCCTATCTCTAACCCACATGAAATTTAACAGATGAGTGCCTGTGTGCCAGGTATGGTGGCACACACCTTTAATTTTTGTTTCTGGGAGGGGCTAAAGCTGGTAGATTGCTTGAGTTCAGGAGTTTTGATCTTTAATAGTCTAGACTGGTGACCACACTAAGTCTGGCACTGATTGTGAGCCACAGTGAGTTGGGGGGGGGGGGGGACACCAAACTGCCAAAGGAAGGGTGAACTAGCATAGATCAGAAGGAGAGCAGGTAACTCCTGTGTTGATCAATATAAAAATAATTGAGTTGAGCCCCTAAGTGGCTCTGCTTTCAGGTTTTCAGGGAGGCAGGGATATCAAGTATCAACAAAGCAACATCAACAACAACAACAATTCTTAAATTTAGAACTCCAACAGCTTACGTGGAAAAAAAAAAACCCAAGCATTAATATTGATTAAACTCCTGGTGTAAAGCTTTAAACTAAATGATACGGCATGATACAAAAGGAGCAACTGAAGGTGAAATCCCTGCCCTCAAGGAACTTATAACTTAGTAAGACAGAACATGACTGAAAAAGTATAACAAATGTAAGAAGTCCATACTGCTATGGGACCAACTCAATACAATTATTCCTCCTTTCACAAAAGTAGACATACCTCAAAGACCATTTAGTTTCACCCATGTCTGAGGGAGAATGGTCTCTTCGACACATCCAATAAATAATAAATGTATTAAAAATAAAATATTAAAAATAAATGGTAAAATAATTGTTCAGGCCTTCATTGAAGACCTGCACTGAGGAAAAACCCACAACCTCCTGAGGCAAATTGTTCCATTTCTATATAGCTTCAAGTACCGGAAGTTTTTCCCACCTTATTTCATGCCTAAATTTGCTTTCTGTAACTTCCATCCATTACTCCTTTTTCTTTTGGGACCAGGCAGAACAAGACTAATTCCACCTCTGCATTACAATCTTCCACGTACTTGGAAATAGCTTTTATGTATCCCACCCCACCCCTACCCCTCACATATACCTTCTGTTATTCAGACTAAATGTTTTCTTGACATGATCATGAGGTCCATTTCCATACTCTCTTCTGGGTATCTTCTAGCTTATCATTGTCATGCTTAGAATTGAACATAATACTCCAATTGTGGTCTTATCATGATGGACTATAGAATGGAGAACAGTTACCTCTCTTGACCTGAATATTTTGCTATGCACTGTAGCATGGCTGCATTTCTTTGAGGGGCAGAGTGAAGGCGGTAATGTTTGGTTTTGTGATTTCCATTGTAAGGATCTCCCAGTTTAGAACACTACTCTCCTTCCTGATGGAGATAAGGATTTCACCTGCATCTTACAACGACAAAGAGTTTTGCAGGGGCACAAAATGGTTCAGTAATTTTCCTGAAGTAACACAGCTATTACATGTCATCCAGTCTTTATAGCATCCAAAATCAGCCTTCTATCTGAAATGCCAGACACCCTCTTGATAAACTATAGCTTTAAATTTAAACAATATTTCAAATATTAAACAGTTGGTAGCATATAGAGTTTGTGAAAGGGAATAATGTGAAATGCAGCTGAAAAGGTAATTTGTGATCAAATTGGTGAGGGCCTCCTAAATCAGGTTGAGGATATTATTTCATAGAGTCAAGAGGAAGCCATCAAAGAGCTTGGGAAGTGACATGGTGAAACATATTTTAGGAAGATTATTTTGGCAGCTATAGGGAAATATAAATAGAAAAGTGAAATGTTAGAGGTAAGGGGAATAGTTAGGAGACTTATAATAGTCCAGGTCAGGTAAGATGCTATAGGGCCTGAATATAAATGGAGAAAACCCAGATCCAAGAGATACTGCAGATGTCAAAAGGAAAGGACTTGGCAACTGATAGTATATGGAAGCTGAGGGAATTGAAGCAGCTAAAAGCAAGGTATTCAAGTGATCTAAGTTCCCTCAGAATGGTTAATTCTAGAAAGTAGAATTTCTATGAGGCAAGAAAAAATGCTAAAGACTAAAGTATTTTTGCACTGCTAGTTTACAACTTGGAATGTCCCTTATGAATGAGGAATTTGGAAATTTGAAATAATGTTGATGATCAATTAAAGAATCTCAGAATGGTAAAGATGGAAGAGATTTAAGGCATTATCTAGTCCAAATCCCTCATTTTACAAAGGAACAAACAGAAGACCACAGAGATAAAATTCATTCTTGAATTTAGGTGAAGTTTCTAAATAGCTATACTTTTTATATAGAAGTTTACAGTTTCAAAGTTGTTATAATCGTGTTTTCTTTCTAATAATTTTTTTTTTTTGCTTTTTTTGGAGGGCAATTGGGGTTAAGTGACTTGCCCAAAGTCACATGGCTAGTTTTTGTGTCAAGCCTTTGAGGCCAGATTTGAACTCAGGTCGTCCTGACTCCAGGGCTGGTGCTCTATTTACTGCACCACCTAGCTGCCCCTCTAATACTTTTTAAATGGCATATTCCCTCATAATGACATAGGGGAGAAAGTGCTGGCTTTGGAATCAGAAAAAATCTAGACTCAAATCCAGCTTCAAATTTTATTTGCGACCTTTGGCAAGGCACTTCTTTTAGCCTCAGTTTCCTCACCTGTAAAGTGAAACTATTAATATCTATAGTACTTACCTCATAGAACTAGTATAAGGATCAAGTGAAATAATATGAGTAAATCTCTTTGCAAAACATTAAGCCTATATAAATGTCAGTTAGTATCATCATTCTTACAGAATTTGCTCTGTACCTCCTTGAATTTGGAAGTAGGGCAGTTTTAGCTCAAATTCCCAATTTAAAAATAAGAAATTTCCACATTGCAACATTTGGCTAACACTTTGGTGAGAAAATAATGTTTTTTAACATTTAAACAGCAGACATTATTCAGTGATAAGGAGTATACTGCATGCAGATGACAAATATTACTCCATCCCCTGCCTCCTGCAGATGAGAACCCTTAAACTCAAAGGGTCAGGTGAGTCTGTGCCAGTGAGTACCAAATAGAGAGTGACAATTTAAATAGTCATTCAGTAACCCAGACAGACATCTATAGAGACAGAATTCAGAGAGTAGATAGAACACTACCATCATTATTCCATTCCATTCAGGAAACTTTTATTAATCAACAGTATGCAAAGCACTGAGAACAGAGCAAGACAGAGTTCCTAAAGTGCTGAATTGAAAACCTTTGTTAGTTCAAAGTCAGTGGATCCTAAAAATGATGAAAGAGGAAGTGCATCATTGGACCAAAATGAATTATTAGAAAAGGTGGTGGAATCTTTCCTAGAGGCAAATTGATACTTGCAAATTCATAAGAAGTGTAGAAAAAAAGAGAGTCACTATGTATGCCAAAATATTCAGAGCCACATTTTTTGTGGTAGCAAAGAAATGAGAACAAAGTAGATTTACATCAATTGGAAATTGACTAAACAAGTGGGAGCACATGATTTTAATGGGCTGTTACTGCACTGTAAGACACGAGGAATTAGATAGATACCGAGAAGCATGGAAAGACTTACATGAACTAATACAAAGTGAAGTAAGCAGAACCACAAAAATGATGTACACAGTGACTACAACAATGGAAATGAAAAGAACAACTACCACAAAACAACCAAAACTGAAGGTTGCTAAATTATGAAGAATAAGCTTGGCCCAAAGAAGAGATGTGAGGAGATAGCTACACCTTTTCCTTTGAAAAGATCAGAGTCCAGAAGTCTGATAGATAGCCTATATTCTCAGATTTTTTTGGATGTTTTGTTTTGTTTTGTTTTGATGCGTTATTGTTTTTTGATGTGTTGTTTTATTTTGAGGCATTGATCAGTTTTGATGAAATTTTCTTTCTCTTTTATTTTTTTTTTAATATTTGTTAGAAGGAATGCCTTTCTAGCAGGTGGATGGGAGGGGTAAAGGGGGAAATCTAGGTATTGGAACAAAAAATCCACTTTACAAAGAACTGTAGAAAAACTCTGGCAGAATCCAGGGAGAGAGGGAAAAGACTTTCCTCCTGAAGAGGTTTGTATTTTTTTTTAATTTTAACAAAAGAAAAACAATGAAATATAATTTTTGTAATGTCAAATGAAACTTTTAAGGTAAAATGATCATATACTGATGCAGAGACTTTACCTTTTATAAATTGTTCTTAAAATCTAGGGAGATTATTTTTATGTAAAATGATTCGCAGTGTCAGACAATTTAACTCACACCAGTTCAAGTTACATTCAAGCAATTTGCCCTTATGGCATTTTGAATATTGCTCCTACACTTTTACGTGGGGGACATATAGTAGAAAGCACACATACTAAATGTGCATTGCCTACTCAGTGCTGAAGAAATGGCTCTCAATGGCCAAATGCAATAAAACCACTGACAATAGCTAATAGGCCTAAAACCAGATCCTGTATGAATCTCTCCAGAGAGACTTTTCTAAATTTCATGAGATGAGCGTTCCTTTATCTTCTGATTTATTTTAAAATTTTAAGTAATTGGGCATATTTATAATAAGGTGAAAATTTTAGATAGTGAATAGTGTATTTTGTTGTTGTTGAGTTGTTTCAGTCATGTGTGACTCTTTGTGGCCTCATTTGGGTTTTCTTGGCAAAGATACTGAAGTAGTTTGCCATTCCCTTCTCCAGACCATTTTATAAATGAGGAAACTGAGGCAAACAGGGTTAAGTGATTTAAGAGTCACACAGCCAGGTCGTGTCTGAGGCTGAATAGGAACACAAGTCTTTCTGACTCCGGGCTCTGTGTTTGTATCTGCTATACCACCTAACTGCGTTTACCACGTTATTGTTATTTTAAATATTTGATTTTTGATTAATGTATTACACTGTTTTATACACACACACGACACATAAACACAAAGCTTCAAAGCATATATATGTGTGTATAAATTTATATGTGTGTATATATAGATATATAAAACAGTGTGATACATTTACCCAACAATATGCAAATCTATCTGTATACATGTATGTATCAAACAATAGAGTAACCACACATATGTCATGTATGTTAATGTATATACAACACACATGTACATATATATGAGATTTCAATGTCTTATTCACACTATATTTTAGATGTGCATATACACATAATTTTTAGTTCACTAAAAAGATTGTTTGTGACAATTTCTCTAATGATCAGGATTCTAAAATCTGTTATTTGTTCAGTAAAAAAAAAAATCATGCTTTTAAGTGTGATAGCTATTTATGGTAAGACAGTATTCCATAAGTTTTACTTGCATTTGGAACATGTCTCTTTAAGAGAAATAACTAGTAGAATAAAAGATATTTTCTCCATATTTTTAGTGGTATCCTTAAGTTGAAATCTTGTAGCAAAGTCCCTGTACAGCTGTTGGCTTTTCATCATTAACATGGGCATGATGCACAAGTCTTGAAGATTTAAATATTTCCTAACAATTCCTGTCAAAACTTTCTAATAAACATGCATCTTTTAAACATCAGGTGCAGATTACTATACATTAAAAAGAGAGTAGTTGCAGCAGACCAAGTGATAAAGTCTTTTTAAAAAGAAAATAATACATTTTAAATTATGTATCTCATATCTATTCAAGGTTGCATACTTCACTTTTTTTTTTTAAAACACAACACACTTTTGGATAGACGAAAAATTTACACTTCACAAATTAAAATTACTTTTATTTTTCTGCCTTACGGCTCCTGAATTAACATATCTACATCTTACATCATTTAATCTTCTGAAGCTAATAATTAAATACAGCAAAGATAGAAAGTGAGAAAAAGGAGAATATTAAGACTTTCATCACATTATGTACTTAATTCAGAATCTAGTGGAATAAAGTGACAAAGTTGTTAGGGAGTCCAGAGGTCATCACCTATCTTAAACATGAATCCTCTTTACAATATCCCTGAGCAAGTGGCCATCCCAGGCATTTCTTTAAGGCCTCTTAAAGGACAGGGAATTCACCATCTGCTAAAGTGGTTCATATAATTTCTGGACAGTCTGCATTGTCAATTCATAAGTTTTTTTTTCCTTATATTTAGATGAAATTTGCCTACCTATAATACCTACTCAGTAATCAAAATTCTGCCATCTGAGATCAAAAAGAACAGATCTAAACCCTTCTTGACAGGACTAACTATCAAATATTTGGGATAATAACAACAAGGTGCATTTATATAGCAAGACAAAAGTTCGTGGGAAATATAATATGGAGATTTTAGTGGATTCCAACCTTAATATGAATCAATATTTTTTAATGCCACTTGTGGCTCTAAGAAACTATAGCATATTCAGCAGTCATACCCTAGTAAAACCATCTTGACAGGCTAAATCAGGTTGAGGATAACTGACAGAATCCATCTGTGAATTAGGGATGTATCTACCCCAAGCCTGTGAATAATTCATCCGGTGGAACGAGATGACAATACATGAAGGTGGCTTAAGCAAGCTGTGGAGTACTTACAGCTTTGTCAGACACTGAAGATGGTCATCCACTGCATTCTTGGCTATCACCAATCATCTTGACTTTTGTCTTGTCACTGGACTTCCATGACTCTGGAAAAGAGACCGAGACTGATGATTGTGTGCAACTCTGCCTCACTTAAATCCAATTCACACACAAAGCAAGACATGCCCTGTGATTTCATTTGTCCTCTTTGAAAAGCGAGGACAAACAACAACTTTTACATGCCCTTCAGAAAGAAAACAACCAATAAAAAACTAATGCCATCCTAGAATGCAAAAAAGAGGCATAATGGGCCACAGTTTTCTTCTCACTAACAAAATGAGGGGGTTGGGCTGGATGGCTTATAACCTCCCTTCTACCTCAAGATCTGGTATCCTGTTATTCATACTTTACTAAAATTTTAACAGTAGAAGGAACAACTTCGTTATGCCTCCAAATGACAATATCTGGAGTATCATCTGTAGTCCTGAATGTCACATTTCAGAAATGACATGGACAAGCCATCTATCCAGAGGGAAGGTAACCAACACTGTTAATGTACTGGGAACCATGCCATAGGAGGATCAGCTGAAGAAACTGGGCATGTTTAGTATGGAAAAAGCATATGGAAAAGGAATAAAGAAAGGTTGCAGTAAAGCTCTCCTCAAATGAGTACTTTGTAAATATTGAATCACCATATTAATAGATATTATTATTGTTTTATTATTATTATTATTATTATCATTAAAGCTTTCCTAGTCTGAAGGTGATTCCTGTAGGTAAAGAAAGCAGAAACAAAACAGGAATTGACAAGACAAATCATCAGAATCCACATGAGACTTTCTGTCATTTAGAAGGCTGTCAGGGGAGAGATAAATAGAAAGAATTTGGAGGCATCAAAACAAAATGTAGCTCATGTTATACTTGCACTTAAACCTGCCCTGGCCTTCTCTGGCCTTCAGACAGGCAGGTATGGTCTGCGAATAGCAGAACTTTCCTAGCTTCCTCTTTTCTTGGATAGTTCAGGTATGCTAACCTGCTAATCATGCCCATGGAAATAAGCCCATATTGCCCTGATGGGAGATGGAATCCTGTAGACTACCCAGAGATCCTGGAACAATAGCAAGAAATTCCAGAATGTTTCAAAATAGAAATACCCTTAAAAGAGAAAAAAAATTGTGATAGATTTATGTCAGAAATTAGAGCTCTTAATGAAGTTTTTTTTAAATAAAGTTGATCATTCTTTGCAGAAATTATATATTTATATATAAATTTTTTAATCTTTCCTTTTTCTGTTTTCTTCAGTATGTCACTTATCTAGAATCTAGTATAATTTGGGCTTCTTTAAGTAGGACCAGTATGTAAGAATCTCATAAAGAAGTAAGCTACATCAATTAATGCAGTGCATTTAGACCAGCTAGGGGTTGTTACACATTCTAAAAATTGTTATATCTGCTCATATTTATCTGTATTTAAAGTAAATTTGCAGAGAAAGAAGAAATTATAGTAAACTATAGCAAAATTATGCAATTATTTATATTACTTCTTAAAAAAATTCTTACAGCAACTGACACAATTTAAATGTCTGGTCCTTCTATACCATATGCAATATCAATGTGAATTATTTCCCTGTTTTCTGAGCTCTTTGAGTCCAGTGCCTTATATATGGTAGGCACTTAATAAATGCTCACTGAAACATATTGAATCTTGACAACCACTTTCAACTAGTTGTGTATAAAATTCAGGATAATGCTTTCTAGTCTTTGCTGCCTTGAACAGGGTAAGGATGTAATGTTTGTTGAATTTTATAAGCAAAAGGCCTAGAATTCTATGTTTATGAAAAAATTGTGATAAACATTACACTTATTTCATTGAAAATACTTAGCTGTAGGGAGGAAGATGTGATGACTATTACAAAAATGCACCCTCCTCCTCCCCACCCCCTTCACTATAGTCAGTGCAAGCAAGCAGCGATGTTTTGAAACATCCCAGGGATTTTCCTCTTCATGTAGAAAGTCTAGAAACCATGAAAAATGTTACACAGCTGCTACTCATTATCATCATCATCATTCACCACTTACTCTTCCCTTCTCTTTATCTTCTTCATTTTGTATATAGTAGGTTATTCATTAGCTGAAGTAGAAATACCCCTTAGTCTCTCATTCCTTTTCATCCCCATTAATTTCTCTGTTTATATCATATTTCCACTAGACATGATTACAATGAAGGTAAGTTATTGTCTCCTTTCCAAATATGATCTTTAAGTAGCTGATAGATTTGTGAGACTTTCAGTAGCCAAGTCTTCATGTAGTATTTTTTTTTAATTTTATTATAGTTTGCATCATTCATTTCCACAAGATTTTGAGTTACATATTTTCTCCCCCTCTTTCCCCCACCCACCACCCCAAAACAGCCATCCCAGTGTATCTCCCCTCCCCCAGTCTATTCTCTCCTATGTCACTTCTCGGTAGGACAGGATGGATCTCCCAACCGTAGTGCCTGTGTATCTCAAGTTCCAGTTGGATGTAGTCCCCCTGCCGTCTGCAGGCCAGGGCGGGAAGCTACAAGGCAGAGGCGGGTGCAAAACCTCTGCCTTTTGCTTTTCCACTCTGGAGACCTTTAGGTGGGACTGCTTATCTTCCCCTTTCACAATCTTCACTCGCAGCTGGTGCTAATCCGCTCACCTGAGAGGCTTCTCTGCACCTCCCGCCCAGCTGCCCCCGGGGCACAGCTGGGGCTTCAGGCAAGGCTGGTTTTGGTTCGCAGTGCTGATATGGTTCCTCGTAGCGAGCTGACTTTAGTGGGAAGTATCTCTGTGTGCGTTTTGGAGTTCTAGGATTGGTTTAGAGTCCTATTTTATGGGTATTTTGGGGTGGCTATGTGAGAGCTGCAATATGTTGCTGCTGCTACACCGCCATCTTGGCTCCACCCCCCCTTCATGTAGTATTTCTTACTGAAAGCTTAGAATGTGATCATTTTAAAATTGAAATGTAGTGTAATAATTTGGGCAGCTAGGTGGCTCAGCAGATTAAAAAAAGGAAAAGCCTGGAGTCAGAAAGACTCATCTTTCTGAGTTCAAATCTGTCATCAGACACTTACTAGCTGTGTGACCCTGGCCAAGTCACTTAACCCTGTTTGCCTCAGTTCCTCATCTGTATAATGAGCTGGAGAAGGAAATGGCAAGCTACTCCAGCATCTTTGCCAGTTGTTGTTCAGTCATTTTTCTGTTGTGTTTGACTCTTCATGATCCCATTTGGGGTTTTCTTGGCAAAGATACTGGAATGGCTGGCTGTCCATCTTTGCCAAGAAAACCCCAAATGAGGTCATGAAAGAAGAGTCACACATGACTGAAATGCCTGAACAACCACCACAAGTCCTCAAAGTTCCTCTAATAGTTTTAGAATAGATTATATCCACATCATTAAAGATATAACTGCCACCAGAATGATGAATTTCATTTTTCCTGTAGTTCTTGAATTTTCATTTCCATTTCCATGATTATGAAGAGAGGTTGATGATGCTGAGGTACCAAATACATTTTAGCACCTTAAGTAGCAATCAATCATTTTGCTACTGAGAAGAAAGATATTCTTCTTGTTTTGGGGGGTTTTTGAAGGGTAGAGAAATGCTAAGCTGCCTCCCAAGCTAACATTCTCAAGATGCTTTGATCCTTTTGGCAGTCTCATTGTATGTAAGTGTAATTTTTTGTGATATGTAAGAAGTTACCCTTTGTTTGAAAGAGCAGTTTTCTCATTAAGCACTTGAGAACAATCTTGGATTGTGGGAGCTTAAAATAGAGAACAATGAAGTGTCGATAAAAGGATTTAGAAACATGGTAACATCAACTTACTGTCAGTACAGCTTGCCTGTGATTGAGTGTGGGATGCTTAATAATAGTGGTTGAGACTGAAAACACTATATAGGCATGTCTACATGCTCTGGGTAAAATATATGGAAAATACTTTAGATCTGGCTATTTTATTTCAGTGGTACTTTACCTGTGAATTTTTCAGAATAAAAAAAAAATACCTAGGAAAATGGAGACCTAGTTAATAGCTCTTTGAGACTATCACGGGTTTGTTGGCGTGGTTAGCAAAACAAAGTCTCTCTCCCCATCACTGACATAACACTATTGGATCAGGATATACAGATACCACCAGTGGCTTTCAGCTCTGTCCCTGTTATGGGTGTCTTGGTATTTTGGAATTCTGGCTTGACCACAGTGAAATATATTTTCCAGCACGCTCTTTTGATCCTCTACCCTGGGATATTTTGACATTCAATTCAGCTTTCTTTGTATTTCATTTCACTAGATATTTCATAGACTAATATTCTTAAGTAGAACACTGGCCCTCCCCTCAAACCTCACTCCAGTACAACCTGAGGCCTACTCAGATTGATTTTAGGCACCAGTATCTAGAGCAGCGGTTCTCAACCTGTGGGTCGTGACCCCTTTGGGAGTTGAATGTCCCTTTCACAGGGGTTGACTAGGACCATAGGAAAACACATATTTCCGATGGTCTGAGGAACTGAGACACTGCTTCTCTATCCATCTCCAGGCGAGTCAGCCTACATGCAGATACGTCCACATATGCCCACATATTAAAGGGTCGCGGAAGGTTGAGAACCACTGATCTAGAGGCTAGAGGATCTTATAGGAATTATGATCAATATTGTTGGTGCCCACCTCTCACTCTTTTATCAGGATAACATCACAGTAAAAGAGAAAATATCTGGGGTGGGGCGATTGGGACATTTAAAATTTCTATTAGAGCTTCCATATTTTGAAAAGACACCACTATTTGCAGAGTTGCTGGTCTATATAAGTGAATCAGATACCCTAATAACTTTTTCCATTCCAAGTGTTGCTGGTTGGCATTGTTACAAATGCTGGAGTGAGCTATTCATGGTCTCTGACCTTTTCAAGTCAGCATGAAGGCCAAAGCGATTGGCTACACTAATGAAGCGATGAATAATAAGTTATACGTCTTCCTGAAAGTGCACTGTCAAAGCACAAGCGCCAAGGAACAAGAACGCTGGAATTACTTCCATTATAACCTTTTCCAGAGTTCAGGATTAAGTAAATGTGAACAGTCATCCTCTGATTTATCATGTGTAGCTGAACATGTTTGGAAAATAATGAAAAGAGATATAGCTATTACACTTCTTCATAGCCTATTCCTGGCTTAACCCCTTGTAACTTATCTCCCTACAGCACAACTTCCCAGCATTATTATCTCTAAGATCATTAATAATCTTCTTGTCATCAAATCCAGTAGTTTTTTTTTCATATACTCCATGACTTTTGTACTGCAATGACTACTATTGACCATACCTTTTTTGAAGTTTGACTTTAATAAAACTCTTTTTCTGGTTTTTCTCCTACTTCTTTGGCTCTGCCTTCTCTGTTTAAAAGATTGCACTTACCCCCATTCACCCAATATACTTCCATCCATCTATTCTCCAAATCTCAAGTTCATACTGTTGTTTCAAGCTCTAAATCAAATGTAACCTCCACCAAGAAGCCTAATTTATGTGTAACTCTTACATTACTTATAAAACTTATCACATAATGTCTAGTATTTTCACTGTATACATGGGCAGCTAGGTGGCAAAGTGAATAGAGTGCTGGGACTGGAATCAAAATGAATAATCTTCCTGAGTTCAAATCTGGCTTCAGACACTTACTAGCTTTGTGACCCTGGGCAAGTCACAACCTTGTTTGCCTCAGTTTCTTCATTTGTAAAATGAACTGGAGAAGGAAATGCAAATCACTCAAATATCTTTGTGAAGAAAAATACAAATGGGGTCACAAAGAGTTGAATACAACTGAAAAATGACTGAACGATAACATATATACTTTCACTTTTCCCTCCTAGGTATAAGATACCTGAGTTCAGAGATCATCTCTTATTCAACTTTTTATCCCATGAAGGGCATAGCATGGTGCCTTAAATATTTCATCTAATTATATAGAATTCAATGTTTAGAGGGGACCTCATAAGTCATCTATCCCAGTCTTACTCCCTATTCAAGAACTCCATCTACAACAACTTTGCAATCAATTCGGTAAAGATTTGCAAAGTGCCCATCTCTAGAGAAAGCCATTTACTATCTTTATGAACAATTCTAATTCTGGGAAGTTCACTATTTCACAAGACAGCTATTCCATGTTTCAACAACTTTAATTGTTAGAATCAAATCCTGCCTCCCTATTTCTACCCATTTGTACTTGTTTTGCTTGTGGAGTTTCCACATAACAGTCCATCAGATATCTACCCTGGCATCATTTTCTTCCCAGGAGAATCTGGATTCCTCTCCACTTTCTTCAGCATTTCTTAACCTCCTTGGCTCTCAATCCCTTCACCATCCTGGTTACCTTCCTCTAAAAGAGTGGTTCTCAACCTTTCTAATGCCGCAACCCTTTAATAGAATTCTTCATGTTGTGGTGACCCCCAACCATAAAATTATTTTTGTTGCTACTTCATAACTATAATTTTGCCACTGTTATGAATCATAATGTAAATATCTGATATGCAGGATATATTTTCATTGTTACAAATTGAACATAACCCACAGATTGAGAACCGCTGCTCTACAAGCACTTCATTCTGAAAGCTGAGTACTCAGAAGTGAACACAATATTGCAGATTTGGAAAAAACTGGTCAGAGTACCAATCACTAAACCTCTCTTTTTGGCCCATTATTTCATTTTGCGCTCTGCATTCTTCTTACATTTTTAGCTTTCACTTCTATCTTTTTGTAATGTTGATACTGTATAAACATAGCTTCTTAATCTGATTCACTTGTAAAAAATATCGCTTGGCACACCCCCCCAGGTAGACATCTATATATTTATTCGTTATTATTATTATTATTGCTGACATTTGATTACACAATGAGAAAAGAAAAAGAAACACATTATAAACTTTAATATTGAAAAAAATATGTGAAAAAAGAGAAAAAAGCATGTCATGTTCACAGCAGAATATAAGAGAGGATTCAAAATATACAGCAATAAATTTCTACTTGAAGTAAGTCTATATAAGTACTACATGTTGTGTTGAGAGTTCTGTCTTTCCTTTGCTCTCTTGTTACTTTCTTTTGTTCTCTGCTGTGCACTTTTTACTTTGTTCTGTTTTCCCCATCCTTCCCCCATCCAGTTGACTACAATTAAGCATGGATGTATTTATATGTAGATATGGGTAGGTATGTATATAGTTATATACACATATATACGTGCATGCATACATACATATACATACACTTTCCTCAACAAATTCTACTTCTGATCTTTGTTCTTATTTTTGTGCATATCTCGTTTCCTCTCACCCTAACTCCTCTACTTTACTCCTACCCTCTACCATGCCCTCCTATTACTTAACCTAGTCCCCCTCCAAAGAATCCCTCCCCTATCTTCTTATTCCCTTAAATCTAAACACCTACCTTTGACCCATTTCCTCACCCTCCAAAGATCCCTCCCTTATCTTCCCAAGCCTTCCTGGCTTATTCTCCCATTCCCATTAATCTAAATAACTTTCTATACGCCTTCTTTAACCTATTCCTTCACCCTCCCCTCTAGAGATCCCTCTTTTATCCTCTCCCCTCTCCTTGTCCCTTTAAAATTTTATTTCTTTCTGAATTTAGAAGACTTTTATACATACATAACAACACACACACACACATATACAAACACACATATACACATATATACATATAGAGATATATACGTGTGTGTGTGTGTGTGTGTTCTTCCCTTCTTCAATCCATGCCCAATTTTCCTATGGGTTTTCCTCATAGGATCTTTTTCAGGTGGTGATCAGTGGATTTGTTTTCTATTTCTACTTTCCCCTCTTATTCTAATGCTTCCAGACAATTTCCTTTATCATATTAAGATTCTTTGTTTGATCATAGCTTAAAGGAAGTTTGATTATTCTTGTTTTCTCTTTTTGATCTGTTCTCCAGATCAGTTGTTTTCCTTGTGAGATATTTCATATTCTTTTCTATTTTTTAATTCTTTATATTTAGTTTTATTATTTCTTGATCACTTTTAACTTTGCTGGCTTCCCCTTGACCAGTTTTCAAGGAGTCATTTTCTTCCTTCAGATTCTGGATCTCCTTTTCCAATTGGTTGACTTTATTCTCATAATCTTATTATTCTTGGATTGTTCTTTTTTTTTTTTCTAGATTTTTCCTTGATTTCTCTCATTTGATTTTTAAAATCTTTTTTTAAGTTCTATGAATTCTTTTTGGGCAGTTGACCATTTGACATTACTCTTTGGTGTAGAAAAGGGTTTCTTTGCTTCAGTATCCTCCTCTAAAATGAACCCTGGTCTTCTCTATTCCCATAGTAATTCTCTATGGTTAGATTCTTTCTCCTTTGTCTGTGCAATTTTTTTTAAACTCACAGTAGCTTAGTTTTTATAATGACCCCTAGTATTGGGGTGTGGGGTATAGTACCTCTTCCCTCAGATCCACCTTTAGTTCTCCTTTTTATCTTGGAACTGGAACTAAGAACTTCAGCCTCCTATACGGACACACAGTTAGCAGAGCCCCCACCCCACTGCTTCGGCCCTCATTGGGCATTTGCTGCTTCCTTCTTGCCCTGCCATGTCTCTACAGCACAGCTGGACCTGACATTACTTGAGGTTACCAGGACTTGCTGCTTGTTGTTTAAATGAACCTAACACTTAGCCTGGAGGTGTTTACTCTTCACACAGACCAAACATCATCCTCAGACTTTTCTTCAGATCTTCTTCAATCGTCCCAGAAGGATCCATATTCTTAGTCATTGTTACTGTTCAGTATTTGCCCCAAGGTGCTATTTCATCTCTTTTGTAGGGGAAAATCTTGAGAGCTTGGAATTTTCTGACTTACTCTGGCATCTTCCCAGCATCCTCTAGACATTTTACAGTTAAGGGTACCGAGGCAGACAAAAGTTAAATGCCTTGCCCAAGACTACAGAGCTAAGTAAGTGTCTAAAGCAGTGGTTCTCAACCTTCCTAATGCCGCGACCCTTTAATACTTTTATGTGGGTGTATCTGCATGTGGGCAGACCCGCCTGGAGACAAATAGAAGGGCAGTGTCTTGGTTCCTAAGACCATTGGAAATATGTGTTTTCTGATGGTCTTCAGCAACCCCCAGAGGGGTCATGACCCACAGGTTGAGAACCACTGGCCTGAAGCCAGATTTGAAGTCAGGTCTTCCAAATTTTAAGCCCAGAGATTTATCCATTCTAGGTTATGGTGCCACCTAGCTTCCATAACATTTTCTTCAGTCAATTTTGTGACTTGTCATAGCCACACGAACATGGCCATTACTTGCTTATTCCTTCATTCACAAAAATATCCTGAGTAACTGAAATCTTTCTGATTAGGTATATGGGGTTTATCTTTAAAAACAGTGGTCATGTGCATTTATATTTGAAAACACCATCCATATACATATAAATACTCTGATAACAGAAATGATAGCACATTTACTTAGCACTTTAGAGTTTATCAAATGCTTTTTCCATAAGAGCCCTGTGAGATAGGTGGCACACATATTATTGTCTCGATTTATCCATAAAAAACGGAAGCTCGGAAAGTTGATATATGAAGTTGAGATTCGAACCTATTTCTCTTGATTCCATGTTCATTACTCATATACATATATACATACATGTACATACATACATACATACACACAGGATAAATAGGAATTAATTAAAAGAGAGAAAGCATTGGAATTAAGAGGGGTTTTCTTCAACAATTGTCAGTAGTCATCTGTGGTTTTCATCCCATAGACTGTCATATAATCTTAGGGCATGGGTTTTTCAGACAGGTAGTAATCTAGCTAACTGCACTTTCTTTTATCTACTATCTTGTGGGGAGAGAGAGAGAGAGACAGAGACAGAGAGACAGAGACAGAGAGAGACAGAGAGACAGAGAGTTGGAGAACAATGAGAGTAATGTGACAATAGGCAAAGGAAGAGAGAGACTCAAAGTGGCTGTCAGTGCCAAATGGCCTGGAGTTATCAAGGTGTGTAAGGAAAGGAAAAAAAAGCCATTGGTTTAGGTATAAATGAGACGATAAGTGACTTTTCAGACAGCCATTGTAGTGATCCTCAAAAGAGTCCTGGATACCAGGCTGCTGGAGGAAAAAAAAGAGTGATTGATAAGAGTTCTGGAGATAGGAGCCAAATTATGAGTTGACTTTCAGTGAATGAATGAGCGAAAAGAGAGTAGAAGCAATAATCATAAACCATACTTTCTAGGAGTGAGTTTGTCAGTGAAAGTGGAAAGATAGTATGAGAGTTTGGTAGGGTTGAACAAAGGATTTTTAGTTTGTTTGGTCAAGAGAGAAAAGCATATTTGTATACTGAGTAGAAGGAGTCAGAGAGTGAAAGATTGAAGATGAATAAGAGTAAGGGAACGATTTATATGGGGAGGTGGCAAGACTGTATGAGATTGGGAAGTACAGGTTAGCTTTGGCACAAATGGAGCCAATTTCTTCAGAAATTGGATGGATAAAAATGTCAAGGGAATCGCAAAACTAGAGGATGAAAATTGAAGGAGTTTAGAGCAGATGGTTTTCTTCTGAGTAAAATAATTAATAAGTAACATTTTTATAGTGTCTATTGTGTGCTAGGCACTATGCTAAATGCTTTATAAATATTTATCTCATTTGATCTTCACAACAACCCTTGAGGTAGATGCTATTATCATTCCCATTTTACAACTGAGGAAACTGAGGTAAATAAGTTAAATGACTTGCCCAAGGTCACACAATTAGTAAGTGTCTGAAGTAAAATTTGAACTCAGTTCTTTCAGACTCTATGACCAGCACTCTTCTTTGACCTGGCTACCTTAATAAAAGGCAAACTCTTCTAGTAGTTAAAATAGCAAGAGTCAGAGTGAATTGGGGGCTTTAGGAGGAAAGAGAAGTCTTAAAACTTCTATTGTGTCTAGTATGGTAGAGATTTCATTGTAGAATAACAAGATTACTGAATAGAAGTGAGAAACAGCTAAAGTTGGCAAAATTTTGGAGCAACTTTATTGGCATGATTTTTTCCAACAACATTTGAAATCTAAGAAGTAGGAATGTAGGAGAAAGTCAGTCAAATTAGCCAGGCTTGAGGATTAGAAGTAAAGCCTCCAAGGACAGAGGAGGGGGCATTCATAAAGTGGCTGAACATGTGGTCTAGACTGGGCAGGGAGGAAAGTGAAGCTAGAATAGGTTTGATAGAGCAGGAGTATAGAAAAGAATCGATAGATCTGGACTTTTTTTTTTTTAATCCTTCCCATCTCCATTTTTACTTTAAATTTATCTGTATCAGAGCAATAAGTCTAAAGCCAAGTGTATTCTCTTAGAGTTCTTGAGAAACACTCTTATCATAGTATTTCTTTCCCTTTCTCTAGAAAGTGAATCATTCTTGGCATCTCAAGCCATCCTCCAGAAGAGCAAATCTGCTTTTTAACACTGTATATTCATTAGATATTCACTTTCTATATTTTTCTTTCTTTTCCGAAGTCCTATTCATCACCTATAAAAAAGGAGGAAATGTGCCATATGTCCTCCTTTTCCTCACGTCTTTCAGTTTCCTGCCTAGGATTTTAAAGAGAATATGCATATATGCCATGTTTTGTTTGATATTCTCTCTCTCTCTCTCTCTCTCTCTCTCTCTCTCTCTCTCTCTCTCTCTCTCTCTCTTTCTCTCTCTCTCTCTCTCTCTCTCAAAAGAATTTATTGAAATCCTCTTTCTATTAAGTGTCAAGTCCCATGCTCAGCACACCTAGAGAAATAGTCCATGGGCAAGTTCACACTTAGAGGAAGACAATACATTGGAGAGTTCAGCATTTGGGCAAAGGAAAAGACTTAAAAAAACAAAGTCCTAAAAGTCTTAAGAATGTATTAGAGAGGTAGATTGGGTTGCCCAGGCAAACTTGTTTCGGTTATCAGTAGATAAGATGACAGTGTTGGGAACTGTAAGGCATACAAAGCAGGTGATAAAGCAAGGAAGTCCTTCAAAAACAGTGTGATAAGAGATGGCAAAGTTTGTTCAGTGGCCCATTTTACCTGAAAGAAAAATTGATGACTCCAATTAACCCAAGTCTTGTGATCAATCCGTTGGTTCCTGATGTTCTGGGGAAAGAGTTCAGCAAGTCAGATTTCAGTTGGACCTAATAGAGATGAGAATTTCTGCCTTTCTCTTATTATTAATACATATGAACAATGTATACAGTTGTTTATATGATGCATTTCTGTCTTTTTGTATTATTTAAAAAGAAATTTAAAATAGCACATAGAAAAACTCAGAAGGTATATGAAGAAAATGGCCAAAGATAACCATGGAATACAAATCCAAGGTAAAGTTGGGCAGGGGGCGGGGGGGAGGGGACAGAGAGAAAATGATTTGGAGATTATATTGCAGGGTTAAACAGAGAGACATTCTAAATTCAACACTTGCAAGTATTGATTGAGTCTTCTCACTTATTTTTAGCAGCTTCTCTGACTAATCTTTTTGCTGAAGCATTGTCTTCAACTTTTGAATGGGCAAGAACATACTTACATTCAACATCTATCTGTGTCCTGAGTCATATTACCCAATTTAGCAAATTGGTCTTTGTGGACAACATCCTTATTTTGACTTGTTTTCCAGTCATTTTCTTTCCAGTTGTTAGTCTATTCATTAAGACCTTTGGTGATAAGTTAGTTATCAGTGTACACAATGAGTTTCTCAATATTTGGGGCCTTCACTTGTTCAATCTATTTAGTAGTTGCTTCTAATGATTCTTTTTAGTCTGTTTGTCATGCGCAATGTCTACCACTTATTTAGATCATAGCCTCCAGTAGACACCAATTCTTCCTTGTGCCCCTTCTCTTCTATTATTTTTTTGTAGGCACCCTTGACATATACAATATTAGGGTCTCATCCCTGGCATGATAACCCATCCCAACTTTCAGAGATTTTAGTCTATCAATTGTACTCATAGCTCCACAAATTTTGCAGATTGTATTTCCAACTCATCTTTAGTCTCTCTAAAGATTTGATGGGAAAACAAGTGACTCTGGCCTTCAGAGAACCCTCTTTGGTATTCTCATGCATTGTCACTTATGCCAAGAGCATTGAATGGCTAGTTTGAAAAGTCTAGGCAAGCTCCTTGACAAATCTTAGATATTTGCTTTAGAAACATGGCAGGAATGAAGTCCATCCTATCCTTCCAACCAAATGGTTGCCTCCATACCCATTATCAGGTGAGTCAATAAGCACTGTAATGTCACTTGCTGCTGGGAACAGTAACAGAATTTCCTCACTTCTATTGTTATTTGTGCTCTTCCTTCTTACTACATAGATAATGGTATACAACTATTTCTTTATAACATCTAGAAATTTCCCACTTTGGGAAGAATCTCAATGCATTTATGTAACTTCCTTGGTTTAGAGCAGTGGTTCTTAACCTTCCTAATGCCGCAACCCTTTAATACAGTTCCTCATGTTGCAGTGACCCCCAACCATAAAATTATTTTCGTTGCTACTTCCTAACTGTAATTTTGCTACTATTATGAATTGTAATGTAAACATCTGATATGCAGAATGTATTTTCATTGTTATAAATTGAACATAACCCACAGGTTGAGAACCTCTGATTTAGGGTCTCTTCCCCTTCCCTTTATCCTATATATTCCTTTTTTTTTTTTTCCATACTGATAACACCAATTTTGATTCTCACATACTATCTCCAAATCTTTTTTTCCCTGTTTTTCTTCAGGAATTATTTTGATCCTGCCTACTAATTCTTTGATCTATTAAGCCAGAAAATAAAAAGGAATTCTTTAAACCCTTTTAAGTTGTCTTTAGGAAAGGAAATCAACTTATATTTAATACAAGCATAATGCCTTGCTATTACCTTTGGCAGGAAATCATGCTTATCACAAGTCCTTTATTTAATTGAAATGGTTCCCTAGTGTTTGCTGTTTCTTGGATCCCAAGTAGAACCACTATCCTTCATGACTTACTCTAGATACAACTTTTCTCAAATGCTGCTTATATATCCTTTTTCTTCTTTTGTTTTTTTTTTACTTTCTCTTTCTTTGTTCCTCTCTTTCCATCTCTCTTTTCCTTCTTTTTTCCATTTCATTCCTTTGCTCCTTCCTTCCTTCCTTCCTTCCTTGTTTCCTTCCCTCCATCTCATTTCTACTAATGATTAGCATAGGCTTTGACCTGCTCCATTTCTGACATGGCCACTTCATGTCTTCTTAGGCATCCTGGAGTACACTCATCTCCCCAAGGGGCTCACCCATATTGATGCTGAACTTAATGCAGATACCTGATCAGCTTAGCCCTGCTCCAGCTCAGAAACACTAAGTTCAAGCTATCCGCCATCATTGGCCTCACAAATGTACTGATCATAGGTATGAACAAGCATGCCCAGCTCTCTTGCCTATTTTCAAGTTTTCAGCCATTCCTGAAATTCCCCTTTTTTAAATCAACCTATTAGTTTCCTTGTCTTTGCCGGGTTCTGCCTGCCTTCCCAGGGGTAAACAATTAGCTTCTTGAACTAGCCTGCAAGTTTGAATGTTTGATTTATACTGTTAATTTGTGCAACATTCCTATTTTCCTTTATCATTTCAACTGACATGCAATATTTCATGCCCAATTTCTACCTGAGTTTCCTGAATGGGTTGTTGTTTGTATCAACATATTTTTGCAGATACCTAAAAATTTGAAGTACATATTCAGATTCTAATCTGAATTAGCTAGGCATCTGCCCAAGAACCTTTATAAATCAATAGATATAATCAACAAATACATTAAGGTTACTAACCAAAATATATATTTAAAAAATTCTGATGAAATTATTTCCTGTCCTTGAGCTCCTGGTTACCCACACTATTTGGTTCCTAGTCACGAATAAATGCTGAAAGAATGAAAAATGAAAAAAAAAATGAGTCAAGTACGAATTAAATGTAGCACTAAAGAAGATACTTTAAAACATCATTTTTAAAACATGAAACATTTGGGAGTCACTATGAAGTGAATTTGCTCCTTAAATCATCCTTTTTGCATCTAACTTATGAACTGAAGCAATGGAAGACATAGCACATGCTCTCCTTTGCCTCTTCTGTCCACAGGTTTTCTGTACTTTCAAATAACTTTTTCCTGAAGAAGACACATTTTGGCTTTGTGTTTATTATAAAACCATTAGGAGAGCAGAAGGTGAATGTCTCCTTAATGAGCCAGTTATTAGTTTTTCAAGATCATATTTTTATCAACACCTACAACATCTGCTTATGAATTTATAATTTATTTAGGACTTTGCATTTAAGTGGATGTGAATACTGTCCTCTGTTCAAGGGTGAGAGCATATGCTTATGAATTTATGCAATTTGTCTGAGGTATTTAACATTGGAGGTTTTCAGTATTTTTTTTTACTTGTTATATTTATGCCAGAATTATTTTTTAAAGAACATTACAATAACTGGTTTTAGATTATCAGATGTTTTTGAGATAACTTTACTAAACCACCACCTTTTTATATATTGCTTATGAAAAATACAAGCCACCTTGAATTCTTGGTGCTCATTCTAGAACTGATTTGAATAAGATCTGACAACTTAGCTGCTTTAATAACCCATTAGGCACCATTCTGCTCATGACTCACTGTGACTTGTTGATCTGATAAAAAAAAAAAAACATAAATAAAAGTCAACTACTGGAAATTTAGAATCTGAACATGCACCTCAAATTTTTAGGTATCTGTAAAAATATGTTGATACAAACAACAACCCATTCAGGAAACTCAGGTAGAAATTGGGCATGAAATATTGCATGTCAGTTGAAATGATAGAGGAAAATAGGAATGTTGCACAAATTAACAGTATAAATCAAACATTCAAAGAATTTGTGATGCTTAGAAATTATTTTGCCCAGATATTTAAATGAACAAAAGCCATAAATTGGATTTTACATGAATAAAAAAGGTTTTCTATGAGTGATTTGAGGGATCTCTCAGTATTAGAAATAGTATAAATCTTTTCAAGCCCATTATTTTTTTTCTTAGTACTGGTAATATACTAAACCCTAAATGTACCAATCAGGAGATCAGGATTTTGATCTAGTCTCTGACATTCACTATATGACCACTGACAGATCATACTTGGCCATTTCAGTGCCTCAAAAATTAAGAGATTGTACTTCATGATGTCTATGGTTATCCTAACTCTAAAGTTCTATCATTCCAAATGTCATATTCTGCAATTGGGTTAAGCAAGACATTCTGCTGTCCAAATACAGTTTCCAATAAATTAATTATCTCTGAGGGAAGGATGAAAAGAGGGGGGAAAATGAATTTAACTGCTTGATGTCATTGGCATGTTTACTGTGGATGTGGCATGTTTACTGATGTCATATAGTCATCTCTTACCCAATTTATTTATATACTCAAGTATAGCACTAAAGAGCTTTCACTTTCATTTACTGTGAATATGGCAGATTTTCCACTGCAAATTTTAGCTGGGTTTTCCATGGACAAGTCTCTTACTCGCAGCTTCCATTTCCTCACAAGTAAAATGGCGATTATTAATAGTTCCCATTCACAATGGGATTATGTGGATCACATGAGATTATTAAAGCGCTTTGCAAACCTTAAAGCACAATACAAATTCTAGCTATTATTATTATTATTATTATTTAATTAGTCCACTGGGTATAATGAAGGTAGGAACTTAAGGAGAAAATGCCTTAAAGCTCTTTGTAACATGTAACAATTTCACCTTAACCAGCACATATTATGTGCCTACTATGTTCAACGCAATATGTGTGAGGTACCAAGAGAGATCTTCCCTGGAGCCTCTTAAAATCCCCTCCAATCCCTCCAAAGCTCAGCTCCTCTACGACTTGCTGTCACTGTTTCATTTTTGTCTTTGTACTCTGAGAGCCTATCTCATTTCCTGGCCCATCGATGACATCTAATAAGAACCTGTTGGAAAGGGCAGATTGCTTCACCTCTCTGAGCCTGAGTTTCCTCATGTGTAAAATGAGGTAGCTGGACTCAGTAAATTTCAAGGGCCTTTCTGTTACCTTCTGTTATTTCATGATCTTCTAAGTCTAAATGACCCTATTTAAATTGTCTAAGCAAAAGGATATATATTCCTTTCTTTAATTTATGTATACCTGAGACTCTCTTCACACATTAATCCAAAGAGAGCCACCTGGTTTGAGTTATTCTGTGGATCAGGATCTACTCAGAATCATCCCTTATAACCTCTCACCAGTGTGTTTCATTTTTTACTAAATTAACCGAAGTACTCATTCATTCAAAGACATTTAACTTAACAGCATAGCAAAGTAAGTGATGAGAAAAATACATTCTTGGCCTTTCCCCCATTACTCACAGGGGTTTATCAGTTTGTCAACATACCAGTGAGACAGAGGACACAAATAGGCAAAATGTGTGACAGGTAAAGGAATGTGCATGAGAAATAAATCATAGGTATCACTTGTGGCCAAGGAATTCACATGAAGATGGACAGAGGAAGGAAAGGCCCTAGGTTAAAGTAATGCCTGTCTCTGACACTTTAGAATGGTTGGTATCATTGGTGTTCTACCTTCTGGTCACCTCAACTGGGTGTTTCCTCTGATCTGGTCTCTGTGAGACATCTCCACTGATTGTCACTACCTTTCTCTGCCAAGCATTCAGCTGAGGTGCATATTTTTGGATGAGCTGCTAAAGCAGCTATGTTGGGGTCTGGGATCTGAGAATCTCATTTCCCCATTATATATCAACTCTTTTGAGAATCAGGTCCCAGCTAGCTCTTTCTGACTGGCTCAGCTAACTAGCCAAGTCTTTAGGCACTTGTCTATTTTTGAACTCCTATTTTCTTGCCATTGCTCAGTGGGAGGATGGTGCTGGGCATCTCTTATTCTAAACTCTTCATTTAGAATTTTAAAAAGAATACCTTTTTCTAATACCATGAAGACTAGTCATGATCTATACAAATTATATATAGAGAGGCTAGGCAGAAAATACTGAAAGGGACCAATAACTTTTAACCTATTCCCCACCACCAACTTCATGTTGTTGTTCAGTTGTGTCCAACTTTTTGTGACTCTATTTGAGGTTTTTTTGGCAAAGATACTGGCATGGTTTGGCATTTCCTTCTCCATCTCACTTTACAGATGGAGGCAAACTGGATTGGGTTACTTGCCCAGGGTTACATAGTAAGTGTCTGAGGCCAGATTTGAACTCGGGAAGAGTCTTCCTTGTTCCAAGCCTAGTCCTCTATCCACTGCACCATCTAGTTGCCCAAATAACTACATTCCAATATTTTAAAGTGGGGGCCTAGAAAAAGATTAGAGGTTAAAGAATGAAGAATTTTGCAAGTACAAGTACACTAGGTCAATACTGTCCTTTCCAGATAAAGTCTTTCTTAAATTCAGCAAATTGTAGATGTTTCAAGGGTAAGTGTTAGTACAGTTCTTTTGATATACAATAGTTCTGGGATATCCTGTATGCATTCTCACCTAACTTAATCAATTCGTGTAAATTTTAGAAGGCAAGGAGTAAATCCATGTATTGTAGCTTCCTTGTCACTTTGATAAATATTGCAAGCTGTGATAGTCATTCTATTCTTTCAGGACAAAATGCAGGTGCCATGCCTCAGGGGTATAATTAATATCCTTATTATCAATCACTTCCAATAACCCATAATTTATTCTGATATCTCAAATTTATATAATACTCCCATCAGAATGCAAGCCCTAGATGTATTACAATGTCTGCCCAGTATTTCCTTGGTGCTATGTCACCTGTTTAAAAAAAGATAAACTGAAAGTTTCTTTGCATATGCCAAGACTGTAGGTATTTTTAAATTCCTAGAGCCATTTTCTTTTTTTAGTCCATGTTACTTATAATGATGGTAGCTTAACAAAGTGATTCATATATTGGGAAGATACTATTAAAATATAATAATAATAGTTAATATTTTATAGCACTATGTGCAAAGTACTATGCTAAGAACTTTATAACTATTATCTTTTTTGATCTTCACGACTACCCTGGGAGGTAATATTATTATCGTCATCTCAGTTTTATAGATGAGGAAACCGTAGCAAGCACAGGTTAAGTGACATGTCCAGGCTCACCTAGGTATTAAGTGTCTGAAGCCAACTCTAGGCCCAGTACTCTATCCTCTGTGCCACCAAGCTGCCCCAAAATATTAATTGGAGTTTTTGAGATATGATGGTAAGTGGTTTGGAGCAGTTTATGAATCAAAACGAAAGGCTCAGAACAATCCAACCAATATCTTTGAGGGTAAGGACAGAGATGGCAAATGACTTGGGTACACAGAACTGTGGATTTACAGTTGGAAGTGATCTTGAAGTGACCTAGTTCAACCCTCCCAATATATATAGAAGAAATGAAAGCCAGGGAATTTGTGACTTGCTAGGTTGTAAAGAGCAAAGCTGATGTTAGATTCCAGATCAAATGAGAAAACTTAAGTACATTTTAGAACAATCCTAATTCCGGGCCAAATTTGTGATTACAAGAAATTAATATTAAATTATTATCATTTTCTAGCTGAGTGATCTTGGGCAAGTTACTTAACTTCTGTCTGCCTCAGTTTTTGTTGTCTATAAAATGGGTGTATAATAATAGAATCTACCTCCTAGAGTTGTTCTGAGGATAAAATGATAGAATATTTATCAGATACTTTGCAAAATTTTAAAGTACTATATAAATAATAGTTATTACTACTATATCATATTGCCTCCCACAGGAAGATGATAGGATTATTCTTCTTGGTTTTATGGTATTGGCGTTACCCCTTTGGTTCTCACCTTGCTAAGGTACAAATATTGGGACATTTCAACATAAATTATTCCACATATGCACCATATTCTAGTTGAAAGTTTAAAAGGGGGAATTTTCTCCTTTCGTTTTCATTTTTTTTTCTTTGTTTTTACTGGATGATGTCCTAGCTAGGTGGCACAGTGGATAGTGTGCCAGACCTGGATTCAGGAAGACTCATTCTACTGCCTTCAAATCTAGCCTCAGGCATTTACCAACTGTGGGACCCTGGGCAAGCCACTTAACACTGTTTGCCTCAGTTCTTCATCTGTAAAATGAGCTAGAGAAGAAAATGGCAAGCCACTCCAGTATCTTTGCCAAAAAAGTAACCCAAAATGGGTTCATGAGGAGCCAGACATGTCTGAAATGTCTAAACAACAATCTAAACAATAAGTCCTGGAGGCATCAGTATTATAAGTGTTTGACAGACATAGTTTATTTAATTCAGTAAGTGCCTACCATGTTAAAGGTTATGTTCTGGGGATGCTGAGGCTATAAAAATGAATAAAGCATGGTCCTCACTCTCAGGGAGCTTATAGTCTAGAAAGGGAAATACTATGCAAAAATAACAGTATTTTAAAGTAGAGTACAAAAAAAAGGAGAGCTGCAGAGTCATGAGAATTTACAGTACCATATTCATGAATAATATTATTATGCCAAATTGCTGTTCGAATTTCCTTATAACTGTGCAATCTCTCTCTTTTTTATTCTTCCTCCTACCCCTTCCATCCTTTCTTTTCTCCTTTCCTCAAGGTCTTTCTTTCTGAGCCCAGTTGAGTAAGTATTTATATGTATGACAGGTGATCTGAAGGAGGTTTATAGTGAGATTTAAAGTAAAAACTAATTAGGACTATAATTAAAAATGTAGACTGACAACATGGTTTGATGTGCTTGGAATACAAGCTATAAATGTTTTAGGAAGGTTTTGTTTGTTCCAGTTTTGTGTGTTGTTGTTCTTTAAAATAATGAAACATAAAGGAATTCAGAAGGCTCTCAATAGACGCTCTTCAACTGCTGCCATGTTCATTGTGCCATAAGTTAGAACCAAGAAGAGAAATAGGAGTGTAGTGAGCTGAGTGGGCCCTGGATTTGAAGTTCAAGGATCTAAGTTTCACATCTTGCCTCTGACACTGTGCATGACATACCTCTGTGACTTTGGGAAAGTCCTTTAACCTCTCTGGGCCTCAGTTTCTTCTTTTGTAAAAATGGAGTTAGACTAGGTGCCCTCTCAAGTCCATTCTTGCTCTAAATCTGTGATCACTGTTGCCACAGAGTGTCCCTTATCTGATATAATGGACAACTGGGAACTTAAATATCTAGTTAAACAATTACTTTACTAAGAAAAGGTATGTGGGAACACAGCTTCCCTCCTCTATAACACCCAGGATAAAAGCAGCCTGCAAGGAAGATCTGGAGACTCTGAGAAGTCCAAGCCCAGTGGATTGGGTGTGGCTCCAATGGGCCTACATTGGGGATTCAGGCAAATTCATGAGTGACATAAGGGACAGGGTATTACTATCATAATATACAGATGTATACCAGAACCAATATTTATTAAGGGAAATTCCCCATTATTGATATACAATAGGAGAGCATTCTCATTTCCTCGCTGACATATTCTTGAAATCTTGAATAGCAAATTGTGCCTAAGTTTGATGGATAAATAACTTCAATTAGAGTTAATGTTATGCAAAATATTAGCAAAAGGAATTACTGTTCACCTTTCTGGACTGAATCAGAAAGGTATTAGAGACTTGGCCTATTCAGGTTCTTATCTGGGTTCGATCAGAATTAGAAGACCTTTGTGTTTGTAACATTGGTTGCGTGAGCTGGTTAAGTACTCCATGAACTCCAGAAACGTTCAGTATTGAGAACTTCCTTAAGGGTTATTTGGCTGATTTTTTTTCTTTTTAAAAGGCAGAACTAAGAACAATTGATAGACTTTAGGCAGATTAATATAACATTTAGGGCTCAACCAAAGTGGGATATCCTACTTTCTCAGATAATGGGTTTCCCTTCCTGCAAGTCATTCAATTTATTGATGATAATGTACAAGTTATTACTGTTTAAACACAGATTGGACTTGATGGCCTCTGGGATCTATGCTCATGTTCTGTGGTTCTGTTGGAATCAATCATAAGCTGGATGATCATGTATTTTATTCCTCTTTGTGTAGTATTCCCTCTGGTCCCATTTCCCCAAATCCCACTTGCGTTGGCTGCCTAGGTCCCTAGAAGGAGAATGATTACTTTTCCTCTCAGAGTTCTAGGGGTCACCATAAGGGGATGTGATTTCTAGTATTGTCACATATCAACCCCCATCCAATGGGTTCCCCAATATCAATCAACCATCTGACATTAATTAGACTTTACACAAGGGATATTACTAAGAAGAGAGAATAAAAACAGTAGTTATAAAATAATCCCTTAAATCTGAAGGACATACTCTTCTTGTACACATGTGGGGAGCACATATTGCTAAATGATAAATTGAAATGTTCTGGTTACTGTCAGTCAAGAAGCATTTATAATGCACATACATGGATCAGGCACTGTGCTAAGTGTTATAGGTTCAAAAGGAGGCAAAAGTTAATACCTGCTCTCAAATTGCTCACAGTCTAATAGAATCACTTTTCCCCCTTTTTGCAAGTCCTCAAGTTCCCCTTAAGTTTAATTTTCTGATGGACCCCAAGGGTCAGTGTCCTAGAGAGTACTAAATCTGCCTCTCCTCAATATGCCTAGTTTGTCCTAAATTATTTCTTAGGAACCAAGAACTACTCTTGGAATATTGATACTGAGTCCAGTGGACACTGATGTTAATGCAAATTGAAATGAAAAATCTTCTAAGTTTTGAAAGTTTATATGGTCTTTATTGGGTCAATTGAGGCTTGGAGGTTAGGCGAGAAACTCCATCCCCCTTCCCATCTCTAAGAACAATTCTCTTGGCCACTTCCTAGAATGATCTGCTGCTGGAATATATTAACTCCCAGACTTGTTTGCTCAAAATTTTTATCCATAGCCCCACTGTGTCTATCTTGATTCTCTTCAACCAGTTACAAAGTTATTTCCTATGTGGCATCATCTGCTTTCTTCCAAATATCCAAAAACTTCAGTTCTCTCAAATGGATTAAGGACTAGTTCAATCCTAGTTTATATCTTTAATTAATTGGAGAGATTCCATCCAGAACATTGGGACTTTTGTGTTCTCTTTAATTGGACTTGAAATAGAAACTTCCAGCCTTAAATTTCTACCCTCCAGATAGGTCTAGCATAATACTAGAAACTTTGTACCAAGTAGGCACTCTTTTACTTTTAGTGCTAACTGAACATTTCTCAATACATTGGGAATAGATTAGGATTGAAAAGGACTACCAGGAATTCTTGATCAAATAAAATCTTCTTTTTACTATTTGCATGTACAGAAGAATCACTTCAGATACTGTTAAATGACTGGTATTTGAATATTGGCATTCTGACTTTGAACCTATTACCACATTATACATATCTCCTTCCCCTCCAGACAAACTGAAAAATCTTGGCTTAACCTATAACATCTCAATGGATACTTATCTTGGTACCATCCATTCATGTTTCTCTCCTAGCGTGTATGTACGCACACACGCACACACACACATACACATACACGTGCGTGTGCAAACATATAATTTTCTGTCTAGATGATGATAGAAATTCTCCAATTGTATCCCACAGCATTTTAACAGCACTAACTCATCAGGGCACAAACATAAAGTTTTTAGTCAAGGACTATAGTTCCCCTTCTTGGGTTTCTTTGATTTCCAATGATGATGATACTGATGATTTACATTTCCAAAGACCTTCATATATGCTATCATATTTGATTCTTAAAATGCTGACATGAGTAGTAAACACATCAGTGTCCCTGCCTAACATGTAGCAAGCCTTTAACAAATGTTGGCGGAGCAATGACTAAGATTCCAGAGGTCCTATGATGAATCATGCTACCCACTTCCTGACAGAGAACTAATAGACTCAAGGAACAGACTGAGACATTTATTTTTTGGACATGACCAAAGCAAGAATTGGTTTTGCTTGACTATTCCTATTTGTTACAAGGGTTGGGTTTTCGTTTTCTTTTTAATGAAGACAGGGAAAGTGAAACAGAAATTAAATTCTTGTTAATTGAAATTATTTAATTTAAAAATAAATGCTAGTGGACTGATTAATTTTAGAAGTGAGGAAAGTGAGGCTGTGAGAGACTGAGACTTGCCAGTAGTTTTCTTGTTAGTAACCAGCAAATATTAGAAACTTAAACCTTGGTCTCTGATAAGTCACTACCCATACCAAGTGAAAAGTGGGTGGGTTTTAAAAAAAGATTTGAGAGGAAAGCATTTAGCCCAAAAACTGTGGCTAAAATAGTTTCTGAGATTTGTGCTAGGAATTTTGAAGCTATGTAAAGAAAACTCCAGCTCACTGTCTTGAATTCCTTTGCCTTGCACCTACTACAGAGACGGGTCTAAACTAATGTTTGCCTCATTGGTTTTCACCTTACTTAACTGAGTCCTTGTATAGTGCCTGGGGCACACTTGTTACCTCTGGATTTGTCTGCCTGCTTATACCCAAGTGACAGGAGGTAGTTGATGATTCCAAATAAATATGCCTGCTGGCTCCTGGCTAGATATCATCCTTCCATTTTTGGTCATTGAAAGACGTACCTGGGTACATGCCTTATTGGTTCGCAAAACAACAAAGACTTTTCTTTAAAAAAAAATTTGTTTTTAAGACATGACCCCGAATGACCCAAATAGCTGGTTTGATCCCCACCTCCACTCCTCTTGTCTGCTTAAAGAGTTTCTTTTCTATTTGTTCACAGGGTAAAGAACCAAATCTTTTTAACATTGAGTTAAATAGAGTGGTACTTTAAGGACAAATGCTTCTGCAGGATACTCTAACTTATTTGGAAAAGACATGCTGTACATATTCCAGTTAGACCAATCACTATCTTGAAGGGAGCAGCTAAATTATAGACTGTGTAGCCATATTACTATATTTCCCACCAGTGCAATAATCTAAGGGACTGGGACCAAGGGTGTCTGGGGAAAGGAGAAAACAGAATGGTATAGGAGACAGTGATTATGTGTAAGAGCAAGATTCAAGCACATTAAGATTAAAAATGGTTTCACAACTTGAAAAAGTAGCATGATGTAGTAAATAGACTGTTGGGCTTGGAGTTAAGAAGGCTTAGGTTCAAATCCCAACTCAGATGCTCACCAGTTATGTGACTTCATCCAGCCATCATACCCCATCTCCATCTTGGTTCCCTCACCTCTAAAAATAACTCTAATAATGCCATGGAGTACTTAGTTTCTAGGTTATTGTGATGATCAAATAAAATAAAGTACGTATGAGCTTTGAAAACATTGAAATGTGATTTAAATGTAAATTATTATTGCTGTTATAACTCTGATCTTAGTAAGTCACTTATTCTCCCTGGGCCTCAGTTTCCTGATCTGTGAAGTGAGGCCAAACTAGAATATCTTTAAGGTACTTTACAGCTCTGCTTATCTTATGAGGAGAGCCTAACATCTCTCTAACAAGCAGAAAGCATCAAGGGGCTATGGAGCATTTAGGACGATGGCAGTGGTTGCATTGAAGACTGGGTACTTTTCCCTCCACTATGCATGGATGACTGGGAAGGGAACTGGAGAATTCCCATATATTAAGAATGACTCATTGTGAAGGTACCATTTCCTGAACAGTAAAGAAGAGACTAGGTTTTCACAATACAGAAAAATAGCTGAACACAGGAGGTAATATAATAGAACTTGGGATAATCTGGGACAGTCTAAATTTTAGGAGGAAAAAAACCAATAATTGTATTCATACTTTGCAAAAGGAATATCCTTTTTATGCTAAACATTATAGTTTTTGGTCTGGAAAATATGATTAATATAAATTGAAAAAAGCCCTCAACTGGGCAATGGGAACCTCAAATGATAATACCAGTTCTATGTGACTTTCACAAAATCAGTTTTGTCAGCTTTAAAAGAGATATTGAGGGAATTGGAGTAAACGATCCCCACCATCCTTTGCAGCTCTAACATTCCATAACAGATTACTTTCTCAGCTGTAACCTGCCTTGGTAGCTCATGATAAAGCCTATAGCAGGTCACTTAGTCCCTCTCAGGCTGAAGTAGAAACTACCTGGAGCATTTCAGGGATACTGACCTTTAAAAAAAAAATGAAGAGGGCACATATCCTGAGGGCAAAGGTTACTGAATGAAACTATTTTTTTTCCCTTCATGCATCCCACATTCATGCTGATTGCAATGTAGCTCCATAACTCCACCTATAAATTGCTTTGGAAATTTTCAAAAGAAAGGGGGAAATAGTAACCTTTCACTGCAACCATTAACAATAAGAAGCTGTTTCCATTCTAAATCTATACTTTCAGTTACTCTCCACTTCACAAAAACAGTGTTTTTGAGCTGAAACTTTTCATGCCTGGCCTTTACAGAAAGGTTTTTTGACATTATTTTTTTCTTTTAAAACTATAAACTAAATTTATTTGACCACTTTTGAATTATACGGAAATCAAAAAAAGAGGTGGGAGACGATTGTGCTTTATCTCTGGGGGAAAATGCCCAAGTTTTTCTTAAGTTCCTGTTACTAAAATAAAATACATCTGTACTGATGCTTTGGGGGAAACACAGGTTCTCTTTATAATTGGTGAGTAGCCAAAGTGGATAAAGAAACTATCTCTCACACAGCTGTTCTAATTTGGCTCTACTTTCCCAACCCCTGAGGGTAAGATATTGGCTAATTTTGGAAACAGTCTATTTTGCATGTGGCCCAAGTGAATAGGGCACAATTTTATACTTGCTAATGCTCTGTTTGGAAATGACATTGCTGATAGCTTTGGATACTCACTCATCATCTAAAAAGCCTAGCCCATGTCTTTGTAATCCTTGTAAGGTCTGAGTACACCTCCAGATAATTCACTAGCCAATGATTTGGTAGTTTGCTTCAGTTTCTGTTAAAACTTTCTATATCAGGGGTGGAGCCAATATGGCAGTGTAGAAGCAACAAGATTGCACAGCTCCCACATAGCCACCTCAAATACCAATAAAATATGACTCTAAACAAATTTTAGGGCTCTAAAACTCACAAAAGTACACCTCCCGCTGAAGGCAGCTTCGGCAGGAAGGGCTCATCACAGCACTGGGAGCTAAAACCAACCCAGCCTGAAACCACAGCTTGGCCCCAGGGTGGCCAGGATGAGCCAAGCCTTCAGGAGAGTGGATCAGTGGCAGCTGTGGCAGTTTCCAGAATTATCAAGCCATAAGAAACAAGGACAAAGTTAAAGTCAGTGGAATGCAGCTAAATTTGGGGGAGAAAAGCAGTCCTGCCAAACTGCCTCCAGGGCAAGGAAGTGGCAGAAGCGGCAGCCCTGCAGCTGCCCCTACATGGCTGCTTCAGAGCTCCCAGCCTGCAGACTGCAGGGGGATCAAGTGATTTTTCAGAGGCTAAGTGATCTTGTGTTGAGTGGCCTGGATCCAGATCATGGTCTTGGGTGGTGGTCCTGGGGTGCATTTTCAGTGAGCCAAAGCTGGTGGGGGCTGCAAAAAAGCAGCAGCCTCCTAATAGCTCCAGCAGTTGCAAAAACCCCAGTGATTTGGGACAGAGCTTTTCCCTCTGGAAGCACAGTTCCACAGACTAAAACGTCAAGTAATTGACTGCCAACAACATGACAGGCAAAGGAAGCAAAGTATGAACAGCAATTGAACTCTAGATTCCTTCTTGGGGGACAAAAGGGATCAAAGCATGGAATGGGAGGAAGACAACACAGTCAGAACTCCCACACCAAAAGCTTCCAAGAAACATGAAGACTTCCTACAAGTCATAGATCAGCTTAAGAAGGATTTTGAAAACCAAATAAGAGAAGTGGAGGAAAAATTGGGAAGAGAAATGAGAATGATGCAAGAAAATCATGAAAAAAAAGTCAACAACCTGACTGAAGAAAATAACACCTTAAAAAATAGATTAACTCAAATGGCAAAAAAGGCCCAAAAAGCCAATGAGGAGAAGAATGCCTTAAAAAGCCAAATTTGCCAGATGGAAAAAGAATCTCAAAAGCTTTCTG
>CM053588.1:246698799-246722409 GCA_028646515.1 Pseudochirops corinnae
TCTGTTTTATAGTATCTTGATTTCTCATAAAGTCATTAGCTTCCATTTGCTCCAAGCTAATATTGAAGGAGTTTTTCTCTTCAGTGAGCTTTTGAAATTCCTTTTCCATCTGGGCAATTCAACGTTTTAAAGTATTCTTCTCCTCACTGGCTTTTTGGGACTCTTTTGACATTTGAGTTAGAATATTTTTTAAGTTGTTATTTTCTTCAGTGTATTTTTAGGTCTCCTTTTGCAGGCTGTTTACTTGTTTTTCATGGTTTTCTTGCATCATTCTCATTCTCTTCCCAATTTTTCTTCTACTTCTCTTACTTGATTTTCTTTTTTCTTCTTTTTTCTTTTGCTTTCAATTTCTATTCATTCCCCTTTTCAAAATATTCATAACCCTGAATGGTAAATATTATTTTATTTTATTCATTTAAAATAAATTTCATGTTTGGTTTTAGTTTACATTATTCATTTCCATGAGATTTTGAGTAATAAATTTTCTTCCTGTCTTTCCCTTACCCACCACCCCAAAACAGTGATCTTACTGTATACCCCTTCCTCCAATCTGCTCTCTCCTATATCCTCCCCCATCCCTCCTCCCACTTTCTGGTAGGGCAAGATGGATCTCCATACTCCCATGGCTGTATATCTCATTTCCCAATTGTATGTAAAAAAAAATAAAAATAATATATTTTTTAAACATTTGATTTTACAACTTTGAATTCCAGATTTTTTCCCTTCCTCCCTTCTCACCCACCCTTACTGGGAAGACAAACAATTCAATATAAGTTGTGCATGTATATTTATGCAAAGCATTTCCATAGTGGATATATTGTGAAAGACCGATGATATTTCTATCTATCCTATCCTGTCCCCCACTTATTCTATTCTTTACTTTGATCCTGTCCCTTTTCAAAAGTGTGTGCTTCTAACTACTCTCCCCTCCAACCTGCCCTCCCCTCCATCATCCTCCATCTCATCCCCTTCCCCTTACTCTCTTGTAGGGCAAGATATCCAATTTAGTGTGTATGTCATTCCCTCCCTAAACCAAATTCAATGAGAATAAGGTTGACCCATTCCCTTTTGCGTTCCTGTTTTTCTGAGAACCCCAGTGAACTATCCATTTCCCATCATCATGCCCCTAACTCTGGAACATTCCCTCTCCTTTTTAGCTTCCTTTCCTGAGTTATCTTCCATTCTTTGACTGCAAGCTCTGTCAGGGCAGGGACTGACTTTCCTTTTCTACTTTGTATCCTTTAACACAATACCAGGTACTTAACTTGGTTCTTAATGAATAATTATTATATTATAATATTCCCTACCTTTCCAGGATTTTTGTGAGGATAAAATGAGATAGTATTTGTAAAGTGCTTTTCAAACCTTAAAACACTATATGAATGCTAGCTATTATTATTTATATTAAATTTAAATTTAAATATCTCCATTCACTTTTAAAACAGTAAATTAAAGACATGTTTTTAAAAGCATTTGTTGTGTTTGCAACAAATAAAAGCTATGAAGAAATTAATTTAACAAATCTGTCTTCTTGATTTAATATTTTCTTATGGTAATGAGAGAAAACTTTAATAATTCAAATACTCTTAAGCATATTGTTCTTAGAGTAGGACCATTTCATATCATTGTACTGTTTCCTTCTTTAGAGTCAGTTAGGTGATTTAGTGAATAAAACATTGGACCTAGAGTCAGGAAATTTTGGTTCAGTTGTTTCAGTAGTGTCTGAATCTTCATGACCCCCTTTGGGATTTTTTTTGTTTCACTTTGAATCAGTTGGTATAAATGTTTTTAATGGTTCTTTGTTTTCATTGCTTCTTATAGTATACTAATATTCCATTTTATATATCAAAATGTGCTTAATTTATCAACTAATGAGTATTTACTTTGTTTCCCTTTTTTTTTCTACCTGAGAAAGTACTTCAATGAATATTTTAATGTATATGGGTCCTTGGAGTGATTTGGCCAATGGTGAGACCAGATTTGAAGTCAGGAAGATAAGTCTTCCTGACTCTGGGCCAGGCACTCTATTCACTGTGCCACCTAGTTGCTGAAGTCAGGAAGACCTGAGTTTAAATCTAATCTCAGATACTTATTAGCTGTGTGAGTCTAGAAAAATCATTTAACCTCTATCTGCCTCCATTTCCTCAACTGTAAAATAACAATGAGAATAGCATCAACCTCCCATGGTTCTTGTGAGGATCTAATGAAATAGTATTTGTAAAGTGCTTATAACAGTACCTGGCACATAGTAGGTACATGATCCATGCTTGTTTTCTTTGGTCTGTGACCAGTGAAGGCTGGGAAACAACCAAACTTGATACCCCAACCCCAAACAGATGAAACATAAAAAAATCTATTTACCCTAGTATTCCTTTTTTTCCCAACTCAAATATATTGGACTACTGTCTTTCTCCCTGAATGCTATGGAAAAAAATCCCAGGAAATTACAACCACACAAATTCAGAGACAAATACAACTAAGACCCCTAAACTATCACTAGAATAAATACTTCCTTTAACCCAGGACCCCATCCTAACCTTTTAATTTATAATCCAACATTATGGCATAAGGGAATCATTTTGGCTTCCTTAAAACCAAGTAGATTAGTCCAAGTATCACCAGCATCAAGCATGACTTTAATATTTTTAAAAGTAGCCTTATTTCCAATGATTATTAGAGAGTAATTAGAAACACATTTACCCTATAGCTAGTGAGCCATTGTAATTGAATCCAGTAAATAGGGAGTGCTTCAACCAACTTCCTACACTACACCCTACATTTTGTCATATTCTTATGAAGAGAAACCTATATGGACACTGCTCACTACCAGTAAAGCCATGCACAAGCAGCTTTCCAGAGGACTTTGAAGATACCTTCATGTTGGCAAAGGTAGCAGGTACTTAGCACTCAGAAACTGATCAAGCCTCTGTTGGGGAAATAGAAAGTATGAACTCCTGTATGTAAGAAAAGCCCCAGAGAGGGTGAGTCAGAATTTCTTGGGATAAGAATGTGGTGGCAGTAGCTGTTCTGCTGGAGAGAGAAAGAGTTTCTCTCAGCAGCATCTGGAGGCAGGGCTGCTACTGCCAGACTGAGAATTGAGAAGACAAATGGGAATTGAGAACTGAGTCAGAATTTCTTGGAGCACTGTGGAGGCAAAAGCAGCTGCTAGGAAGAGGCTGAAGAGGAGCCAAGGAGACTGAAGAGGAAAACCTCCCCCTCCCCCTTCCCCAGGCTGAAGAGAATGGTTTTTATTTTTAAAAAGTGGATGGAGGAATTTTTGATTCTGGGATCTGGGAGGCAGCTGAGACTTCTTCTGGGTCCAAGGGCCAGCCAGAGCTGCCAAGGGTCTGAGGAAACATTACTATGATGCTGAGACTTTGTCTGTTTGTGGCTTTGTTGAGCCTTGACTTCGTGGGAACAGAGACTGTGAAGAATTTGAGGTGGACTGGAGGCTGTAAGCTTCAGCATGGAACAGAGACTTCATGGAGAGCTGGACAAGGACCTAGGAGCTATCTGCCTTTGAACCCAAGTGGCAGTTTGGTGAATCCAGGTAGGATCTGGGACCATGGAAGGTGATCCAGGGAATCTGAGGGACTACTCTGAGTCATGCTGAAAGAAGACTTGGATGCTGTGTACTGACTGAGAAGATAATAATTTATTAGTGACCTAGAGGTGGAGGGTCTATGTATTTTCTAATGATTGAATAGTGAATAATGAAGGATGATTTTGACTAAATAATTGTACTTAGTGATTGATGACCGAATAAGTAATTGATTTGTAACCTAGTATGCCCCATGAGTTGAAAACTTTGACCATTGTACTTTGTACAGAAGCCCTGAGACCTTACTGGAAGCCCTGAAAGAGGATTTTCTGGTTGCACATTGACTGAAGTCCTAGAAGAAGGTCCTGGGACTTTACCGATGATTTGTGCTACCTCTTGGACCTTGTTTGTGGGTCTGTGTTAATTTCTATATTGATGATTTGTGTTGAATTCTCAGACCTTGTTGGTGGGTGTGTGTTGATTTCACAGGCAGATAGTGAATCGATGATGGTGCTGGCAATGTGCATGAATATTATTGTGGCTCAGTCCAGCTTTGTCTTCCCAGAAACAGGAACTATGAAAGACTTGAGATGGACTGGACACTGTGAACTTCAATATGGAATGATAACTGGATGAAGAACTGGACAAGGAGCTGGACAAGGAACTGGGAGCTGCCTGCCTTTGAACTCAGGTGACAGCAGGAGCTGGGACCATGGAAGAGGAACCATGGAAACCTAGAGCCAGCCTTGAGTCAAGCTGAAAGAATACTTTACTTGCATATTGTATACTGACTGAGAAGATTATGATTTACTGTGATCTAGGGGTGGAGAATTTTGACTTATGTACTTTGTGACTGAATTAAGGATTTCATGATTGACTAAATGATTATACTTTGTTGAAAACTATTGTGACCACTTTGGTGAAAACTATGTGGCCATTTTAGTGCTAAGTCACTGTGAATGCTGTATTTTGATTCTCTGTGATAAGTTCTAACATTGTGAATGCTGTATCTTGATTTTCTGTGAATGTTTTGCTCTGAATTGTTATGGAATAAATAGAGTGTTCACTATACTATGTAATCAGAACCTTAAAAGCTGTTCACAATAGCATTTTTCTGGAAAGCTGCTCATGCATGGCATTACTTTACCCTGTACCCACTTGTTTGCTACAATTACTACTTGTTCCTTCTATCATTGTTTGAGCAACTTCCTTTCCCCTTTGTTAAAACCTGTCACTTTCCATTGGCAGTTTGTTATGTGCAAATGTTATTTGTCCTTTCCTTTCCTTGGTTTCTAAAAAGTATAGATTTATGACTTCATTGATTTAGTCCACTTACATGTTTTTAACAATTAACTTAATTCTTATACACTGTACCATGAACATAGCTAGTCCTTGGTAAGCATTTTCCGAATTCCTGAACCTAAGTAACTCCCATCTTCCAACTTTAAAATGAGTCAGTTTATTCATAAGAATTTGAATATCCATAAAGGTATGCACACAGAAAGGAATATATATGTATGTACATAATATATATCTTACTTTTAAGAAAAAGGCTTCAATTGATAATCTTGTCCCAATAAACAAATTAAGTATAAATCCCTATTGGAGAGAGTCCATCATCTTTTGAATTTGTTTTGAAATTTTATTTTTATATGATTTTCATTTCCCAATATATCCTTCTCTCCTCCCCAGACATTCATGCTTTGTAACAAAAAATTTTAAAAGCATAAACAAAGCACTTCAGTAAAAGTAACATATCAACTGTGTGGCAGTATATATATATATATAAAATCACTCATAGTTCCCCATCTCTATAAAGGAGAGAGTATAATTTCTGCTCTTTTATTTGGCGACAAAATTGATAGTTATAATTACAGAGTTTAGTTTCTACATTTGTAGTTTTTTTCCCCTCTCTCCATCTATATTCCTGTTGTGATTGTATATTGTTTTTCCTTGACTGTTTGCTTTACTTTGAATCATTTGATATAAATGTACTTATGGTTCTTTATTTTCATTTCTTCTCATAGTATATTGATACTCCATTTTATATATCACAATGTGCTTACGTCATCTTCAACTAATGGGTGTTTACTTTGTTTCCCATTTTTTTCCTACCAGAGAAAGTACTACTATGAATATTTTCATGTATATGGGGCCTTTCTTTCTGTGTTTAATGTTGCTTAGCATTAAGATGTCTGGGTGAAAGGGTATAAACTTTAAAAAAAAATTAGTTACTTTGTTGACATAATTCAAAATTGTTTTCTAGAATGGTTGGACTAATTCGCAGCTATACCAACACTGTCTTTCTTTGCACAAGTGTTATGACATCAACTATTCTTATTTATTGGTCACTTTTGTCAATTAATTAAGTATAAGGAAGGAGGAACAACAAGAGGGTATAAGGTTAAATGTCAAAATTGTTTGATATGGACTTTTCTTACTGTTAGTGATTTAGGGTCATCTTTTATAAGATTGATTTTAATTCTCAATTCTTTTGAGAATAGTGTTTTCATATCCTTTGATCCTTTATCCATTTTAGCCTGATCTTCTAAGCAGAGATCAACACTATTTCTTATAGCTGGATTTCTAAAACTATATGTCACTTTCTTCTGCCACACTCACTACCTGATACTATTTTCCACTGAATTCACATAGTAATCCTTTTGCCTTTCTTGCTTCCATAATTGAAATCACCATATAATAGCTAGTTGGATAGTAAAAGGAAAAGTTTGAGACACTGAAAAACATGATTGTGTTTAACTATATTCATTTTAGGCAACCCACAAAATTTCATCATATTATCTTAATTCCATATGAAAGGCAATGTATTAACTGTAGTTAGAGAGCTAACTTCAGAGTCAGGAGACCTAAGTTCAAGTGCTATTTCTAATGCATACTGGCTGTATGACCCTGAGCAAGTTAATAACATTTCAGTGCCTTATGAAACTCAGTATCTAAGATTAGAAGTGAAGACAAGGTACTGACCCACACTGATAGAGAGAGCTTCCTCATCAGAGAATCCCCTGTGTCAGTGAAATCACAGATTTAATCCTCATCCCTTCTCCTTATGTTTAATTCTAAGGTCGATGAAAAATACTCAGAGATAACATGGTCTACATAATTTCACCATAAAAGATTATGACAACTGTGTAGCCATTTTTTTTTTTTTTTTTGCTTTTTGGAGGGTGGAAGGCAGGGTAATTGGGGTTAAGTGACTTGCCCAAGATGATAGGCAAGTGTTAAGTGTCTGAAGCCAGATTTGAACTCAGGTCCTTCTGACTCCAGGACCAGTGCTCTATTCATTGTGCCACCTAGTACACCCAATGTGTAGTCTTTTTAAGGCAACAATACTGATGGTATATTCTGACTATTTTTGTCATTAGTATCGACAGACTCCATCATCCTAAGCAATCTGCATACTCTCTTTCCATCTTAGGGAACTGGCCAAAAAGAGATCAAGATATGTCATTTGGCCAAAGGACAAAATTGTTCTCCATGCATAACTCATAAATCTATGACCTCAGTCTCTAAATAACTTGCTAACCAATCCAGAACTGAGGAATCTAAATTGTAGAAAAGGAAGACAAAAATGCCAAGTAAAAAGAAAGGCAACTCAGAGAATAACAGAACAGCTCAGTCCTCAAATTGAATATGTGTAAAGCAAATATTTTTTTTATCTACCAAGTATGTTCATGGCAATGTTATAGTGTTAAAGCACAAGGCCTTTGATGTAGAGAGATTGGTTGTTTCAATCCAGGAATTAATAAGAGATATTTGTAGAGCATGAGGACCTTAGGTGGTAGCAGGGATCCTTAATAATTTTTGTATCTTGGACCTCCTTGGCAGTTCATGTAAAGCTCAGAATGTTTTTAAATGTATAAAATAAAACACATGGGGTTACAAAGGAAACAATTAATTGTACTGAAATAGTCATAAAAATATGTTTTTAAAGTTTATAAATTCCACAGTAAGAATCCCTGGTTGACAGGATAGTGAAGTTTCTATGTACTTATAGCTTTGAGAACGGAGGCAATTTAGAGATTCTATATGTCAGTTTAAGTTGCTTGGTGTCAATTCTAATTTGTGTTCAACAAACTTTAACTCTAGGATTCTCCTGGCCATAGGACTAGGAAGCAGCCTTTTTTTCCCCACTTGTTATCTAGAGTCTATTAAATATATAAGATTATGTTTCGTACATAGAATTATGGATATGGAACTGGAAGGAACCTGAGAAGTCATACAGTCTAACCCTAAGATTTTGTAGCTGAGAAAATTAAAGGCCCAGAGAGGTTAAATGATTTGTGGAATGAAGGTAGGAAAATCTGAATTCTCACATGAACTTTTCTTTATACATGAGATACAGAATACTGGAGGCATGTTCTCTAGATCCTATCCATCAGTAATAAAGGACTTTGAATTTTTTCAAAAGAAAAATGAAACCACAACCTTAATGACCAGTTATATTATTGTCAACTCAGTACCTTCATCTTCTTTCTAGGTTATTAGCCAGAATAACAATTGTGGTAATGTGTTTCTCTGAGACTATAAGGTGTGAAGATTGAAATTTTATCAAGAAATTGGCTTAAAGAATTGTCTTGGGGCAGTTATGTGGCACAGTGAATAGAGTACTGGCCCTGGAGTCAGGAGGACCAGAGTTCAAATCCAGCCTCAGACACTTGAAACCCTTACTAGCTGTGTGATCTTGGGCAAGTCACTTAATACCAGTTGCCCTGCCTTCCCCCCTCTGAAAAGATAAAAAAAGAGAGAGAGAGAGAGAGAGAGAGAGAATTGTCCATATATCTATCCACATTTTCAAAGAAGATTTTGTGTGTGAAAGAGCAAAGAACTTGGATTTAAAAGATCTAGATTGTGGCCCTGGGTCTGACTCCTTAACAGCTGGGTGACCTTGGGCAACTCATTTAGTCTCTCTTGAATTCAATTTCTCCCTCCAAATAGTAATCAGTTCGTTAACTAGCACTTTTTAAATACCTACATGTCAGGCGCTGGAAATACAAATAGAAAGAATAGAACACTGCCTACTCTCAAGGAGCTTACATTCTAAGGAAAAGACAATAAGTACATATGAAAGGGCATGTGGAATGGAAATCCACAAGTACAATTAGAATATTACTATTGCACACTCTGCCTCACAAGGAAATCTTAAAAGACATAAAGCACTTTGTAACCTTATAAAGCATAACATAAATGAAAATTACTGGCAAAATTATTGACAGAAAAAAAAACTGGTTGATTAACTGGTTTGGCAAAACTGTGGCAGTAAAGGAACCCATGAATCCATGTAGCTTTGTAGTGGATACAGTGGATAATACAGCTGGACTTGGAATTGGGAAGACCTGGCTTCAGATCGATCCTCAGGCACTTACTAGATATGATCATAGGCGAGTCTCTTAACTTTTCTGAACTTGTTTCCTCATCTGTAAAATGGCGTCCATAGTACCTTCTGTGTGAGATGAAAGAGTTCAGAGTCTGAATCTGAGGTCAGGAGAGGTCTTCATTCTTTCTCATGAGAAAGGGCTCTGCCCCTGTTGCTCACATGGTCTCTGCCAGGGAGAGAGCAACAGGTAGAAGCAAGCCCATGGTTATATAACCTTCTAATGCAGAAACCCAACCCTGCAACTGGCCGTCACTCTTATTGGTAGGGAGGCTGGCCCACAACCTAAGTGTGGGAATCTATCTCTGAGACAAGAAACCCAGAAACATGTGGGTGTCCAATGAAAGGCCAGGGAAGCAGTTCTTTCCATATTTGGCATATCTTGTGCTGAGGTGGCACTGGGGAGGGTCTCCATTGCTCTAAGTCCCAGATTCTTGGAAGGTCAGGTGTCCTCTAAATGTAGGCCTAGTGAATGCTGAAGTCATTTTAGATTTGATTTTTCAGAATGGGGAAAATTCACTATAAATTATGCCTCACACTTCTTATACAAAATTGCTCTGGGACTCAAATGAGAAAATTTCGGTAAAGGACTCTGCAACCTTTCAGGTTCTTTAGATGCCTGCTCTTCTTAACCTTTATAATGTTTTCATAGAAATACTTGCATTTGGAGACTAGGTAAGAGCGAAACCCTTCCACAGATGCTTTTCTGAACCCATGGAGGAGCAGGCAAAGTGTCAAGGAATTTCAAAACATGGTAACCTTATTACTAAAAATGCAATTGTGGATACACTCAGGTGGGTTACTATTTTTCAATGCTTGTAACACCTGACCAAAATCATTATAGGTTAAAGTTACTACAAGTGCAAGGAAAGAAGGCTAGTTAAAGCAAGAAATAACTGGCATCATACTGAGTGAGAATGTCACATGAAAGAAGGGGCAGAGCCAAACAGCAAAGCAAACCTCTGATGTTCTTATTAATGTGACAGAGGCATTTGATACCAAAAGTAGACATGGATTTTAACAACAAAGGAATTAAAAGGAAAGGCTGTTAGGATGAAGACAGTTTTCTTTCCTTTGATAAAATTACATTCAAAGTAATTCAATCTAATTGGGCAGTTGGATACTTGACAGGACAGGTTTCCTGCCCTGTTAGAAGGCCTGAGGCTTTCTCAAACAGCATGCTAAAGACCCAAGGAAGGGGCTAAAATAGAATATAATCTCCCTGACCCACTTTTTGAAGGAAAAGGTGAAACTTCCCCAGGGGAATCTTCAATGAAATCACCATCTGAGTTTGCTTCTAAGAGTGAAAAACTGGATAGACCCTTATCAAGTAACAAAGTTTGCAGAAATTAATTTAAAGAGAAAAGGAAAAAGTTTTACTTTCCCCTCAAAAAGAAGTCCCAATAATCAAGCTATTAAAGAGATGCTTGCTATCTGAGCAAACACACTCAGAAGTGATAAGAAATGAGACAACTCACAAAGGCTTACAGAATGATTGATGAGTCTTATAGAAAGGATTTTTAAAAAGTAGAAGATTATGATGTGAATATAATTTGGGTAAAGTATGTTATGCTGTCACAGGATATCAGTCATTTATTCTTTAAAAATTTTCAGGTTAAAAAATGATTTAAAAAACCTCAGCAAAACCAAAGAAAATAAAACAACCCAAAGCAGAGAGCATTCACTGTGTCCCAATGAAAGAAGAATAAAAGTAGTATTCTACAGTTTAGAGGAGCTTGTCCTTAAAAAGATAAGATAATCATCAAGGGATAAGATGGGTAGGATTCCCTATCCTATATAGCTGATGTTTATATAGTGCCTTAAGATTTGCATTTCATATTACAAATAATAGTTCATTTTAACCTCACAACAACCATAGAATGTTGTTGTTGTTCAGTGATATTTTTCCAACTTTTCATGACCTCATTTGGGGTTTTCTTGGCAAAGATACTGAAATGGTTTGCTATTTTCTTCTCCAGCTCATTTTGAAGAGGAGAAATCGAGGCACACAGGGTTAAATGACTTGCCCAGGGTCACAAAGCAAGTAAGTGTCTGAAGCTAGATTTGAACTCAGGTCTATCATGACTAAGCCAAATAGTTTATGTGCCACTTAGTAAAAAGATAAGGGGTTGATAGGACATTAGATCCTTAATAAGGTCGGACTTAAGAGAAGTGAACTTAAACAGAAAATGGGTCAAGATGTACATCTTTACAATTGTCTTAGACTTCTATAGTTATTATCTTCTAATCTTATTCTGGCACAGATCCTATAAAGGATGTAAGAGAAAGTATTTTGCTCCATAACCACCCCCCATCCTATAAAATAGAGAAATAACTCCACAAGAGGCTCCTTCATTAACAACATTGTTGTTGTTGTTTTAATATTAAATTTGGGAGATATTTGGAAATTGATAGTACAGTAAAAGAAAGACTAAACTTGAAATCAGATGACCTGGGTTCAAATTTTATTTCTGTCATTTACTAATAGAAATAGCAAAAAACATTCTCATAGCTATTCACACACATAGATAAAAATACACACATATATATTATAAACACACATATATGTATGAATACCCACACATGTGTATTTATACATATATGTCTATATGTATATGCATATGTTTGTCTCTATCAGTTTATTCTGAGTAGTTCACTTCTCTATCAGGAGGTGGGTAGCACATTATTGCATCACTAGTACCCTAGACAATCATCCTGTGGAATCAAGGCAGGTCATTATACTGATCAGAATTCCTAAATCTTTCAAAGTTTTTCATTTTTACAATATTGTTTTCATTGTATAAATCATTCTTATGGTTCTGTTACTTTCATTCTGCATCAGTTCAAGTGTTCCTAGGTTTCCCTAAAACCTTCCTTTTCATTATTTATCATAGCACAATATTGTTTTATCACATTTATAGGCCACAAACTATCTAGCCATTCCCCAATTTATAAGTGCACCTCATATTTTCATTCTTTACCACCTCACAAAGAGTTGCAAATTTTTTAAAGCATTCTCAAGTTTGTTTTGCTTAGGACGAAACCCTCATGTAATCTACCCTCCCTATAATTGCCCTTTTCTCCCTTCTCACCTTTCCCTCCTATTTCCTTCTTGACTGAAATGTATTTCTATACCCATCTATTTGTTTGCATGTATTCTTCCTTCCTTTGACCAGTTCAGGTGATAGTGGGGTTCAAGTGTCAGCATCTCCCCACCCCCACCATCTCTTCATTGTTTTGCCTAGACTTTAATTTACCTGCCCTGATTGTGTGTGATAATTTTCCTTAAATTTTGGGTTCCATCATTCCCTCCAGTATATCCCTCTTCCCCTCTCTATTCTTTTTAAAAAATGATTATCAAGATATAACTAACCACCCCAAGGCCTTCGGTATAGACTCCCTTCATGAACACTGATGATGATAGTGTTCAGAGCGGTCACTTGTATCATCTCTCCACTTTTGAATATAAGCATTTTTTCCTTATTTAAGTCCTTATGTTTGACTGCGTTTACCTTTTATGTTTCTCTTAAATCAGAGATTTGAATTTCAAAGTTTCTATATAATTTTTGTCCTTTCATCAGGAATGCTTGAAAGTCTTTTATTTTATTAAAGGTTAATTTCCTCCCACAGTATTATACTCAGTTGTGCTGAGGAAGTTTTTCCTGGCTATAAGTCCGTATCATCTGCCTTGTAGAATACTGCATTCCAAATTGTCCTATCCTTTATAGCAGTGTCTACTAAATCACGAGTGATACTGACTGGGCTACTTGGTACTTGAAATCTTTCTTTCTGTCCATTTGTATTTTTTTTCCTTTGGTTTAGAATTTATGGTTTTTGGCTATCATGTTCCCAAGTGCTTTTCAGTTTGGAGTTTCTTTCAAGAGGTGATCAGTGGATTCTTTCCATTTCTACTTTGCTCTCTGGTTCTAAGAGATTTGGGGAATTTTCTTTTAAAATTTCTTGAGATATGTATAGACTCTTATTTTTATCAAGGCTTTTGGGCAGTTGAATGAATTTAAAATTTCATTGCCTAAACCTTTTTTTTCCCTAGGTTAATTTTTGTTTTATGAAAAACCTTTCATTATCTTCTATTTTTTTCAGTCCTCTGACTTATTTTAATATTTTTTTATTGTTTCATGGAATAATTGGTCTTTATTTGGCCTATTCTAATTATTAGATAGCTTGTTGCTTGGTCAAGGTTTTACACTTAGTCTGTTTGGTCTATTGAAATATTTGGTCTAATTATTAGGAAGTTTATTGCTTGAATAAAGTTTTATATCTCTTATACCAAGTTCTTAATTCACCTTTCAATTCTTTCTTCCTTAGCTTTCATTTCTATTCTTCTGTTTTCCTTTAGCTTTTATATTTCATTTATTTAAAAAAAATTCTTTTAAAAACTCTTTATCTTTTCCCACAAATTATAGGTTATTATTTTTTTTTTTGGTCAAAGCTGCATGTTTCTTTGAGGCTTTGTTAGTAAATATTTTGGAGTCATTCTCTTCTCGACTTCTGGCTTGGGCATATCTGTTACCATAGCTTTTTGTTACCATAGACGCTTTTTTGATTTGCTCAATTTTCTCACCTACTTCCTGAGGTCAGAATTGATGTTAGGATAATGCTATGATATGATCTCTTCCAGATGGAAATTCTGGGATAGTCCTATTGCTTGTTTACTTTGGTCCTAAGAGTCAGTTTTGATTTCTTAACTGCTCAATATCTGGGCAAAGAAGAATCATTGAAACTTCTGCAACATCCCCTAGCTCCTATGTGGCCATCTTCCTCCCCGTGACTGAGAAACCTTTTAATTCCATTCTAATGGGAGACACTTTTATGAAGGCAATGCATATCCTGATTTCTTATTCTAACTCAGGAAAGTAAGCAGAAAGATATCACTTCTCCCCTGGGGGTGGGAGAATGACAATTCTATTAATCTTTAATGTGAAAATGAGGAATAGAGAGGCACTTATGAAAAGGCAATTGGACTGTCCAATTCCTGTTTCCCTCCAATGGCAGCTTTGACCTTAGGAGTCAGGGAATTATGTCTGTTGTAGTTTATGTTACCTGTACTTGGTTCTCCTTGATATTACTGTGTCTTTCCTAATTAAATTGTTTTGCTGCACTAGAATATGACCTCTATGTAACTTCTGAACAGCTGGATCCACAAGGAGAAAGGTTTTGGAGGAATGATTGGGCTGAACCAAGAATTAAATAGAAACTGGAATAGCATGATAATTAGAATGCAAGGCAAAATGGAGTCCCAAAACATTACCTTATTCCTTTTATATCCTCAATTAAGTCTCTGGAACCTCTATTACATTTTCTAATGTCACTAAGCCTCAATCTAAATTCGGGGGGGGGGTAAAAGACTTTTGAAACATTTATATGGCCCTAGACTTTCTAGGTACTTCTGGAAAAGGGCCAGGATGTCAGGAAGCACCTGATCTCTCCTGGTTCTTTTCCTGTGAACCACTAGTAAGGTAGGGAAGAAGGATTGAAATGGAAAAGGTAAGGGGCAAAAAGATTATTTAATAATAACAAATTTCTCTATAGTTTCATATAAATAAAAAGTTTAATCATTTTGAGGAAATATAGATTTCACTACCCAAGAGCTTCTAGCAACACTCAATCCTTCATAACAAGTCAAGATAATTCGGACTCTGAGACTTTAGATGAGTATAAGTCTTTTTATTCTCTCCTTTGATGAAAGGGTTAGGAGCTTGACTTACATTCAAACAAGACAGTGGTTTCAGTTTCATCTGTGAACTTAAAACCAAGGAGGGTGTCATATGATTTCAGGTATCACTTTAAACATTTCTCTCTTATCCAATGGTTAAGCACACTGATTTCCATCTGATGTATCCCTATTTTATCCTGAGTGCTGTGAGTCTGAGCTTTTATTCTGCACAAAACTTGATAGATTTTTCAATTTGTCTATAGAATAATGAACAACTATTTTCTCTTCATTTTATTATGTCCTACATTTGTACAAATCCACCCAGACTACGAATTGCTAGCTTCTATTACAAATGCAAAAAACATCCTCCTCATAGAGCTATTCGAAAACAGGTCCATTTCTGTTTAAACTCTGCATCCCTACCTCCGCAAGATCGAACTGATGACAGGACTCCACAGGATGGTTGTATTTCTTTTCAGATCTTTTTTTTTCCTCCCTGTGTCAATTCAATTTAAATCTTCTTTATGATTCACAAAGAAAACTCTTCTGACATTAAGTTTTGGACTGATGGCTTCAGTTGTATGAGTGAAAAGAAGGCCCTTTAAATATCTGTTTAGAAACCCTACTAAGTTCTGTTTAAAATATAGTTTTGTGAAAAATAGGGTTTATAATTAGAAAAGAATAGGATCATACAGCAAAGGCAGACTTTGTGACAAAGCAGAGGCATCTAATCCTGGCTAGAATTAGGGACTAATTGAAGGACTGAATGCTAATTACTGCTTTATAACAGGGATGTAAGTTATTCCTGTGATGCTATGAACTAGATTCCTATTAGGAGACAGAGGATTTATTTGACTCTCTTCAGTAGAATCAAATCAGTAACAAATATTTACATACTTACTGATCACTTTCTATGTTTTAGGCACAGTGGTACCCATGCAAAACAGAACATAAGAGAGGCCTGAGGGGATAATGGCAATCTATAATTGTTTTAGGCATCAAGCAATGAAAGGCAGCTAGGTGGCATAGTGGATAGAATGCTAGACATGGAGAAAGCAACTGAGACCTGAGATCAAATTCTGCTTTGGACACTTGCTAGCTATGTGACCTAGGCAAGTCACTTAGCTCCTACTAGCTATTATTAACGTATTATCAATCAAGGTGAACAACTAAATAGTTGAGGACAACTTGTTAAATTGTCTTTGCTGAAAAACTTCTTAAGTGGCAGATTCTGGATATAGTTTAGACCTGGGCTTTGAATCTGAGATGAAAATTTGAATGAGTTCCTAAGATCATAGTTTTTTAAAATTTATTTTATTTTTGATTTATGGAATAAAACAAGCATTTCCATAACACAGTACAATAAAAAGATATTCTGCATCAAACTGCAAATTTACTATACACAACTTAACTATTCCTTTCAAATATACAACAAAATTATTATGAAAATTTATTTTTTTTTCTTTTTTATGGGATTTGGAATATAGATAGAAAGAAAAATACTTGATTCAGTAGTAACATTTGAAGGTGGTAGCTGGACCAAGGATTAACTTAAGCAGTGACTGATAGAAACAAAAGAATGATCAAAATAGTGCAAAACTGCAAATACTTTTTCAAAATCTAATTTTTGTTTTATCTACCTTATTCAATGATGTTTCTACTGTTTTTGGATTCTACTTTTAAAGGGGAAAACATAATTAATTATTGTGTCCTCTTCCATCCCTCTTTCCTTCTCACCATTTGAAACCTGACTACCCCAATGTTTCCAAGATACCACCACTAATTTAAAGAATTTCATTTTCTTCTTGAAAGTGGATTTCAGAAAATAACCTACTACTATTATCATCCTATGGCTAGGCTTTACAACAATGGATAATGGAATTTAGCTAGAAGCCACACCTTCCAACCTTCTTACACGTTACAGAAATTAGAGTAATTTATTACCTCTTGCACCATGTCAACAACAACTAGTTTCTCATTTTATCAATCCCTATATAAACTTTCTAAGGTAAAATGACAATCTCTTCCAACAATCTTAGTTTAGAATTTCAGAGACAATCATTTTCTTAGGATTTGTCAAAATATTTCTTGGTTTCTGTGCAGCAACACTTTCCCACAGAATTAATCGGCTTCTCTTTCTGTCAGTAAAGGAGAATAACTGCTATTTCATGAAATCACATTCATAAAATGCAGCTTTATGAACTGAACACACGATTAAAGGTATGTTCTGTCCAAGACAAAGTACAATGAAATGATCACCACAACCCCAAAACTCCAGATGCTAAATCTCTCTAACTTTGATTCAACTTTGATTCATTAACTTTTGGGGGGGATTTACATGTTATTCCTCATTAAGTATTATAATACTGGATGCTTGAGAAGTTGTTTTTTTTTTTTAACTGCTCAAGGTAACCCATTTCAGTAAATTGTCTCTTAAGAGTATTTTTTTTTCTCCTAAGCTAACTGTTGAGGTGGATGGGAATCAGGTTGCGCCACTGAAATGAATTGTATATACAAACAAAAAAAAATACAAGCACAAGTACAATACAAACACTTGAATCATTATTACATCTCATTCCATGTCATATTATGTGATCTGGTGCTGATGCAAAGAAATAGATTTAGAGACATATTAATCCATTTCTACAGCAGGGTGGCACAATGGAGAGAGAGCATTGTGACCTGAATTCAAATCCAGCCTCAAACACTAAATAACTGTGTGACCCTGGGAAAGTTATTTAAACTTCTGTTTACCTCAGTTTCTAGGGTTGTTGTAAGGATCAAAACAGATAGAGAGAAGATTCTGGGAAGATGGCAGAGGAGGTCGGAAAATTCCAAGCTCTTAAGAATTCCCCCCACAAAAGAGTTAAAATAGTACCTTAGGGCAAATAAAGTATGGATGGAGTTAAATCAGAATGGAGGTATAACTTGGATCCCCCCAGGACAATTTGAGAGATCAGAAGAAAAATACCAGGACAAGATTTGGTCCCTGTGAAGAGTAAACACCTGCAAGCTAGGTTCCCTTTTAACAGAAAGCTGCTAGCCTTTTAAACAACAAGCATGTGGGGTTAGTTGGTTCCAGAGGTTGCCTGGGCCTTTTACCCCCAGAGGGTGAGGGGAGTTGGCTGTCTGAGTCCAGGAAAATTGAGAGATCTCTGCTGATAAAGAATGCCAGACCCAGCTGTGCTGCAAAAAGCTGTGAGGGCAAGAAGGAACCAGCACAGACCCAAGTGAGTGAAAAAGCAATGGGGCAGAAAGTCCTTGGCTGTGAGCTCTTCCACGAAGCTGCAAGTTTGACTTTGTTCAGGATATAGGGGGACACTGAAGATCTGGGGCAAGAGGCACCATTTTCTACACCCCAGGGCTAGAAGTGACTACAAATAACTAAGCTTTCACCACAAAAAAATGCACAGGCAAAGGAGAAAAAATCCAATTATAGAAACCTATTAAGGGAATAGAGATGAGCAGGGTTCATCTTCAGAGGAGGAAATTAAAGAAACCCCCAAAGAGTAACATCACCTGCCCAAACAGAATTTATAGAAGACCTTAAAAAAGGCTTAAAAATCAAATGACAGAGATAGAGGAAAAACTAAATAAGAAAGTAAGAATAATCCAAGAAAAAGAAGAAGGGTATGAAAGGAAAGCCAACCAACTAGAAAAGAAGATTCAGAATCTTAGGGGAGAAAATGACACCTTGAAAATTAGAATTGGGCAAAGTGAAGCCAGTGAAATTATAAGAGATCAAGAAATGACTAAACAAAATCTTAACAATGAAAAATAGAAGAGAAAAAAACAACAGATTTGGAGAATAAATCAAGAAGAGAAAACATAAAAATATTAGACTTACTGAAAGTTATGATTAAAAAAAGAATCTTGGTATAATAATACAAGAAATAATCAGAGAAAATTGTCCCACAGTGTTAGAAAGGGGGAGGGGGGGGTAGAAATAGAAAAAAATCCATTGATCACCACTTAAAAGAGATTCTATGAAGAAAACTCATAAGAATATCATAGTCAAATTCCAAAATCCCCAGCTCAATGAAAAACTATTAAAAACATCAAGATTGAAACAACTTCAGCATGATGGTGGCACAACTAGAATTACATAAGATCTAGCAGCAGAAACATTAAAGGACTGCAGGTCTTGGAACACAACGTATTGAAAAGCAAAAGAACTGGGACTCTGGACAAAAATATCATACCCTGAAAATTTAACCATCATCTTGAACAAAAAACAATGGATATCTGATAAACTCTCAGACTTTCCAAGACTGTTAAAAGAAAATCTGAACTTAATAGATGATTTGGGCATTTGAGTCTAAAATAAAATTTTGGAGAAAAAATAAAAACAGTGCCTTGCACATAGTAAATGCTTCATAAAAATTAGTCATTATCATCATCATCATCATCATCATCATCATCATCATCATCAACAACAACAACTAAACCAGTTCTAAATAGACTTATGATACTCACTTGATCATGTCCTATATCTGGTATTCAAAGTCAGGAGGAATCTGGGTTTCAAATACACTCCTGAATTATTAGCTCTGATCATGGCAAATCACTTAATATTTTGAAACTTTAGTTTCTTACTCTGTGAAATGAAAATAGTAATAGTTCAAACACTTTGAAGCAGCCCTTTAAAGAAGGCAGGGCTAAATAGAAGTGCCTCTTGGAAAGTACTGAAGATCAGATCCATAACAATCTACTGATCAATCCTCTTTGGCTATAGCTGTTTATCCAGTTATGAATACATCTAAACATACTATCACTGGCTCAATGGTCTCTACCTCTTAGTATAGGTATCATGCAAAATTTTGTCAGATACACTGCTGAAATTCATACATAACAATAGTCTCTTGATAGGTCACCAGTTCAGTGACACTCTGAAAAAAGGAAGGGTTTAGTTGCGAATGACTTGGATCCATACTGGTTCTTTGCAGATATTGCTTCCCATTATAACTTCTCATAAGCCACTTCTTTAATTATCTGTTTTAGAAGTTTATGTGGGATCACTAACAAACTCCCTGAGCTGAAGTGCCAGAAAGAATCTGGAATTTGCCATAGGAGATTTGATCTGTAATTACAATACTCTAGCATCAGATTTACTGTTAGAAGTAACATTGAAAAAAAAGGAGTGAGGGAAGGTAGCACAACTATAGAGAGATCCCATTATGATGTACATTCTCTTTAACAGTGTGCCATTTCCCCTTGACCTAAAAGTCTCAGAACAATCTGCAACATGGGGACAGAATGAAGAAATATATCAAAGTTAAGGCAACTTTCCACAGCAAATTCTGATTTTCAGAAAAAGGTTCTTAATCTCCTATCAGAGCAATGAATGCACCTCATCTTTAAGGTCTATGAATGAAAAGGGCAGGAGTCAAAATATCAGTTTATATTGCTGGGCAGCATTTATCTAAATGTGCCAAACCTGGCAGTTGAGCATTGACCATTGATACACAATCATGAAAGCATAGCCAGGAGGCAAAGTAGCTCTCCAGAACATCAGTATCCACAATCTCATCAGCTACAGTGTTGATTTTTTAAAAATACACTGAGCACAAAGAAATATGTTGATATTCATTTCATTTTTTAAAGAAGATAAGTCTTCAGGAACATGTGTAGTACTTAAAAGACCATCTCTTGGTTCTCTCTCCTCTCATGTACTTATTGTAAAGAGGAGTCAGTTTCAGTGAATACTAATCATATAGTTTCAAAATTGAAAGGGGCCTTGGAAGCTGTGTAGTCTGACTTGTATGTAGCCCCAAATCCTCTCTATGATAATGCAGCAAGTAGACATCTTGTCTTCACTTGAAATCACATGGAAAAATTCACTGCTTTGTGAATGTCTATGTTATGTGTGGACAGCTTGAACTTTCTTCTAATATCTAGCCTAAAGCTGCCACTCCTCCATTCTTTGCTTCCAGTTCTACTGTCTGAGGCCAAGCAGAACTAATCTTGCCCTTTATCCACGTGGTAACCCTTCAAGCACTTGAAACTAAAGCTTCAAGATATTAAGTGACTTGCCCATGGTCATAGCTAAGAATTCGGGGGTGGATTTGGTTAAATCATGGCCCTCTTAAGTCTTCTCTTTGTTAAGCTAAACACCTTCAGTTCATCTAATTGATTGGTTTGTATCATGACCTTAAATTTCCTTCTCATCCTGGTCACTCTTCTCTGGACACTCACAATCTTGGCAATGTCCTTCATAAATTGTGATGCTCAGAAATGAATACAATATTCTAGATATGTTCTTACCAAGACAAAGTTCAATGAGCCTATCACAGCCACCCCAGATTCCAGATGCTAAACCCCTGTTACTTCATCCTTGATTCATTAGCTTTTTGGACTTGTATATCATATTACTTACCAACATTAAGCTTGTTTCTTAGAAAACTCTGGGTTATTTTCAGCAGAATTATTTTCATGCCTCAGTCTTTTTCATTTTATACTTGATTTTTAAAATTCAAGTTAAAGACTTTATACTCATTACTATTAAATATCATCTTATGGGGTGGCTAGGTAGCACAGTGAATAGAGCACCCACCCTGCAGTCAGGAGGACCTGAAATCAAATCTGACCTCAGACACTTAACACTTACTAGCCCTGTGACCTTGGTCAAGTCACCTGACCCCAATTGCCCTGTCTTCCCCACTACAAATAAATAAATAAACATCATCTTATAATGTTTGACTCATTGTTCCAGCCAAAGAATATATGGGAAATTTCATTCTGTCATCTTATGCATCAATTATTCCCTTCAGTTTTGTGGTATCTTAAAATTTGGAAAGCATCTCATCTACCCTTTTATTCAAGCATTAATTAAAAAAAACCAAAACAATTTACAGCACTGGACTGAGGAGAGATTCCCTAATTCCAGTAAAGACTAATTTCATATTGAGATTAAGTCATTGGTGACTATTTATTAATTTTGATCATTCAACCAGTTACAAATACATCTAACTGTATTGACATTACTTCAGATCTATCTATTTCAACCAAAATGATAAAACAAGAAACTATCAAACACTTGTTCAAATCAAATTGCTTCTATAGCATTTCCCTGGTTTTCCATCTAGAACTTCTGAATACAGATAAAAAAGTGTCATTCAAGAAAATACATATTTTATCTCCAGTTAAAATATGCATTATAATTTAAAACTCTACAATCCATACTAGTTAAATTTCATATTTTCAATAATAAGTAACAAACTCTGCTAACCTCCAAGAGAAAGACATTCAAATATAGAGGGGAAGAAATACTATTAACATAAGATTATTCCATTGCTACTAGAAACCACAGAAAGGAATGGAAAGAAAAAAGAACTTAAGATACAACCAAGAAGTACACATCTTACTAACCTAAAACTGATCATTAACAAAAAAGATGGTGTAATAGCAATGTAATTTGATCCCTTTGTATTGGCAAAGCTAACAGGTACTTAGCACTTAGCAATTAACCAAGCCTCTGTTAAAGAAACAGAAGGTATGGAAGGGGCTGAAACAGGAAATGGCTGATACAAAAAGCAGCTAATGCCATGTGTATATAAGGAGAAGCCCCTGCTGGGTCAGACAGAAGTTCTTGGGATAAGCTTCATGGAGGCAGAAGCTGCTGCCACCAGGGAGGCTGAAGAGGAAAGACTCCCCAGGCTGGAGAGAATGATTTTGACTTTGGGAACCTGGATGAAGTGATTTTGATTCTGGGAACCAGCTGGAGCTTCTGCTGAGGCGCTGCTGAGTCCTAGAATGAGCCAAAGCTTCTGGGAGCTGCCAAAGATATCCAAGGTCCAGCTGGAGCTACCCCAGACTGAGGAAGTGTGACTGTGATGCTGGTACTTTGAATGAACTTGTTTGTGGTTTTATTAAACCTTAACTTCCCAGAAACAGAGATTGTGAAGGATTTAAGGTGGACTGGACACTGTGAGCTTCAGTGTGGAACAGGAAGTGTGTGGAGAGCTAGACAAGAACCTGGGAGCTGTCTGCCTTTGAACCCAGGTTACAGTTTGGTGAATCTGGGTAAGATCTGGGACTATGGAAGGGAATCCAGAGAATCTGAGAGACCACCCTGAGTGAAAATGAAAGAAGATTTTACTTGGATATTGTGTACTGACTGAGAAATTGTAATTTACTAGTGATCTAGGAGTGGAGGGTCTGTGTATTTTCTGATGATTGAATAGTGAATGATGACTGAATAGCAGTTGATATGTGACTTGGTATGCCCCATGAGTGGAAAACTTTGACTACTGTACTTTGTGTCCCTTAAGAGGCAAGCCTCCTTAAGGATGATTGAATGATTGAATTACTACATGATTGTGCGACTAAATGAACGTACTTTGTTCAAAACTTTGTGACCACTGTGGTGAAAACTATATGGCCATTTTCTTTGATCAGCTCTTGTGAATGCTGTATTTTGATTATCTGTGATAAGTTGTAACATTGTGAATGCTATACCTTGGTTAACTGTTAATGTTTTTCTCTGATTTGCTATTGAATAAAGTGTTCACTATACTATGTAATCAGAACCTTAAAAGCTATTCACAGTAGCATTCTTCTGGAAAGCAGCTTGTGCTTGGCTTTATAGATGGACATTCAACAAAAGAAAGAAATTTTAGGTCTTCCTAAAAAAACACATGTAAGTGAAATATTTTATTTAAAGACACCTCAAACAGGAAAAATAAGAAAGATAAATACGTATAATCACAAGGAAAAGAAAAATAATGAAATATATTACATTATACTTAGAGGTTATTTTAAAAAAGAGAAAGATAGAAGGAGTAACCTATGGATTAATAAAACATACATCCTTACATCTACAAGTCTAGCTATATACATATGCCCATACTATATACATGCATGCACATACGAACATATGTGTATAAGATCTCTTTTGATTTTATAGTAACCTTCTGGGATAAGTATAATAGATATTATTAGACCAATTCTCTCTCTCTCTCTCTCTCTCTCTCTCTCTCTCTCTCTCTCTCTCTCTCTCTCTCT
>CM053588.1:246722909-246749978 GCA_028646515.1 Pseudochirops corinnae
CCTGGCGCCACAGGCTCCACATGACCACATTCAGCCTATTAGGGAACACAGTATACTTTCAAATATCCAAGGGTCCTCAAAGTCACGTAGCCACTTCAGCAAAGGGCCTAGGGGCAGGGAAGATCTTTAGATTCCCATAACACCTTCTTCAGATCATTTTACAGATGATGAATGGAGGCTTAAGAAACTTGCCTGGGGTCACAGAGCTAGTAAGCATCTGAGGCCAGATTTGAACTCAGGAAGGTGAGTCTTGCTGACTTTAGGCATAACACTCTATCCACCATGGAGTGTACCATCCTAACAAGCTTTGGGAAAATTATGGTCACAGGATATTATAGTTAGATTTGGCAGGGACCTGAAAGGTCCTCTAAAGCAAGCATCTCATTTTGTAAATAAGGCAACTGAATCCCCGAAGAACATGTATCGTGTAGCCATGGTTGCCATCAAAGTTATTAGAGTGACTGGGAGACTGGAATGAGTAAAGAAGGCATGGTTAAGAACTAACTCAAGTTGAAAAAGACAAAAGCTAATGATTTAGTTTGAAGGAAGCTTCTCTCATTCCTTTCTTTGCCTTTGTCTATAAGAGGAAGTAGCAATATTCCAGGGCTTCATTACAGACTATCCAGGATTGAAATAGATTGCAGAAAGGAGAAAAAGGTACTAGCAAAGGTTGACTTCCTCCAGAGAGAGGGAGGAAAAAATAATGGTGGTAGAGGGATCATTGCAAGAAATGAAAATACTGAGATGTGAAATAGGATCAAAACCTTCTTCCCATTGGACACCCAGGTCAAACAAGACAGTAGTCAAACCTTATATATTAATCATCTGGTGGGGAGGGGGAGGAGAGTGTGTTTCCATGGATAAGTGTTATACATTGATTGAATCAAAACTATTTCTGCCAAGAAGTTGTACCTTAAATTTGTGCCGTCTTATTCAATGCTAACTAGTTCAAAGAGATATATTTCAACAGAAAATAGTCATGGGTAGTACGAAGGATGGGGGCAGAGTTTATATGTGTGCCTGTAGGACATACCTAATACTTTATCACATTCTCACCAGCATCCACAAAGTAGCATATGATAATCTATTCATCCAGTGACATACAAGCAGGGACGTGCTAGACTGCAGCAGTTCTCAAGCTGTGGTTTGCGCCCCCTTTGGGAGTCGAATGACCCTTTCAGAGAGCTTGCCTAAGACCATCAGAAAACACATATTTCAGATGGTCTCAGGAACTAAGGTACCACTTCTCTATCCATCTCCAGTCCACCCACATGCAGATACGGCCATATACAAGTATTAAAGGGTCGTGGCATTAGGAAGGTTGAGAACCACTGTGCTAGAGCCAACTAATACCAGCTCTAATGAGCTGATTGTTAAATTTTTTCTGTGAGCTAATTCCTTGGAAATTAGCAAAATATATTAACCAAGGCTTGATGTATTGTTTGTTGATAATCTTAATCAGGGATTGAAAAGCGATTACTTGAGGTTCAAATTCAACCGCACCCACTATTTTTGTGTAGCTCATATACAAATAAGGATAGTTTTTAAAACATTTTTGAATGAAATAAACTTTTATTTTAAAATGTAAAAACTATTCTTACTTCACCAGCGGTATTAAAACAGGGAGAGGGCCAGACTTGGCCTGTGAGCTGTAGTTTACTGACCCATGGTCTAGAAAAAAAATGTGATGGAGAATATAAATGTTAATAGTGTAGATTAAATTTAAAAACATGTCATACCCACAATTTTTTAAAGAGCTGGTTGTTAAACATTTAACTTGCCCAGCAGCCCTTAGCACAAAATCTGGAAGGTGGCAGTTGTTTGACAAATGTTTTTTGCCTAACTGATGGACTGATATCCCTGGCAATGAGTAAACATCACCAAATCCTCATGTCCTAAGAGTATTAAAGTTACTCTAGATCTCTTGGATTCAGGAATACTGGAAAGGATGAGAATTGAAAGGAGACAACATTGTATAGTATAAGGAGTATTTGATTGGCATTTAGGAGACCAGGGTTCAAGTTTTGACCCTGCTATTAAGTAGTTAGGTGACAATGGGCAAATCACTTTCCAGCTCAACTTGTCATCATTTGTAAAATGCGGAAGCTGGACTAGATGATTCCTCCGATTCCCTTCTACTTCTAATATTCAATGATATGCTCTAGGTCACTATTGTTCCCATATGTTATGTATTTTAATTAACCTTCCTCATGTCCTGATGGTATAGAATGTAAACATTTTTCCCCTTTCTTTTTTTCTATTCATACCTTATGCATGTAAAATTTTGATATTCTTTTCAATTGCCCTCTAAGCAGATGTGCAAACTGATTGTCTATCTCCTGTGGGCATCCAAAAGAAATTATGCAAATGCATTAAAGGATGCAAGAGATTTAGAGAAAAGGGCAGAAAAATGGTTCTGACCTGTCTACCTGAAATTTTATGAAATGGAAGATGAAATGCCCTACTCTGCTCTCTCACCTCCAATCAATGTACCTGCCTGAGTGAAGCCTCTAATTCAAGGCAGATGTATTTTTTATTTTGAATTTGCCAAATATTTGACAGATACAAACTGTATACTTCACTTTCAGGTCCATCAAAATCACATGCCAAAAATACCCTAACCTTTTCAATATGTTTAACCTGTGTCCTGATTTTTTCCCTTTGCTTATAGTCACACAACTACAAACACCATTTTATTTTAAATTCTCAAATAGAAGCACTTTTCTAATAATTTATTTAAAACACAGATCTTAGATGCACAATTATTTTGTTTTGTCATATTGCAAGGTAAAATACTTCCACAAAAATTTTTTATTGGAACAGATAACTCCCTGTAAGTGTTGTTATATTCTCTATGTGGCACATAAATCTTCTACCTACTCTTTGGTAAGATAGATTTCACTCTATAAATAATGGAACATATATGTGTGTTTATCTATCTATCTATCCATCTGTCTGTCTGTCTGCCTGTCTATCTATCTACGTGTGTATATATATATTATACATATATGTGTACACATGTATGTGTGCTCATTTATTTGTTTGTATGTTTATTAAAGAAAACTCACAACACTACACATTCTCTGTATGCTTGGTCATCATTGGTACAGTGGAGAGAAGTGTTTCAGACTCAGAAGTATATGCTTCAAATCCAGGCTCTGCCACTTATTATTCTAGGCCTTTGGACAAATCAGTCCACCACTCTGGTGCCTTGATCTGTACACTGAGGGCCTTGGCTATGATAGTTCTTACAGCTCTCGATCTCTGATACTATTATATATTTAGGATATACCCTGTACTACTTTGCTTCTTGTTTCTTTGGAAAGCCAAGTTGGCCAAATGAATCCCATTCTATAAAATAACCAAGAAGTCTTAATGAGCTCTTCTGTCAAACTTATACCCAATTGCTCAAGGCCCCTGGGATTTTGATTTGGGGTTAAGCATTTGGAAACCCTGCTTCATTGCACAAATGTCCAAACATCTGCTGGCAACTGCTCTTCATGGCAGTGAATCTGCAGTGGCCCATTAGCTAGCACATTAGCTCACAGTTAGGCTTTCTGGAATCACCGTATTTCTGCTTGTACTATTAACAAAGTTTTAGAATTTTTGACTCCTTTTCAATTTTTATTGTCCTGGTTTTAATTTAGTACATTTGCAGTGCATAGCCCAGGAAAGTGGAAATTTCAACATTAAAAAAAAGTCAAGCTTATGTATCAATGCACTCTAGTGATTCTCCTCACAAATGGAGGGCTTTACTCATTTTCATGAATATCAAATTAAAATTATACTTAGAATATCAGATTAAATGGTATCCTTCTGCTAACAATATCTTTTCTGATCCACACGTGTTATTTCTTAAGCATTATTTTTTGTTGTTCCTTTCAGACCCTCCCAACCTACGAAATACCGTACTGTTAGCAATTGTTAAGAATGAAAACCTTTTTTTTAAGTACCTGAATACTTTGTTTCCTTTTTCATGATGAATTCCAAAGGGAAGATTGAATTAAGATTCTGGGGCATTTTAAGGCCACTGTTGAAGCGATGGAGTCTAGTGGGGAGGTGCTGGATGCAGGTTGTGCTTAAAAGTAGCCCCAGTATCAAAGTGTGTGGTTTTAAAGAACCACAATTTATTATTGTTGCTACTTTTCCACTCTTTATGTTACTTTTTTAATATGCCATGTAACACACAAATTTTATAAGTGAGTTGTTTAAGCCTTCAAAATACCTTCAGTATATCTTTTTAAACTTACTATATAATTATCATTTTAAAGTTATATTTTATACAATATATTTTATAATATACTTTATAAACTTACACACACTCTACGCTCTGTACAAATGAGCATTCCTAACATACCTCATAAATGAAACTTTATCTCCCTCTCCATGCGTTTACTAAAACTGTTCTCTATGTTTTGAATTCCCTCCCTCTTGATCTCTAACTCTTAAAAACACTAGCTCCTTTCAAAAATCAGTCATCCCTAATGCCATCCTCTTCCCACCAGTTGTTGGGCCTTTCCCTGGAAATTACTTTTTATCTTATACATACATACACATATGTATGTGTCTCCTTCAGCAAAATGTAGGCTCATTGAGGACTTGGATAAGGATGGAGACAGAGATAGGGATTTAATTGATGATTTGGGCTTCTTCCTTTGTCTTTGTTCTTCAGGTGCTTAGCATAGTGCCTTGCACTTATCAGGTATTTAATAAATGCTTACTGTTTGATTGCCTCAATCAATCTCCATCTATGACATTGAGTACTTAGTTTCTCTTCTCTCTAAACAGGGAAACAGTTAGAAAAACTTCTGGAGTAGATGCAAGTCATGAGTGATTATGGTCTCTCTTAGAAGCATTTACAGAAGAAGGAACAAACTAGAGATTGGACTTTATTCCTGCTCACTTAAAGTCACATTTAAAGATGAGGGTTTTCTGATTATGGGAAAACGTAAGAATGAATTGGCAGAAGCCCAGCATATGCAGACAAGGAATAAATGTTAAGTTGTGACTACTAGGTTAGAAGATATAAGCTTCCAGACAGAGGCATAATCATCACCAACTATTTATTGTCATTTAGCATGTGAGCTGGGTGCTAGAGATATTGAAAGTGAGATTTAAAAATCAGGGGTGGGCATGGGTTAGATGTGAACCTGTATCCTTAAATCTGAGATAGCTGAGAGGCATGGGATAAGGGCAGAGAGTTTGGAGGATTCCTTAGCCCACAGTAGGTTTACATTGTATGTGCATTTTCTTTTATCTTCCTGAAAAGTTCTGTTCTTTTATAATTCTACAGGGCTCTAGATTAAATCAGGACTTCTCTTGAATTTCTTTTGAACAAAAAAAGAGGCAGGGTTATAGTGATTAGTGTAGATCCTCATCACCTAGGATGGGGAAACTCTTTTGCCAAACCCTTCAAGCTATGGAGTTCCCCAGTCTAGGTAAACTACAGTTAATGCCACATAGGTCTGAGGTCTAAGACCATCAAAATTATAGCCAAAATCCTTTCAAAAGTTCTGAAGACCTCAGGACAATTTCCAATAAATACATGAGAGTAAGAGGGGCAGTATGGCACGATGCAGAGAAGTTACGAACTTGGGTAAATCACCTAAAGTCCGTGGACCTCAGTTTCCTTATCTGTAAATGAGTGATTTGGACAAGATGGTCTTTGAGGTCCCTATATGTGTGTATATATTTGTATATGTATATATGTGTGTGCACACATATTGTATGTATCTGTCTATTCATGAATGTATACATGTACACATACACATTCACACATCTATCTGTGTGTGTGTGTGTGTGTGTGTGTGTAATTGTATAATGTAGTCCTATGATACTTAAAAGGCAAGTAGTTTGCAGAGTACATAATATTCTGACCTGGAGTTGTGAAGACTCATCTTCCTGAGTTCAAATCTGGTTTCAAACATTTACTAGCTATATGACCCTAGGAAGGTCACTTAACCTTTTTTGCCTCAGATTCATCAACCTCAGCCTTTTGGAGGAGCTTGTGCCACCATGCCAGACATCTGTGTGCTTATGCTGTAAAACTCATAGAGAAATAAATACACATACACATAATTAATTTAAATGTACTTAGCCAAAATAACTTAGTCCTAAAATTTTTAAAAGCACAATAGAAAATAGTAGAAAGGACAAATTTATTACTAACGACGATTTTGACTAAAAATCTTCCTGTACTATAGCAGGGCAAAATTGTTCAAAGTCGACACCCAGTTGAAACATTTTGAGAATGTGTCCTTGTCATGATATTATCTCGGAGTGAATATTTGAAACCCTTTGCAGAGTAATGTGAGTGACTCTGGTGTGTGTGTGTGTGTGTGTGTGTGTGTGTGTGTGTGTGTGTGTGTGTGTGTTGGAGAAATGGAGGGTATGTACCTGGCAAGTTATAGACTGGGGAACAATTATACAGAAGAATTTTTTTTAAATTCATAATGCTAATTAATAAAAGCAGTTAAAATTCCCAGAATAAATGGCATAATATAAACTGATATTCAAAGAGACTTTCAAGGTTTGCCAAGCATTTCATATACATTACCTCATTTGGCCTCTATAATAACCCTGAGAAGTAGTAGAAAGAGCATCAAATTTGGAGAAAGAGCATATATTCTGATGACTATGACCTGTCAGTCACTTAATCTCACTCTATTTCCTCATCTGGGGAATTTAAGGAGTAAGAGTCTAGGGCCTCTGAGGTCCTTTCTGTCTCCAGATCTATGACCTTGTAATTCTGTATTCCTATTGTGTGAGTGAGGTGAAAACTTCTTAGACTCTACCCTAAAATGGAGACAGTGCTCTAAACTCAAGTTAGGCTTCAGCTGCAGCTAGGCCTAAGTTTTGTTTTGGCAAACTTACCCCTCCCCTGTTTTCACCCACTACCAAATAAGGTATCAAATGCTTTTGCTGATTTTCATTGGTTAACAATTATTTCCATGTTTTTTGTATCTGGGTCGATATTGGAGCTAGATTGTGAGGCCAAGCTCTCAAACCAATGAGGGCAAGGTCAGTGGGAGGCGTTGTTTTGCATTAGGGTATGTAAGCTGGTTTTGCTTTCTGTAGCCAGCCTCCCTCCTCTGGTTTGTACTGGTGAAGGTGATGCTCCCTTTCTTGCAAGAATTGAATAAATCCTTTCTGTTCCTATCTAGAGAAGCCTCTGAGTTTTTTATTAAATTTTTGGATAGGGTTTTTCATCCCACACACTGTGATCTATCTTTTCAAATGCTGATTAGCTACTTATTACCCATTTGATCTTCCACAATCCACTTAAACTCTCTTGGTTTCAGTTTTCTCAGGATTAATGATAGAGCTTAATTTATGATCTCTAACCTCCCTTCCATCCTAGAACATGTCTTTGCCCCTTCCTATGATCTGTGAGTTCCTCTCTGGAACTTCTATTTGAGGAAGTACCCAAGTCTGCCATACATCTATGGATTCAGTCATATAGGGCATATACTGTTGGTATGACATAAAGCCCTAGAATTCAAATTCTTAAACATCTGCAATTTCAGAGTTTACAGAATGCATAGAATATCTAACATGCTGTTAGTATTCATGCTAATTGACTCATTTTGGGATAGGTAACACTTTATCAACTCCATCAGACTCCTCTCTCTTCTTATTGGAGGGCTGGAGGGCAGAACTCTAACCTCCTCCTAAAGCTTTCCTCTATGAAAGAGGGCTGGGATCTGAACTTTCCAGTGAACTCTTCAGTTTCCATCAGCTCTGGTTGACTTGGATTCCATAGAAGACCCATACCCCTTTGTGGGTCAGTACTCAATGGTGGTCCCCTTCCCTTTCAGACACCTTTTGTGTGTTGTCTTCCGTCTTCCCAATTTGATTATAAACTTCTTGAGGGCAGGTACTATCTTTCTGTTTTCTTGTTTATGTTCCCAGTGTTTACTGGCACATAGTAAGCAATTAATAAATGTTTAATGAATTGAAGTGAGTACTGAATCTCTGCTAAACTCTATTAATCAGTTGGTTGATACATGTCATCAAAAATCAAGATGCACCAAATTCTTTAAGGATCTTTTTTTTATTTTATCTTCACAGAATATATAGCCCATGGAGCAGACACTAAAATGATCCATCCAAGCAAACCACAGAGTCTTGAAAAGGTCAGAACTAAACATGACAGCACAGTTTGTACCATATATTTTAAATTCTGATGTCTCATTATTGTGATTCAAGTCTATACAGAGAAGAGAAAATGGTATCATGTCTTTTTGTTGAACAAGACAATTTTTATGATATGGATATCAAATGGTAGAAATACTTCCCATTTCCATTTCAGATCAAAATACCAAAAGGTTCTTTAGGAACTGTCTCCAAAAATCAATGTATGACTGAGTAAAGAACACAGAATTAATACAAAATCTGGTCCTTCTCTTTCAATATTTCTATACAATTGTGTTTATATGAAAAGAAAAAGAAAAAATAATTTCAATATAATGATAACAATTACTCATAATTTCAACTTCAACCTATCAGATTTTTGCCTTGTCTCAGACTCCAAACATCCTATTTTTGATGACCAGGTCATGACAGGATTAAGAGAGGTAAGAAGATAGCATCTCTTAGACAATATTACTGGGACTCTCACTTCTTTCCCCTCCTTTTACATTCCCATTGCCATCACCTTACTCACTACCTCATGTCTGAACTACTAAAATAACCTCTTGATTTGTTGCCCCTCCCCCACCCCTCTAATCTCCCACTCTCTCTAAGGTATCCTTTAGGCTGATGCCAATACATTGTTTTTATCAGTTACCTGTCTTTCAGGGGCAAGCCAGAAGTGTTCCATCCTCCCTCAGTTCTGCTCCTGGCTCTCCAGATTTCTCCACTATTTCCTAGAAGCCTTCTCATCCTAGAACATGTCTGCGCCCCTTCCTGTGATTTGTGAGTTCCTTTCTGGAACTTCTATTTGAGGAAGTGCCCAAGCCTGCCAGGCTAACTCCTTTCTCAGCACCACTCCTGACTCTCTGGATTTCTTTACCTTTGTCCCACATGGGCCCCTCACTCTTATCCCATTTTTCATCTTTTCTCATATTATCTTTCATCATTAGAACTGTAAGCTCCTTGAAGGCAAGGACTATCTTCTTTTTTTCTTATATTTGTATCCTCAGCAGTACTTCAGTGCCAGGCACATAGTAATGCTTAATCTATCTATCTCAACAAGAACTGTCCCCTCCAGTTAGAATGGTATACTCTGCTCCCTGGCATGTCTTGTGCTTCTTTTTTAGAAGTTATTCATGTTATTAACATGAGTTCACATTTATAAGGCACGTTATGGCATGTCAAGCATTTAGTTCACCTCAACTTTATAAGGTAGGTAGTATTATTATCCCTATACTGCCTGTGTAGCATGAGATCTCGTACTACTAACTCTAAACCTTACTCACCTGGTAGGTTGAGTCCCCACAGCAAGTGGGAATTAAGAGATCTAGGAGTAGTTGTGTGGGGCTCAGGGGTACCACTCTAATGTTATGGCCCATGAACCCCAACCAATGTGCTTAACTCTCTGATTATCAGTTGGTTATCAACTAGTCAACTAGACTTATTAGCTTCTAGAAAGGGATATTTGCTAAGGTTCTATAGTTGGTACCAAAAAAATCAGTTCCAAATGGTGTTACATACTTTCTCATCAGTACACGAAGATTCTTAGTGAAAGTGGGCTCAAGCTTAGAGAATATGTGGCAAAGGAGTAAGTCATAGCACCTGAAAGTCCTTTTGCTTAAATCCTTCAGATGCTCCTTTAGAAAGAGTGTAGCTTTTGTTCTGGGAACTTTGTAGAGCCTTGAATATACTGCGTGGTCTCTCTTTGTCTCTTAATGAAGACACACGCTAGAATGCTAGTGGGAAGATAGGAAGTCCAAAATCCCCTACACCTTCAAAACTTGAAGGGTGATCCTTTGGCTAAGGAGGAAGATAGAGAGAGGAAGAGACCAAGACTGAGACTGAGGCCCAAAGATTTGTTCCACTCTCCCAGTGAGAACTTTATCAGGGATTTAGCTGCTTTATCCTTCCCTCTCCAGCTGCTTGGATCTCTGTGATTCTGAACTAGCTCTTTTGTTTTATGTAAAATCCATAACAGTATTTTCAATTCCTTCATCCTCTTCAGAACAGACTTCTTCTTGCTCCTAATTAAAATGTCTTTGATGCAGGGAGGCAGCCAGGCCTTGTTCACACCTGGTCCTGACTGATGATTGACTGATTTTCATGAGTCATTCTCACTTGTCAAAGGTACTTAATTATAAATGGAAGTAAGGGTAATAAGAGCAGTCCTACATACATACATACATGCATACATACATACATATACACACACACATACACACATAAATACACACATATGGAGAGACATATTTAGACATACAGAGAGACATACAGGTGTGTATGTGTGTGTGTTTGTGTGTGTGGGTATATGTATTCACAATCTGTTAGTAATCTGATTCTAAGCGGCAAAATAAATTACCCAGTCACAAGATTGTAAATATAGGAGCTTGTAAATATAGAAGAACTTGGTTACAGTTTGTATTTTCTATACTCTTTCCATTACACCCCCCTACCTCTTATACCACACTGCCATCCTACTACCTGGAATAATTGTCACTTTCCTCTCTTCCTTCCTTTGAAGTTCAGTTCAAGTCCCATCTCCAGTGTGAAGTCATTCATGAGCACCATAGTATGAACTGTTTTTTCTTTCAAATGATATCTCATGAAATTTTTTTCTGGTCTATATTGTCATTTGGCATTTTCCATTTTTAAATTGTTATTGTAATTCTCTTTTTATGTATGAGTCATTTCTCCAAATAGATGTGAAGCAACTTGATATCAGGTAGTATATATTTCCTTGAAGCCATCTTACAGTCTAGCACATGGCTTTTCTAAATAAATGGCCATTGTTCAAAAGTTTCAAGTTTCCTCCTATGAATCATGCAGGGTTAATACCTTTTAGCCTGTTTAACCACTTGAGCTCTAAGACTCCTAACTATTACTAAAGAAAAACACAAAATTAAACTAGTTTTACCACACTTAAATTCACAATATGGATCCTCAGCTGGACCTTCACTGCTGCTCAGAAGTCCTTCTACTGTAATTGGATCATCTTATTTCATTCCTCACAGTGACTATTTCAAACTTTTTCTTCTTTCCTTTTATCACCAACTGTATCCTAATTACTACAACCCACCTGGAAAGTAGATGATCTCTCTTAACTCCCATCCTCTATTCCCCCAAACTTCTTACTAGCACCATCTTTCCTTTCTTTCCCTGACCTTTCAGAAGAGTGATCCCTACTCCTCAGGAACCTCCAGGTTCCTGACATAGCAATCATGAATCCTCTCATGAATTTTCAATCTCTTTTTCAAGACTTTTCTTGATTCGTCTACCCCATTTCATCTCTATTCTAATTAACTGTCAAAGACCTGGAAGATTGTGTCTAGACAAAATGCCCTCATGTCCTGTCTATTTTAATGTTAATGTCTTATAATCTTCCATTGATTCTATCCATTCTTCTGAAATTCCTCTTTCAAAAGTTATAAATCGATTACTAATTTCCAAAGTTAATAATTCTTTTAAGTCTTCATTCCCCTTGAACTCCCTTCAGCGTATAACACTATCAATAACATCTAGCTTCTGGATATTCTCTCCTTCCTTTCTTTTAAAGAAATCACACCTAGATGTTTTTTGCCATAACTGAATTTTTGTCTCATTCCACATATGATTTTCAAGGATCTGTCCTTGCCCGCTTTTCTTACTCTATCCTGTTTCACTTGGCAATCTCACTCATTCTCAGCACTTCAAATATTCCAGATGCACAGATGAGTCTCAAATAAATATCTCCAGCCATGACCTGTTTTCTCTGTTCCAGACCTACATCTATAACTACCTAGTGGGAATTTCCAACTGAATGTCCCTCAGGCATCTTGTTCTGAGCCAAGTCTGACTTATAAATGATCCAGTGGTTAAGACTCAGAACTGGAAGTAAATGAGACATTCACAGACCAGCCACAAAAAAAAAAAAAAAAAAGATTTTTAAAAGAAATTTACTTAATTATGTCATGGAAAGGAAATTTAACAAGGATCCAACCTTGTTTCAGTGAAGTATGATCCAGAGAAAGATGTTGAGCATGTATTGGCAGCATGAGACCTGAGAGGGCACCAACTACTTATGAACTAGACTTTTTATCCCTGAGGATGTCAAGAAGCTACATCAACAGTTTGAGCCTTTGTCTCCTGAATCAATTAAATCACATGGTGCATTTGCCATTTTAGGGGAAAACTAGCCTAGCCTATGTTGAGTAGATGTTACTCCAACCACACATCTCAAATTCATCATATTCAAAACCAAGTTTATTTTTATGTCCTTTAAAATGGCACCTCCCTTCTACCTCATCATTTCTACAAGTATTCCTATTATTTTTCAAAATTCTGATTTTATCTCTTACTTTTCTTTCTCATCTTTCATATCCAACCAATGAAAATGTCTTGTCAATTCTAGTTTTCCTCTTGTACTTGTCTTCTCTCTACTTCCACTGTCACTACTGTAGTATAGTCCTTCATTACCACATTCCAAGGCTATTGTAACACTCTCCTAACAAATCTTTCAAATTCCACATTCCACATCCCCTCCCATCCATTCTTTGGGTTCTCTTTCTTATGACATAAATATTTCACTTGTCTTGATCTGGTCGTGCCAATTTTATATTAATAAATCTTAGGATCACAGACCTCAGATTAGAAGGGACCTCAGAGGCCATTTGGTACAATTCTCTAAATTTTATGGGTGAGGAAACTAGGATTCAGGGAGGCAAAGGGATGGCTCAATCCATTTCAGCTAACTGCTGAGCATATAGCTCACATATGCAGACCACTTCAGAGTTTATAAAGTGCTTAAAGCCAGTTTCTCAGACTCCAAATACATTATTCTTATTATTTTTCCAAGTTTTAAGTAGGTAATACTAGGCATTGAAAGCCCTCTACAATCTTTTTTTTTTTTTCCGCCTCTTTTAAAGAATTTAACACATGTTATTCTGCATTGTAGTTTTCTGGGTATTTGTCATATACTCCTAATAGACAGTATGCTTAAAGAGAAGGCGGCCTTTCTTATATCCAATCTTTTCTCCAGCACATAAAACAGAACTCTGAAAACAGTTGGTGTTCAATGAAATGGGTTCTATATAACTTTTGCTTAATTAAATTGAACTAAATTGGAAAGAGTGTAATTTAAATGAATCAGTATTTCAGGTATTTCTTGTGAAAAATAGATTTAATATTCAAAAACTGATCTTGAAATCAATGAGAAATAATGAGAGTAATGACAATGATGATAAATTTATAATTGAGAATGGATGAGATTGCATATCAGAAATAGCTGAAGATAGTTTGATTTGATCAAAGAACATGTCATAGCACAAATATTTACATTTATTCACTGGAAGGACAATGAAACTATTCTTACAGGTGAATAGAAGCTCTGCTATTACACAGCTAGTCTACCTTTCCTTCTCTAGTTTGTATGCTGATACTAGCTGACCTGAGGCTATTATTATTTATGGTGTTTGAAATAGAAAATCATATATTTCATTCTAGCTGGCTCTTAAATCATATCTTCTGCCAACTGATTTATGTCATCCATGTGTCTTATCAACTTTCTTGTCATCTGTGTCCTGTTAGTACTCTTGTCTGCCATTTTGAGGGTCATGTTCAATATTCACCAACAGTCTACCCTTCTGCCAACTGCATCCCAGCCAGCTGATGAGCATATAATGTCACATTTGTTGATCACAAAGCCCTTTTCCTTACAAACTTGAAAATAGTAGCAGAAGTTCTCTTTCCTCCATTTTATAGATAAGAAAACTGAGATTCAGAGAGGCTTAATGACTTGCCCATGGTGATAGCATTGGTAAGTTTCGGGTTTGGGTCTCAAATTCCAGTCTCCCAAATCCTGAACCAACTCCAAGTTTTGTATTCTTTGTGTTGTATTTAATGGGGCTTTATCAGTGGGGATCTTATAAAAATTATGGAACCTAAAACTAGAAGAAATATTAGAAATCATTAGGAAACTCATTCATTTTACAGATGAGGAAACTGAGGTCCAGAGTGGGTAAGTTCAAGATTAAATAGATAGTGAGTAGGATTTTAAACCCAGATTCTCAGACTACAAATTACTCTTGTAATTTTTCCAAGTTTTCAGTAGGTAATAGGAATTTATCTTTTGCATTTTCAAAATATATTCTGATCCAATGAATTCAATAATTATTCTTAATTTCAATATGCTGACATCATTATATATGATTATATAGACAATATGTATATAGAGGACCCTGTATGGAAAAGGGCTTAGGCTGGTTTTCTCCATGTAAAAGGGAGGATAGCGGGGATTTCCACATATGGGAAGCTTTCCCTTACATGGATACACCTTACTCAATGTCAATGTGAATGAAAGAGAAAGAACCATAAATGAATGAGTTCTGATGTCCAGGGATTTTTCTGGAGCTCTGCCTCTGAATGGCAAATTCCTTTCCATTGAGTCTGGGGTTTAAATTTTAAGATATGCATGTAATATTATGTAAGTTTATAAAAACTTGCCTCTTATCCTGAAATCCCATTAGGATTGTTATCTCCTCACTCAACTTTGCATGTCCTGGCTTAAACATATAGGTTCTTTTCCTCTTTACCCAATTATCTTCAGAAATAGAACAAGCAGTGGTATTGCTGGGTCAAAGGAAATAGGTAGTTTAACAACTTTTTTGGGAATAATTCCAGATTGCTTTCCAAATTGGTTGGATCAGTTCACAATTCCACCATGAAATTAGTGTCCCAACTTTTCCACATCCCCTCTAACATTTGTAACTTTCTCCTATCATTATAGCCAATCTAGTAAGTATAAAATGATATCTCAAGGTTGTCTTAATTTGTATTTCTCTAATCAGTAATTATTTATGGCATTTTATGTGGCTATAAATTATTTTGATTTTTTCATCAGAAATCTTTGACCAAAACCATCAGAAAACTGCCTATAATTTCCCCCCAATTTTCTGTTTTCCTTCTGTTCTTAGTTACAGTTTTTCATTTATATAATTTTTTAAATTTAATGTAATCGAAATTATCCACTTTAAACCTAATTTTGTTCTCTATCTCTTTTTATTAATAAATTATTTGTCTACCCATATGTAGGATAAGTAATATGTTCCATGTTCTAATTTCCTTGTAAAATCTCTCTTTATATCTAGGTCATGTTCACCTGATTTTTGTAAATAGTGTATGATATTGGTCTATGACCAGTTTCTGCCATACTGTTTTCCAGTTTTCTGACAATTGTTTTTTTTTTTTTTACCAAATAATGAATTCTTATCCCCAAACCTTTACACTTATGAGATATAAGATTATTATGTTTCTTAGCCAGGACAGATAGTTTTGATAATTACTGACTTATAATATAGTTTAAGATATGGTACTCCTAAACCTTCTTTCTTCAATTTTTTTTCCATTCATTATTTACTTTTATATTATTAACTTTTTCTTTTTCCAAATGAATTTTATTATTTTTTCTAATTCAGTAAAAGAAAATTTGTCATTTAATTGGGATGGCATTGAATATATAAGTTAGTTTGGATAAAATTGTCATTTTTTAAATATTGGTCCTACTTCCCCATGAATAATTAATATTTTTCCAATAATTTAAACCTTATTATATTTGTATAAAAAGTTTTTTTTATAATTTTGTTTATATATTTCCTGGGTTTGTTTTGGCAGGTGCACTCTCATGTATTTTATACTGTCTAGAGATATTTTAAATTATATATATATAATATATAATATATATACCTATATGTATACATATTATCTCTTCTTGCAGAGTTTTGTTTATTACATATAAGAATGCTAATGATTTATATGGATTTACTTTGTATCTTGCTACATTTCTAACATTATTGTTTCAACTCACAGTTGAGTCTTTGCCATTTTCCAAGTATACCATCATATAGTTTGCAAAATGAGATAGTTTTATTACTTCTATCTCCATGATGATTCCTTCTATTTCTTTTTCTTCTCTTATTACTATTGCTATGATTTCCAATATAATAAGGAATAATATTGATGACGGTGGACATCCTTGTTTCACACCTGATCTTAACTGGGAAAGCATCTAGTTAGAAATAATGCTTGCCAATGGTTTCAGATAAAAGCTTTTTATCAACTTATGGGAAAACCTAGTTATACCAATACCTTTAAGTGTTTTTTTTTTAATAAAAATGAATTTTGAACTTTATAAAAAACTTTTTCTTCATCTATTGATATAATCAATATTATCAGTTACTGTAAGGAAAGCTCTTCATGCCTTAAAGCACTTTAATGCTAGCTATTATTATTCCTGAAACTAGTATTAAAAAAAGATGTAGAATAATAAACTTTCTAATGATGAGTTTTCTCACATTCCCCCAAATATCAAAGTAGTGAGTGGTTCTACTTGGACTCCTGTAGATGGAGCTTAGATGTTATATACTGACTAATCACCTGGGGATTTCCAGATCATTGGAATGCCTAATTCAGGAGGTTTTACTCAGACTCATATTGAAAGGTCAACATTCATGCTACACCTCAAGCAGGATTTTCTGTGCAACATAGAGGCTGTGGCCTCTCTGTGTTAGTTCTGAACTCCAGGTATCCCATGGAGAGTGTGTGTGGAGATGAAGAGGGTTAATGATGACACATATTACTTCCTTCCTTCTATGTCATAGGCCTCGCCCTTGCTCTTGCTGCCATGCAGTCCCTCTCTGGCCCATCTTCTAATAGTTATCCCTAGACAAGCTTCTCTGGTGAGATGCCAAAAAGCAAGTCAATCCTTTGGTTTTCAATGTGATGTCTTGTGCAACAATTAATGGTCTTTTCAGTAATTCTCATTTTGTTCACAACTCTGGATAGTTACTATAAGACAATTTGCATTTCTTGTCTCTAGAGTATACAGCCTAAATGGAAACTCTAAGGTGTAATCATAATGTCATTTGAAGATCCCCTTGTATTGGCAAGCACTTAGCACCTTGTTTCAAGTGTGATTGTATCCGGTATTATGATCCAGAACTTGTGAATCCTGCAGTGGGAGGAACTTCCTGTTGTAACAGGAAGGGGGTGAAACAGGGAGGAACTAATACATTTTAAAAGAAAAAGCCCAAGCTGAGAGAGGCCAGAATTTTCTCAGAGAACATTTGGAAGCTGAGGAGGAAAGGCCCAGGCTGGAGAAAGTGATTTTGATTTTGAAAATGGAACTCCTCCTTAGACTTTACTTCTGGGAACTTTGCTAAGAGCTCCCAAGAACCAGGCTGAGGAGCTACTGTGAGTGGTAGAGGAGGATTCCTGCTTGAGAGAATCTGTTCTGTTGTGAAGCCTTGGGAATGTGGGTGTTCACTGCATTAACCATGTGTACCAGCTTTATGGTTACTGTAATGACTTTGACTTTCTGTTTCTGGGACTTGGTTTCCTGGTATTTGAATAAGGACTTGACGTGGATTAGACATTGTGAGCTTCAATATGGAACAGGAACTACACAGAGAGCTGGATAAGGAACAGGGAGCTCTCTGCCTTTGAATTCAGGTTGCAATTGGTTAGATTTGGGCAGGAGCTGGGACCTCTTCTATTAGAGGAATCATGGAAACTGAGAACCTGCCTCAAGTCAAAAGGAAAAGACTTCTCCTTGATTATTTGATACTGACTGATGAAGTTGTAACTTACTTGTGACATAGAGGGATGGCCTTTGTACTTTCCACTACCCCTGAAGAGGGTACTGAGTAGTGACTGATGATATTATAATTTAACTGCACCCCAGGGGTGGAGGACTTTGACTTCTGTACTTTGTGATTGAATGAAGAACTTTGTGATTGACTAAATGAATGTACTTTGCTTAAAACTATGTGACCACTTTGGTGAAAACTATGTGGCTCTTCTAGTGATAAGTTGTAGCATTGTGAATGCTGTACCTTGATTTTCTTTGAATGTTTCATATTAGTTTGTTACTGAATAAATAGAGTTTACTATACTGTGTAATCAGAATCTTGAAAGCTGTTCGTGCTTGGCTTTACATAGGGACATGTAAATAAGAAGACAAAACTGCCTAAGTGGAAGCTGGTGTGCCAACTTTTTTTTTCTTATATCCTCCTATTTTGCTTCTTCCTTTGGCATAATTTTCAAAAAAAAATATTTGAAAAGCTAATACTTGAAGGATATATAGTAGTGCCTATCTTTATATTTCCTCTTTAGCTTTTTATTTTGTTTTGTTTAGAAGCACCTATGCATTTCTTTGGGAAAAAAAAAAGATTTAACATTTCAACATCTCCCTACTCCATGGAATGTATACTTCACTTATAATTATTTTCTTCCATAGCTCATAGCAGAAAACAGAGGTATATAATTAATCATTCTACTTATCTGGCTGACTTCTATATTGTGTTGGTGACTGTCTCTATGTCACATAATTTTACAAATCTGTCCAAAAGGGGGAAAAGTATATGAAAATAAACCTGTGTCTGCAGGATGATGAGGACAACTGATAGAATAGAAAATACAGTCAAGTCATCCATTATCTACCACAGATTCGAAAAAACAAATGGTTAGACTCCAATACTTTCTCTGGTCATATTGGTTTGTTAATAATTGGTTTGTTAATAATTATGGACTCTTAAGAAATCTATAATTTTATTGATACTTTTCACAATAACTGACCTTTAGGAAATTTTTGTTTAGGTACACATATTATAAAATATGAGGGAAAATCCTTGTCTTACTCTAAGAGTATTTTGTCTCCTTTACTTCATTCTTCTTTCTCTAAATTCAATTTTTAAAAAGTATTACTTATACTACAGCACCTAATCCAAGGTTTTAAAGGATCCAGAACTATTACTCCCCATTATGTCAAAAAAAAAACAAAAACAAAACCCTTTCAGGTGTACACTGGTGACTGTTTTAACAAGAGGCTGCCCAAAAGGAAAAATGTATCAGGACACAATTGTTAAGTTTAGACTGCATTATTAATATTTTCTCCATCACTTTCTTAAGTCTAGACAATCAACTAAACAATAAATCAAATCCTGATAGTAGCATTTGCCAATTCTGATGAGTAACACACACTAAAATTTAACAATCAGCACTCCCTAGCCAGTCTGAGCTGGCTACAACTTATTCTGACTTCCTTAACCAATAAAAGCACAACTTCCATATTCCCTATCTCTATTTCATTGTGAGCCTAGTCTTCAGGAATAGAAATAGGTTGGGAATTTTTTTCTCAAAGGAAATTGCTTTGTACACAATTTCCTTTTATGAAATGAATAATAAATTACTTGAATAACACTGGAGTTGTCTTTGTCTTTTGACTATACACTAATTAAGAGGTTTAAAATCTTTGACAGAAATTTTTCTGAACAAAGGGTTATAAAAATGTTAACCTCTTCCTCCCTTAGTATAATATAAATCAACAACCTTTAGAATATTCTCACATGACGATGAAAATATAAGTCATGTTGTTACCAAGAAACAAGCAAAAAAGCTAAGAAAATCATTGAAGCTGGTGTCATATATAATAAAAATGAAATACATATAATCTGAACCAACCAACTCCTTGTTAAAAAAGGGTAGCCTTTTCTTGATTCTGGTTTTGGATTGCTTTTTTTTTTTTTTGGTCTAATGAACTTAAAAATGATTTTTCTTTTTTTAAGCAATTTCATGGTTTTAATATAATTCTCCAACTTCCTTTCATTGCATTTGTTTACTATACTAGTTTGACAGTCTAAATCCATCAGGCAATAAACCAGCTTTTCTACATCATTCTTTCATGCATTTAATTTCTTGATTTTTTTTTTTAACTGAGGCCTGGGGGATAGGGAGGCAGAATCTCTAGATTTCTTTCTGGGTCTTTATAATGAGAAAATAATTCAAAGAAGAAGGTGCCTATCCTGGATCTATCCCACACAGATTCCAGAATACAAAAGCCCCATGCCTATGGCTGATTGGATTAGTTTAAGACTTGGTAATAGGTTTGTTGCTGGTGTGTTGGCTTTGCTCCTTATAGGGGCCATGGATTCAATCCCTAACACCAGCCAGTAGTGCTATACATACATGTCAAAATGGAGATAAGTTGGGAAAGGATGAAAATGTAGTCCAGGGGTGGGGAACCTGCAGTGTCAAGAACATGGGTGGCCCTCTAGGTCCCCAAGTGTGGCCCTTCGACTAAATCCAAACTTCAGATAACAAATCCTTGTAGTGAAAGGATTTGTTCTGTAAAACTTGGATTCAGTCAAAAGGTTGCACCCAAGGACCTAGAAGACCACATGTGGCCTCAAGGCCCCTGATATAGTCTATTCCTACTCCTGATAAAACAATTTATAATGAATATCTCAATCAGCTGTTGCAAAAGTTATCTCTGACCTCAATAACTCATGATATGCCATTGAGGTAAATTACTTTTTGAAAATGATCAACTTACATATATCTTCAATCCTTTACCTACTTGATTCTATGATATTAGAGGAGCTATTAAATTTTGTGAATGCCTATTTTTCATAACTTTAAAATAACAAAAAGTTAAAATTCAGTCAACTTTGCCTAGTTTCCCTCATATGAACTCAACCTGATATCTTGTCATTAAAAATACATTTTTCAACTGGTAAAGAATTTATTTCTACTAGGAACTGAACCCTTGAATTCGTTATTTGACAGCTTAAAAGCAATTATTTTATAACTTCAGATAAAGGAAAATTTGCACTACTTTTCAATGCTTATGTTATTGTCCCCTAAATTAACCATCAAATCAAATACATGCAATGCACACACGCACACACAGACACACACACACACATACACACACACACACACATTCATACATGCTAAGGCAATGATTCACGATTCACTCATAGTTACTACATTGCAAAATCCAAAGTAGAAATTTCATAGTCAGAGAAAAAGACATGAAGCATACTATCATTTGAATGGGTAATCGTACACAAACCACTTTTTCCTCTCAAGGAGAGGTTGTTCCTCAGGGAGAGGAAAAACCCTATAGCACTGTTGGAAAGATACTGCAAAAGTTGGGAAGCGGCACACAAAAGACGTATAAAGGATATTCAGGGTGTCTAAACTTATGCCAGCCCACTATATGGAAACTTCCAATTTTAACTTAATATTGTTTTTAACTAGGTGTTAAGCTATGGGTTTTGTTTTTTTTCTATTTTGCTAAAGGATTGCACCATGCTTTCCAAATTCAGCACCCTATAGCAAAACTCCCATTGTCTCACTCTAGTTAGAGCCCTTTTGTCTGGCAATTTTAGTTTGTTAACAATGCCAATGAGAAATCTCAACATTTCCCAAGTATTGCAAGTACAGTATGATACAATTCCTCTTTAGTACAAGATTGAATGCTTTTGAAAAACCAATATGTCAGTCTATTTTTGGTATTAATTTTAATTAAGTAAATGAGGCAGCTGCCCAGCTGTCATGGGCTTCTAATATACTAACTTTTTTTTTTTGGTTCAGAAGACTTCAAATCTATTTATAAATGATCCCCTGAGTCCTGGAATTGACTGCAATGCCAACAAGGATCTTATATTGCCCAAGTTTTCTTGCCCTAAATACTCTCCACAAGATAATATTGACAATCTTTCCAGTTAATCAGCATGTATTCTACTGTCACAAAGCTTAAAACCTGAGTTCTTAGGAAATTCCAATGAGAGAGACTCAACAGAATCAGAATAATAGAATTTCAAATTCTGAAGGGACCTCACTGGCTGTCCTGTTATGAAGTCCAAACCATGCCTGAAAAGGAATCTCCAATGTAGCATACTCAAGTGGTCACGCAATCTCTCCTTAATGATCTTCAACAAGGGAGAATTCATTATCAAGAAAGACAACCTTTTCCATTTGGGGCAAACTTTAATTATTAGGAAAGTTTTCCCTCACATTAAAATCTAAATTTCCTTCTTTTCATCTTCTATCCAGTGCCCCTTAGCCCATATATTCCAGATTAGAAAAAGTATCTTGTTAGAGAAATTGTTGGAACTGTCATGGGGAAATGTAATGCCATGCATGAGCAGCTTTTCAGAAGAATGATATTGTGAACAGCTTTTAAGGTTCTGATTGCACAGTATAGTGAACACTCTATTTATTCCATAACAAATCAGAGCAAAACATTCACAGTATATCAAGGTACAGCATTCACAATGTTACAATTTATCACAGAAAATCAACATATAGCATTCACAACAACTTATCACAGAAAATGGCCACATAGTTTCCACTACAGTGGTAGCAAAGTTTTGAACAAAGAACAATCATTTAGTAACTCAAGCATTCACAAAATCCTTAATTCAGTCACAAAGTCACAAAAAATTCAGTCAAAGTTTTCCACTCATGAGACATACTAAGTTACAAATCAATTACTTATTCAGTCATCAATCACTAAGTACAATCATTTAGTCAATCAATCATCCTTCATTATTCACTATTCAATTATTAGAAAATATACAGAACCTCCACCCCTAGGTCACTAATAAATTACAATCTTCTTAGTCAGTACAAAGCATCCAAGTAAAGTCTGGGTTCAAAGGCAGATAGCTCCCATGTCCTTGTTCAGCTCTCCAAGCAGTTCCTGCTCCGTATTAGAGCTCACAGTATCCATTCCATCTCAAATCCTTCACAGTCTCTGCTCCCAGGAAATCAAGGCCCAACAAAGCCATTAACAAAGTCTCAGCATCACAGTCATACTTCCTCAGTCCCTTGGCAGCTCTGGCTGGCCCTCGGACCTAGAAGTCTCAGCTGGTTCCCAGAATCAAAAATCACTCCATCCAAGTTTTCAAAATTAAAACCATTCTCTTCAACCTGGGGATGGGATGGAGGGCTTTCCTCTTCAGCCTCCTACCGGCAGCTGCTCCTGCCTCCATGGTACTCCAAGAAGTTCTGACTCAGTTCTCAATTCCCATTTCTCTTCTCAGTTCTCAGTCCATCATTAGCAGCCCAGCCTCCAGATGCTGCTGAGAGAAACTCTCTCTCTCTCCAGCAGAACAGCTTCTGCCACCAGATTCTTGTCTCAAGAAATTCTGACTGTCCCTCTCTGGGACTTTTCCTTATATACACACAGCATCAATTGCTTCCTATTTCAGCCAACCCCTTCCTGTTACATCAGCAACTTCCTCCCAAGGTGTTAACTACTTCTGTGTTAATTAAATAGTTTAAACAAGGCGTTAACTTAAAACAAGGTGCTAAGTAACTGCTTACTTGTCAATACAAAGGGGTCTTCAAATTCAAATTACATAACCATTACAGGAAAATAGCATGGTCTCATTGAAAAAAGAGGGAGGGAGGGAGAGAGGAAGAGAGAGACAGAGACATACAGCAAGACAGAGAGAAACAGAGACAGAGACACAGAGACAGTAAGACAGAGAGAGAAAGAGAGAGGGAGAGAAAGAGAGAAAGAGAAGGAGAGAGGGAGAGAAGGACAGAGACAAAGATTGGAATAGAAAGTTTACTCTTTAGTGAAGCTAAAATAGGAATTATCTGGATAGAGGTCATTAGACTTGGTTCCCCATCTTTTCTAAGGTATTCTAAGGTGAATCTGAAAACTTTAAGGTACTGACTTGGGATATTACACCAATTAAAGTGAGAGCCATAGGGCTTTAATTAATCTCCCATTTCTTAGCTACTCTTTACTTACCTGATCTTACTTGCTTTATCTTTGGAAAAAAGTAAAACAAAATAAAATGACACATTAATCTTTTTGTCAGAAGGGCAGACAATCAGTATATTTCAAGCCCAATCACTGTTCCTGCACAAGCTCACTATCAAGAAGTTCCTAAATTTTTAGTTCTCTGTGTCATGATATACTTGCTTCTCAGTAAAATTTCTAGGAATATGAAAGTATTTTGGGGGCTTCTGTTAAATTCTCTTTATGTCACTTTATTATTATATTTAGTATATTTCTTGCAAGTCAAGCGTAAACTGCCTTACAAGCCATTCAAAGCTCTCTTCAATCTCCTGTGTTCTTCCCTTCATAGCCTTATTTCATGTTATTAACTATAATGAATTCTATATTCCAAACAAAGCTCTGTCCCTCTCTGTCCCACTCCCATTAAAAGATCCCTTACATTTCTTTGTGTCTGGGCTTTTGCTTACACTTTCCTCTGTACCTGAAATGTTCTATACGCCACTTTTGGCTGGGGATTCCTAGCTTTCCTTTAAAGTTCAACTCAAATGCAACCTCACCATGAATACTTTCAGTGCCAGTGTTTAATATTTCTTTAATTAAATATATCTGCTCTAATAACTTGACTGCTAATTTATCAACTTGTTGCAGTGGGTGGACAGCTGATCTTGAAATCTGGAAAATTTGGGTTCAGGTCCTGTCGTGGGAACCTACTAAGCATGTCATCATGGGCACCCATTCAACCCTTCAATGCTCCCAGCAACAGTACTAGTTTACAAGTGCCAGGATAGCAAACAATATGTTTTATTGAAACTTTGTATCTCCCCCAGCACTCCCACAGTGTTTCTGACACAGGAGAGCCTTAATAAATAGATGCTGTCTGAATCAGCCTTGACTGTTCTCTTTCCCTTATCTCCTGCAAAATCAACCAGTATTGTGTTAATTATTTCTCTACAACATATCCCCATTCTCTCTAGCAACGTATATCTAGTTCAGGTCCCCTTTGCCTGTCACCTTGATTATTTTTCCAACTTTTTAAACATTTTTATTTAAAGTTTTGAATTCCAAATTCTTCCCTCCTTCTTTTCCTCCCTCCCTGAAATGGTAAGCAATCGGATATAGCTTATACATGTGCAATTATGTAAAACACCTCCATATCAGTTATTTTGTACAAGAAGATTCAAATTAAAGGAAAAAAAATGAAAGAAAGTGAATAATAGCATACTTCAGTTTGTGTTCAGTTGATATCAGCTCTTTTTTCTGGGGGTGGATAGCATGCTTCATCATTAGTCCTTTGAGATTGTCTTGGATCATTGTATTGCTGAGAATAGTTAAGGCATCCATAGTTCTTCACTGAACAATGTTGCTGCTATTGTGTACAATGTTCTCCTGGTTCTGTTCACATCACCATGCATCAGTTCATGTAAGCCTTTCCAAGATTTTTTGGAAATTATCCTACTTATCATTTGTTATAGCACAATAATATTCCATCACAATCATATACCATAGTTTGTTTAGCCATTCCCTAATTGATGGGCATCCCTATGATTTCCAATTCTTTTTTTTTTTTTGCTTTTTTTTTTTTGGAGGGCAATTGGGGTTAAATGACTTGCCCAAAGTCACATGGCTAGTAAGTATGTCAAGTATCTGAGGCCAGTTTCGAACTCAGGTCCTCTTGACTCCAGGGCTGGTGCTCTATTCACTGTGCCACCTAGCCACCTGATGATGTCCATTTCTTAACCACCACAAAAAGAGCTGCTATAAATATTTTTGTACTAATGATCCTTTGCTCTTTACACATTGATTATTTTAGTAGCTTCCTAATACATTTCCTCTTAGGCCTCTCTGTTCTCCAATTTATCCTCTTCCCAGGTACCTAAATTATCTTTCTACTCAGAACAAGTCATAAATATCATACTTCTGCTCAGAAATCTTCAATGTTTACATATCGTCTTAAGGATAAAATGCAAATTCCTAACCCTAATGTTCATCCTCTGTGTTCTAGTTAAACTACAGTAATGGATGAGAAGACAGAGTGCAATAGAAACTTCTCAAAGTTTCTAATATTCCTGAGACCCACATAAAAATCCAGATGGATTTAGGATTCAAAACCCAGATTCAAATACTAACCTTATCAATGACTGTCATTGTGACTCTGGGCAAATCACTAAGTCATCCTGGCCCTCAGTTTATTGATCTAGAAAATAAGGGAAAAGAATAGAGGACTTGTAAGATTCTTCCTAGCTTGAAATCTATAAAACTATGTTAGTCGACAGTTATTCTTTATGACTTTGAATGTGAATAACAATGAAAGGAAAAGTAAATGCATAAAATGGACCTGCTTTCATGCATATTATAAATATGAATATGAATGCTGACAATGTTTCTGGCAGTATAGCAATGTGCACTCACTGGTCATTCAGGAAATGTTGACTGGCCTCCTATGACATCAGACTGAGTAATTTTCTAAAATGTGGTGAGCTAAGTTAGATCTGTCAGGGTTGCTGTATATGGGATTTTTGTTCAAGTATCAAATAGATGAGCTCTCAGGTAATCCCTGTAAACTCTAAAATCCTTTAAGTTAATTTTCTTCCTTTTAAAAAAATACATTTTAAATCAACAGTCATTTCTGAACATACCCTGTCCTGTATCCCTCATTTAGAATTGAAATTCTCTTATATAACAAATAAAAGCAGTCAGTCAAGCAAAATATAGTCAATACATATTTATTAAGTACCTACTGTGTGCCAAACACTGAGATAAGCACTGGGATTATAAAGAAAGGCAAAAGACACCCCATCTCTCAATAAGTATACAGTCTAATGAGGGAAACAACATGCAAACAGTTATGTAAAAATAAGTTCTATACAAGACAAATTGGAAATAAATAATAGAAAGAAAACACCAAAATTAAGGAAGATTGGGGAAAGTTTCTCGTGGTTTAGATGGGATTTGAAGGAAGACAGGAATGTCAGGAAGTAGAGATGAAGAGGGAAGCATGCCAGCCATGGGAAATAACCAGTGAAAATTCCGGGAGTTTAGAGACAGATTGAATGTCTTGGTAAAGAAACAACGAAGAGGACAGTGTCATTGGTTACATATAAAATATGTGGAGGGTGGGTGGAGTGCAGGGTATAAGGTATAAGAAGGGGGAAACAGGTTACAAAGGACCTTGAATGCCAAAAAATGGGATTTTATATTTTTATCAGGGAGGTGTTAGAGAGGTGTAACAGCAAGCACCCTAGCATGCCTAGGGCGGCTACTAGCACAGGTTCTTAGATCTGCTTTTCTAAAGGAAAGCAACTCAAAATGGGTTAACAATCTTACTTTAATCAAACATATCATTTACCTAGTTCAGGGGGAAAAGT
>CM053588.1:246750478-246786870 GCA_028646515.1 Pseudochirops corinnae
TTTAAATTGTCTCTCCTGCATCTATTTTCCAGGTCAGTGGTTTTTTTCAAGGAGATATTATACATTGCCTTCTACTTTTTCATTTGTTTGAATCTGTTTAATAGTATCCTGATTTCTCATAAAGTCATTTGCTTTCACTTGTTCCACTTTAATTTTGAAGGAATTATTCTCTTTAGAAAGCTTTTGAGAATCTTTTTCCATCTGGCAAATTCCATTGATGTTTTTTAAATCATCTAAATGGATAAAGATGGAGTCACTTATAAAATCATATAAAGAAGAATTTAAATTCTAGCATAACTCTTACTATCACATAGGGAAATAAAAACAATACAATACTTCTAATGTCTTTAGCTCCTGAAATACTACCTTTAAATTTTTATTTATGTTTTATTTCATATTATAACATGCCATCCTCCTGGATGAGTCTTCCCTTGTAACAAAACCCACCAAGAAATTGAAAGTGTCTGATGGCAAATGCCACAATGTATAACATATAATTCACCTTCCCCTTTCCAACAAAAGTAGAAAAGCACATTTCTTCATCTTTTCACTGAGGTACTTGCAATTATAGTGTTAAGTGTCATTTTAGGGATGTCATTTATATTATTGGGCATCACTATACCTGCTTTCCTGGTTCTGCTATATTCTCTGTGCTATTTAATATGGGGGCCATCTTCAGTCATGCTAATCTATATCTTGTCACTGGACCCAAACTTGCACAACCTTGTATTAATTAAATCCAATTCATTTGCAAGTCTTTGCATCATCTTTCTGATGTCATAGTCTTCTTCTAGAATGAAAGAAAAACAACAACCTTTGAGTAGTCCTAGTTGCCCCATTGAGGACCCAACTGAATAATTTTGGTTGGGCGACTCACCTCCTTCCTTCCTCTTTCCATATCCCTTTCCTTTTCCCTTTCCCTTTCCTTTCCCTTCCTCTCTCTCAGTCCAGGTGGGGTACCATGCCTTAACATGTGGAATCTCTGTCAAAAGAATGTGAATTTTGATGCTGAAACCTAGCAAGGTGTCTTGGGGTAGATTTCTGGCTAGATTTCTTTCTTAAAGACCATACCTTAAGCCCAATTAACTCTTGTTCTCCTTGATTGACCAACAATATGTCCCAGTCCAAGTACAATTTAGTGGTCATTGTTTGGGCCTTGATGGCTCAGAGAAAATGTAAATAGAAATTGTTTCTGTTGTGGCCAGAAACCCTTAGGTGCTTCCCCTCCCAGATTGTTTTTTTTTTTTTTTTTTAGGTAAAAGGTCCTGTTCCTTGGCTCATTTCTGAGCTAACCTTAACCATTGATACCAAGTAAGATCAGTATCTTCTCTGCAACTTGTCAGTCTTAAGAGTTATCTGGGAGCACTGAGAGGTTCAGCAGCTTGCCTAGAGTCACATAATCAGCATGTAAGTGAAGTAAGATTTTAACCCAGCTCTTCTTGGTTTTAAGAATAATTCTCCATCCACCACCTCTTTCTTCACATACAATAATATTTTTAAAATTTTATTTCCATAATACAGTATAATAATAGACTGATTGTACATGAAATTGCAAATCTACTATGTTTAACTAGCTATTCCTTTCAAAGATACAATAATATATAATATTTAATTTTATCCACATACTAAAATTTGTTCATCCCCAAATGATAAATATCAATTTTTTCCTAAATTGGATGAGGATTGCTTTTGCTACTACCAAAATTTTGTGCTATTAATGTGGATACAAAGATGCCCTAAAGGCTGAGTTGCCCCTTCTTGGGTTTATCCTCTACAGGTGCCCTAAAGTACAACAGAGCCCTAAGGGTTGAGTTGCTCATTCCCTAGTGCCCCAATGTCTCCCCTAATCTTGAAATACCACAAAGCTTCCCCTTACCCATGATCATAAAATTCCTTGTACCCCCCCACCCCATTCTGAGTCATGGGATTCCTTTGTCTCCCTTATCTTGTGTCATTCATCATCCTTACCCCCTGCCCTTATGTTGCAAGACTTATCTTGTACCTTTATCTTCAACTCCTATTAGAAACGCTAAAATTACATCATCATCCTACAGGCTGTATAGCCCTCTATCTATATAAGTCAGATCCTTTTCCTATAACAATGCATCTATTTAGCTCCTTGCTAAATCTCAGGCCCACATGCTTTTGTGTTAATAAAGCTCCCATTGGCTAAAGAGAAGGTCTAAGTGAATGCTTTCAAAAACTTGAACCAATTCTCCCAACCCTGACTTCAACACTATAAATAAACAAACAAAGAAACAAATAAGAACATGCATATGCCATATACATGTGTATACACATATCTATACATACAATGTATATATGACACATATACCATATATCTATACTGCATATATACACTCATATACCATATATACACATATGTGTGTGAATATATATATGTGTATGTGTATGTGTGTAGATGTGTGTGTATGTGACTTTTCTTCATGTCTTTGACTTCCTTGGGGGTACCTACAGAACAATAGGTCAAAGATTATGAGCAATTAATTTAGTAACTTTTCTCACAGAGTTCCAAATTGTTTTCTATATTGCTTAAACCAGTTAACAATTCCACTAGCAGTTAATTAATGTGTCTATCTCCCTTGAGTCACTCCAACATAGAATATTTCTGTCTTTTACCAGCTTTGTTACTTTGTTCGGAGTGAGGTATAACCTTAGAGACATTTTCATTTGCATTTTTCTTATTAGTGGCTTAAAGCAAGCTTTCATTTGGTTGTTGATAGTTACAATAATACCTCTTACTGAAGACCAAAATTGGATACCTGTTATGCTGACAAAAAACAATTTGCATATGCATTGCACATTCAGGAAGCTCAGTTGAATGGATATCTACCAGCTTTGGTGCCAAGTTTCTAAAAAAAGAACAAAATCATGCCACCTGATATTATGTGCAACTGATTATTATTATTTTGATAGTGGTTACAGAAATAGCAACATTACCACTGCCCTGTAAATCCTTACTACTTGTCCATAAAATTCCCTTATTTAAAAAAAAAAAAAAAACAAAGTCTGATAGGCATGCCAAATCAAATAACAAAACTAAAATATTCTCTTATTATTTTAAATGCACTGTCAAAACTGCCTCAGTTGCCATAGGCAACTATGTTCCCTTGTAATAAGGGAAATTAATGGGACTAAGTTAATCAGATAAAATGCTCTATATCAGCCAATGCTTATTTTATTGCTCATAGGAAAGTACTAAATAGTGTATCAGAGCAATATCACTAGATTTTTTTAGGGCACTGAAAAGTCCCCAACAACATTAACAACATTCAAATCCATAAATTTATCATTTTAAACTCATCTTTTTTCAACTGTAGCTAATGGACTGAAATAAGTCTGACTAGGCTACATGAAACAAAATATTATAAAAGAGTGCCCTCTTGTGAAAGATCTCAGAATGGACACATAAGTAAAACAATTTTTATAACTTTATTTAAAAAAGAATTTCATCAATTTCTGAAGAATTTTCCTCTCAAAGCCTTTTTGTGAATTAGGCATTTCACAGAGTATGGGGCTAAACTGCCTCAGTACAAAGATAGTCATAAAAGTGGTTAGACAATTTTTCAAAAAGCAGAAATAGGTGAATGTTGATATTCAGATAGTTAATTCCATATATTCCATTTATAAAACACATACTCCATAGGGTCATCTTTTTATTAGATTAAAGCAGCAGTGGGTTTTGAACATATTCCTCAAATTGAAGTCAATCCCTCTCAAGCTGAACTTCCACCTGAAGAAGAGGTTTTGAGGGGCATTAGTTCCTCTCATGTGGCTAAGTTCCTGGTACTGATTCCATTTTAGCTGTGATTTACATGTCAGGGAATCCACTGCTCCTACAAGAGCTGCCTGAAATATTTCAGGTTATATGGCCAGAGGAGATTATCTCTCAAGAGTTCAAGGATGCCTCCATTGTCTATCTCTATAAAGGTAAAGGAAGTAGATTGTCCTGTGACAATCATAGGAGGGTCTCTCTCTTAGACATTATTGGAAAGATTCTTGCCAGAGTCCTCCTTAATATTCTGATCCTTCACCTGGAAGATGTTCATCTACCTGAGAGCCAGTGTGGCTTTAGAAAGGGCCAAGGAATGGTTGATATCGTATTTGCTGTCTGACAACTCCAGGACAAATGATAAGAATAGAACAGAAGTCTATACACAACATTAATCAATCTGACCAAGGCCTTTGATACTGTCAATCATGAGGGCTTGTGGAAAATGATGGCAAAACTTAATTGCCCAGAGAAGTTCATTAGTATTGTAAATCAGTTTCATGATGGCATGATTACACAGGTTCTGGATAACGTACAATGCCCTCATGCTTTCCCTGCCACCAGTGGAGTAAAGGAGGGCTGTGTGCTTGTTCCCATGCTTTTTAGCATGTTTTCAGCAATATTGTCAGATGCCTTCATTAAGGACAGAAATGGCATCAAGGTCAGCTACTGCATTGATTGTAATTTAGCTGGAAAACACTAAAAGCCAGTACTAAAGTAGAAGGAGAACCGGTGCATAATTTTTTGTTCAGAGATGATTGTATACTCAATGCAGCCTCTGAGGCTGAGATGCAACAAAGAATGGATAGATGCTCTACTGATTGTGCTAATTTTGGCCTAATAATTAAAATCAAGAAAACATAAGTTCTTCACCAGTCAGCACCACATCATCCATATATGGAACCATCAGTTACTGCAAATGGAGAAATTTTGAATGTTGTGTATAAGTTCAATTATCTTGGCAATATACTTTCCAAGGATGTACAAATAGATGATGAAGTTGACATACTTTTTGCCAGAGCTAGCTCAGTGTTTAGGAAGCTACAAAGGAAAGTATGGGAGAGAAGAGATATTAGACTGTCTATCAAACGGAAAGTCTACAGAGTCATGTTTACCTCATTGTTGTATACCTGTGAAATCTGGACAGTATACCAGTACCAGGCAGGAAACTGAATTGCTTCCATTTGAATTGTCTTGGAAAGACTCTGAAGCTCACCTAGTGAGATAAGATACTGGGCATCGATGTCCTTTCTCAAGATAAACTTCCAAGCATTCAAACTCTGTTGCAGAGAACATGACTCTGATAAAGTTGGCCATGCTATTCAAATGCCAAGTGTATGTTTCCCTAAAAATATTTTATGGAGAACTCATGAAAGGGGGGTGCTCACATATTGGTCAGAAGAAGCAAGACAAGAACGCTTTCAAGGTCTCTTTGAAAAACTTTGAATCAATGGTGTGATGAGGTGGATACTTGCAAAGGACCACCCCGCATGACATGCCCACTTCAAAGAAGGTATTGTACTCTCTGAGCAAAGCCAAATTGCAGTCATTCAAAGAAGGATGAGATACACAAATTTTAGAGACATCTCTACTCTAAATGTCAGTCACAGTTGGACATACAGAATCTTGTCTCCAAAATAGTGATATCATTATGGTCCTCTTTGAAAATAAAGAACAATCAATCAACTATATACATGCACATATAAAATCCCTATTAGTCCCAGAGAGCAGATGGAAACTGTTTATAAGTATGTTGAAAATAATAGGAAGATTGGGGACAAAGTAGGGTTATTGTATCTGGGGAGAGGTAATTTAATTTTGAGAAGGCTTAAGTTTTTAGTTTGGCTCTATTTTAAATTAAAAATGGATAATTATTATCAGAAAACTAGTATAAGTCAAATTCAAAGTTAAAATAGAAATTTGACACATCTCTTAATCAACCTGAAAAGAACAAAGAAACTGAGCCTGATAAACTTTACTCCTTTGTATACAATGGCCTGTTTACTGAAATCTCAGAGTCATTAATGGTTACAATTACATAGAATTACATAATTACATAATAATTACATTCTTATAGAACCACCAAGATCATGATAACTATAGAAAAGGCAATCTTTGTATCTCTTTTTTTTTTTTTTGAGAAAGCTGGGAGACAGCTAGCTAAACTAGAAGAGTTACCCTCTCATTCCTATTGAGAAAAAAATATGATACAATTTGTTTTCTAAAGAGAGATGATTTGATAGAACATGGTATGCTTGACAGGAACCATTATGTGTTCATGTAAACCAATCTACAAAAAATTTATATCCTTATATTATTTATTTCTTTGGATACGTGTGTGTGTGCATGTGTGCATTTGTATAACATGTAATATGTGTAATCCTTGGTTCAAAGGGACAGTTGTTTGGAACTTTCTCATTGGTATAGACTGATTACTTAATTCCCTAGCCCTGGATAAGGGAAAGAGCCTCGAAGAATTGACAAGAATAGGAAGGAAGAGAGATCTAGGTTCTTCTGGCTTCCAAAGACAAGAGCAAATATGTGACTACAACCTCTCTTCAGGTTACTGAAGGAAGAGAAAAATTCTCAATAGAAACTGACATGAGAGGAGCTGGCAGTCTCAGTCATGTCCCTATTTCCAGCTTACTACCCTAGATTCTTTGGGGAATTTCCCCTTGGATGAGATCTGGGACTTTCTTGGTTGAGGGTAGTTATCTTGCTGTAAAAAGAGAACTTATTCAATCTGTATTGTCTGGTAAATATCGTCACATGTATACTTACCCTGATTTACCCTGAGGGTAAAGATGAGAAGTGGTAAACTTAAAATGCTGGAGAGAAAACAAGGAAGGACTTGAGGATGTTGGGTAGTTAGTCTCTCTATAACAACTTTATGTAACATAATAATAATATGATATAATACTTTAAGGTTATGAAGCATCTTACATATGTTATATCATTTGAATTTTATGGACAAGAATCATACAAGATGGACAATTGTGAATGCGTTGATCCATGCTATTATACGAAACATTGTACATATGTGATAGCAAATCCATTTGATTATTTGAGTGTCATTTATTGACTACAACCTGTTATAAATGAATGATGATACAGGAAAAGTAATGTAAATTACATAAGAGAAATGTATGATAGGAAAAGGAAGTAAACCTCACAGTAAAGAGTCAGGAATAACTGATGAGCATGAGCTCATGTGTTCCATTGGTATCCACATAATGTTAAATGATCTAAAGAAAGGTTCTCTAATCATTGAAGGGATTCTTGGTGAGAGAGTTAGAGAAGGATGTGGACAATAGTCATACAGGCTGAAAATGTGTGGATGAATTGTGAGGACAATAACAATATTGATATGACAGATCCATTAAATTACATAGACTGTATGCGTGTATTTATATGCATAATTGCCCATATGCAGGATCCTTCCAAACTATGAATACAAAGATATACTTGATGCTTGGCCTCCCTCACTCTCTAGACTTTTTTACTTCCTCACGAATATTAACAGCATCCTTCCCAACCTAGCCAGGTCTCTGCTTTGGACATCTCATGTTTAGTGAGTATTTAGCCACTTTGTGAAATATTCTGGCCATGTTCATTTCACACACAGTTTTACTCCATCCTCAGCCTCTAATTTCTAGCCCCTTTTATGTGTTGTTTTGCACACACTAGAATGGAAGAATATATGATCTTTGAGGGTAAAGATCGTCTTGCTTTCATGTATTTGTATCTTCAGGCCTTAGCACAGTAACTGGAAATTGTAGTTAGGTCATTTTTCAGTCATGTCCAACTCTCTATGATGCATTTGGGGTTTTCTTGGAAGAGATACTGGAGTGGTTTGTCCTTTCCTTCTACAGATCATTTTGCAAATGAGGAATTGAGACAAACAGGGTTAAGTGACTTTCCCAGAGTGACACAACTAGTGTCTGAGGCCAGATTCTAAACCCATCCATCCAATCTATCCACTGTGTCTGCCAGCTGGCAATAGTAAGTTCTTAATAAATGCCATCTCCAGCTTTCCATCTTTATTTATCTATTATCTGTCTTAACTATTTATCCACATTTTTGTCCATCATCCATCTATGTATACAAACCTATGAAGATATATCATTTTTTGATAAAATTCTTAAAACCTATCTGGCTCAAAAGAACTTTCTAGGGGGCAGCAAGGTGGCCCAGTGAATAGAACACTCTCCAGCTTCAGACATTTAACACAACACTAGGCATGTGACCTTTGGCAAGTCACTTAACCCCAATTGTTCTACCTCCCCCCTCTGAAAAACAACAACAACAGCAAAGAACTGCCTAATGGATTGATTTGTTCATTTTGTCATTCCTGTATAACTCAGAGGCAATTTGAACTTTCTATTTGTTATAATCCCTTATAAAAGTGTTATAACCAGGGCTTTGTGTCAGAGTGTCAAAGAAACAAAATACTGAATTTAGAGGGTCCTAACAGTACTTTTAAAAAAACTGGTAGAAACTTATTAGTTAGCAGGAAGAGTAACTTTAAAGAAAGAAGCCGCCAGATGGTAGGCTGGGATGACCTCTTAATCATCACGTATTCCTTATGCTTGATAGCCTTGATAGTTTTTACAGTTATGACCTTGCTTTAGAGTTCTATTCATTTCTTCAACTGATAAACTTTAGTGAACTTAACCCAGGAGTTGGCTTGTACTATTTGCCCTAAGGGGAAAAAGTTTTAGTTTATCTCTTCTCACTGTGAGGTCTTAGAATCCTCAATATAGTTTAAACTTCAGTTCTGTTTTTACCTCTTGTGGGTGACAACTCATTTCTTTAGTTGTTAGTGACCTCTTCCTTATCAAATTATCTTGTATTTATTTATCTGTTTATATGTTACATTACCTAATAGAAAATAAATTCCTTGAGATAAAGGACTTTCTCTAACTTGTCTATTTGTCTTTGTAATACCTATGATTTTTAGGTTAAGTTGAATCTAGTAAAAGTCTTTTGTAAATCTAAAGTGCTTTAAAAATGTGGCTTTTGGTGCTATTGCTGCTGCTGCTAACTGGACCACAGATATCATTGGTATAGAGAACTTCCAGTAAAGAGATTATCTCAGTTATTGCAGATTCATACATGCTCTGCAAATTTTATTCCTAATGAGTTGCCTTGGGAAGATGCTGAATTAAAGGAAGCATTCTATACCTCCCACTGTCTCTCCTTTCCTTTCCTGTCCTCTTCCTCCTCCCCCCTCCTCTTTCTCTCTCTCTCTCTCTCTCTCTGTCACTTTCTCCCTGTCATCGAATGCAAGGAAATGGGCTTACTTTCTAGCAGCAGGGCCTGAATACACACACACACACACACACACACACACACTCTCACACACACACACACACACACACATATACAATCTTTACTCACAGATCTGTGTGACAGGCATATGTTACTGAGGTGAGAAGAAAACTGCCATTTGTCCAGGAAAATTCAATCGTAGTACTGGATGGGATAAGTCAGGAAGTTTTCCAAAAGGCCAACCTTAACATTAGGAATCTGATCCTTTTTAAAATAATGTTTTTTTTGTAACCAGAAAAAAAAAAGATATTCTTGGGATCAATTAGTGAGATCACAGTCACAATATATTTGCACTTTGTTGGTTGTTGAAAGATAACACTTTGTATTGCAAGCAATTCTCACTCTAGGAGGTATGACAAGAAAAGGGAGAGGGGTGTCTGGCAAGGGGGAGGTTTTCAAAATTATTCTGAATATAAAACTTGCTGATGACATTACATTTAGATGTCATATTCTTGTTGCCCTTTGAGACTAATCCTTCCAAGGAAACTTTATATCTTAAGTGAACAGGGCAAACTGCTTAAGGAATTAAGGCGTTTTTTTGTTTGTTTGTTTGTTTTTTTGTTTTGTTTTTTTTTTCGAGTATACTGCTCACCAAGAGGCAGCATAGCATATTCAGAAAGATGCTGGTTTGGGAATAAATAGATCTGGGTTAAAATTATACCTTCACTCTTTAATACCTGTATGTCCTTGGGCAAGTCATGTCACCTCTCTGATGTTCAGTTTCATCACCTGTAAAATGAAAGTTCAATTAGATGGCCTCTAAGATCCTTTCTAGCTTTAAATATATAATCCTAATTCTCTATGTTCTGTCATATAGTTGGACAAAATAACTTGTCTTTGATGTTGAATAACAATATTAGGAGGTATGCTCTATATTCTATCATGAGCCTCTACACGTCCACTGAAAGTATCCTCATTCAATTCTAGCAGCAGACCTGATGATACATAGTTCAATCTATTTCCATATGATTCTGTTCTCTTCTACAGAACTCTGAATTTTAAAAGTATTTTTCCCACCTGCCTTGGATATCATAAGCATTTGGTATGGTAAATGATATTAAATTTTTTGTTGTTAAGTTTTTATTGATCAGTGTCAGGTCTCAGCAATTATGGGCAAAAGTTCAGTCTGTGATATTGGTTGAGTTCTTCAGAATATTTTAATTTTGAATTTGTTGTATGCTTTTTTTAATCTACAGTAGATTAAAAAAGATGGCTAGATTAAAAAGATTAAAAAGATTAAAAAGATGGCTAGTTTCTAATGTATAATTCTAGCTACCACCTATCTTGCTGGATATTCAATAAGAATTTTTTTTTTTTTACAATCCACAATGATGTATTGTACGACTTCTCCCATTTCCTTGCATAATCTACATTGTTCATTAAGTCAAGGGTCCTTAAGGATAACGCTTCTATGATTTCTAGTGGCAATGGCTTATGCCTGAAATCCAATAATAAATGTCTTCACTCCCACAAACAAATTCCATGATTCAGTCATTAGTTTGTTGTTGGATAAGGTTAGGTGTGGTGGTGCATGCCTTCAATATGTACTACTAAGGGAGAACACGACTGATTTGATCACTTAAAAAAACAATCAGGGATCCAAACTAAGTTTAGCACCATTATGATAAGTCCTCAGGATCTAGGGCCACAAGGTTGGGTAAAGAGGGGTGAATGAACACAGGCTAAAAAAAATAAAAGCAGAGTAGGGGTGGCTAGGTGGAGCAGTGAATAGAGCACTGCCTCTGGGGTCAGGAGGACCTGAGTTCAAATCCAGCCTCAGATACTTAACATTTACTAGCCCTTTGACCTTGGCCAAGTCACTTAACCCCAATTGCCCTGCCCTCTCCCCTCCAAAAAATAAAAAAAAAGCACGATAGGCTAAGTTTTACATGGTACTCATTGTGATCTGACCAATGAGTGACCAGAGGGGAAAATATGATTGGAAAGGGAGGGAGCAAAGGGGGAGAGGGGGGAGGGAGAGAGAACAAAGGAAAGAAAAAGAAGGAAGGGAAAAAGAAAAAAAATAAAAAGAAGGAAAAGAAAAGGGAGGAAGAAAGAAGGAAAAGACAAAAGGGAAGGAAAGAAGAAAAGAAATTAAAGGTAGAAAGGAAGAGAGAAGAGTATTATTGCCTGAGTTCATGTGGATGCCACCTATGGATTTCTTTTGATTAGAGTGCCAACATGACATAATAGATTATAGGGCTTAGATTCATAAACACCTTGGCTCAAATCCTTCCTCAGATACTTTCTAGCTCTCTGACCCTGGGCAAATAACATAACTTCTCTGAGGTTCAGCTGATTCATGGATAAAATGAGGAACTTGGACTAATTGTCACTTTTGAACTCTAAACCTATGATCCTATGATACCTTTCTTAAATGGTAGCATTTTTAAACTTCATTCAGAGATAAAACACTTTCAGTTACATGTGACAAATAAAAAAGCATGTATGTTTTTTCAGCTTCTATTGTTGCTTGGTGAAATGCTGTTTATTCCAAAAATATTTCTATAACCTTTTGACCTTCTATATTATCCTCAAAACATATTTAACATATTATTCCTCTTTAATGAAAGGTCAAGGAAGTGTTCATCTTTCCATAATTGCCTTAGGATTATTGCCCCTATGTTTTGTTAATATTGTAAAAGTTCCGGTTAGGATACTTTCCAAACTTTTACTCACTTTACACTTCTAAAAATGTACACTAAGCCTATGTGTGATATGTTTTGCTTGTAGTAGACCAAGGTGTTTACAGGTATTGCCTTAATCCTCTGGTTCAAGATAGTTTCTGGAGTCAGTCTATTTTTCGTTCTCATATGTTAAGAATTTTGTTCTTATTGAATCTGAATAACATTTTGACCTCAGCAAAGAAAGATTTCATGAGATGTAGGAGCTATTGCACTGTTTTATTTTTGTATATTAGTGGATTTAGCTCAGTTCTTCCCATTAATGTTTTAGGAACCACCAATAAGTTTCTAGTGGTGATCTAAAAGATTAATGAAAAAAAAAAATAATGGCTCCTTAAAAAGTAAATAATTGCATGATTATGTAACATACTTTTCTCTTTGACAAAAAAACATATGCAAGTTTGAAGAATTATCAGTGAGGTAAATATCTATATCTGAAGTTATGAATACCAATGAAATCACAGATCGGAACACTCCCTGCCCCACAAAAAGTTAAAATCTACCAAATAATTCTTTTAAATAGGGTCAAATGTTAATGTTATACTCATTTCTCATGCTATTTTTAAAGGATTTTTTTTTTGGTGTGCATTTGTGTTGGGAAAAGAATACAGAATTAGATGGAAAAATGTTTAGATTTGTGCTTATTCTCAGAGGAGGCAAAAATCTAGCACTTATGAGAAGCTATCAAATATATTTTATGCTGGGACAAATTTCTGAAAAACTGTCCAAAAGAGCTGCCCAAAAAAATGGTTTTGTGTTTCCCCAACCACATTAATGGTTGAGTGTCTGTAATGATAATGAAATTTGAAGATCTCTTTGTATTGGAAAGCTAAGAGGTATTAGCACCTAGTTTTAAATTAAGCCTCTGTTAAAGAAACAGAAAGTATGAATGCCTGTTACTGTCATAACAGGAAGAGGCTGAACAGAGAACCCCTGTTGCTGACAGAACAGGAAGGAGCTGAACTGGGAGGAAAAACACTAGCTGGGAAAGTCAGAATTTCTTGGGATAAGCATGTGGAGGCATGGCAGCTGCTGCTGCTGGACTGAAGACTGAACTGAGAATTGAGAAGAATTGAAAAGAGGAATGAGAATTGAGAACTGAGACATAATTTCTTAGAGTAAGCCACATGGAGGTGGGATAAAGTTATTTTGATTTTTTGAATGGAGCATACGGCACTGAAGACTTCCAAGGGCCAGCTGGAGTTGCTGAGGAGCTGCTGAGGAGTTGCTAAGGATTTCTGAGGGCCAGCCTGGAGCTGCTAGAGGAAGCAGGATTGTGGTGTCAGTACTTTGTCTGTGGCTTTGTCAAGCCTTGATTTCCCAGGAATAGACACTGTGAAGGATTTAAGGTGGACTGGACACTGTGAGCTTCAGTGTGGAACAGGAACTGCACGGAGAACTGGACAAGGAGCTGGGAGCTTTCTGCCTTTGAACCCAGGTGGTAGTTTGGTGAATTCAAGTAAGAGCTGGGACCATAGAAGGAGAATCAGAGAATCTGAGAGCCTACCTCAGGTCAAGATGAAAAAATCTCTCCATGGATACTGAGTAGTGACTGAAAAAATTGTAACTTACTTTTGACTGATGGGTGAATGGCCTGTGTATTTTCCACTACCCCTTAAGAGAGTACTGAGCAGTGACTGATATTGTAACTTAATTGTAGCCCACTGATGGAGAACTTTGACTACTTTACTTTGTGTCTCTTAAGGAGGCCTTGCTTCCTTAAAGATGAGTGAGTTAAGGATTAAGGAGGCTCTCCTCCTTAGGACTGATTGAATTAAGAATTTAACTAAATGATTGTCTAAATGAATGCACCCAGTTTAAAAGAGAACCATTGAATGATTAAGTTACTAAGTGATTGATCTACTAAATGACTGTATTTTGTTTAAACTATGTGACCACTTTGGTGAAAACTATGTGGCCATTTTAGTGATAAGTTGTTGAGTTGTGACATGGTGAATGCTGTATTTTGATTTTCTGTGATAAGTTGTAACACTGTGAATGCTGTACCTTGATTTACTGTGAATGTTTTGCTCTGATTTCTTACTGAATAAACAAGAGTGTTCACTTATACTATGTAATCAGAACCTTAAAGCTATTCACAACAGCAGTCCTCTGGAAAGCTGCTCATGCATGATTTTATAGTGCCTTATGGATTCACCTCTCAAAAAGTCATTCACTTTTGCAGTATTAAATAGGATTAGGTAAAAATCAATAATGGAGAAATATTACTGCCATATTGTATTATATGTTTTAATCACCAAATATTAGTTAAGTACCTACTATGTTTCAGACACTCTACTAGTCAAAATAAATCAAAAGACAAAACTGAAACATTTTCTTTGAAAGACAGTACCTTTCCCCTTATTGGAAATGTTTTAGCAGAAGCAGGATGAGCACCTAATGAGGATGCTATAAAGGAATTTCTTATTCAGGTATGTATTTGAGTAGATTAACCAACCAATCAACAAATGTTTATTGTGATTACTATATGCCAGAAGCTTTCCAGTGAAAAGATTATGTGCACTGGATTGTAATTAGCAACAAAAATGCTAAAAACTCATAATGACCAAGAAGAACAGTGGCCAAGGTGCTAAGATAATGTGATTCCCCCCTCCCCAATTTATTATTTATTTTTAGGTCTCAACATTCATTTGCACAAGATTTTGAGTTACAAATTTTTCTCCCCATATTTCCCCTACCCCCTATCCTGAAATAGCAAGTCTATTGAATACCCTTTGCCCCAACTTGTTCTCTCTCATATCCTCCCTCACCACCACCACCCCTAACTTTCTAGTAGGGCAAGATGGGTTTCTATACCCCAATGCCTATATCTCTTATTTTCCAGTTGCATGTAAAAAGCAATTTTTTTTAACATTTGTTTTTAAAACTTTGAGTTCCAGATTTTTTTCCCATCTTCCCCCCTCACTAACACCCACTGTGAAGATAAGCAATTTAGTATAGGTTGTACATGTGTAGTTATGGAAAACATTTCCATAGTAGTTGTACTATGAAAGACTAATTATGATTCTCTCCATCTTATCCCACCCCCCCACTTATTCTCTCTTCTCCTTTGACCCTGCCCCTCCCCCAATCTGCCTTCCCCTCTCTCATCCCCCCTATTATCCCCTTAACCCCATTTTCCTGTAGGGTAAGATACCCAATTGAGTGTGTATGATATTGCCTCCTTAAGTCAAATTCAATGAGAGTAAGGTTGACCCATTTCCTTTCACCTTCCTGCTCTTCCCCTCCATTGTAACAGTTTTCTCTTGCCTCTTTTGTATAAGATAATTTACCCTAATCTATCTCTCCCTTTCTCCCTCTTCCAATATTTTCCTCTTTCACCACTTAATTTTATTTATATATCATCATATTCAATATTTTGAATTCAATATTCAATAACTTCATATTCAATACATCTTGGGCCCTCTTTCTATGTATACATTTTCATACATATGTACACACTCACATATATTTATACACATATACCCTTCATGTACATGCATATATATGTGTGTATACATGCATACATATATATACATGCATACATAGATATGTATATATACATAGATATGTATACATATATACATACATATATACATACACACACATATATGTATACATACACATATCTCCTTTAACTATCCTCATACTGAGAAAAGTCTTATGTGCTACAATTAGCATTTTTCTATGTAGGAATGTAAATATTTCAACTTTAATAAGTTCCTTATGATTTCTTTTTTTCTGTTTACCTTCTCATGCCTCTCTTGCTTCTTGTATTTGAGAGTCAAATTTTCTGTTCAGCTCTGTTTTTCTCATCAAGAATACTTGCAAATTCTCTATTTCATTGAATTACCATATTTTATACTGAAGCATTATACTCAGTTTTGCTGAGTAGGTGATTCTTGATTTTAACCGTAGCTCCTTTGACCTTGAATATCCTACTCCAAGCCCTTCAATCCGTTAATGTAGAAGCTGCTAGGTCTCATGTTATATTGATTGTGTTTCCACAGTATTCAAATTGTTTCTTCCTGACTACTTGCAACATTTTCTCCTTGACCTGGGATCTCTGGAATTTGGCTATAATATTCCTAGGAGTTTTCTTTTGGGGATCTTTTTCAAGAGGCAATCAGTGAATTCTCTCAATTTCTATTTTCCCTTCTGGTTCTAGAATATCAGGGCAATTTTCCTTGAGAATTTCATAAGGCCTGATTTCTAGGCTCTTTTTTTTTTTTGGTCATGACTTTTGGGTAGTCCAATAAATTTTAAATTATCTCTCCTCCATCTGTTTTCCAGGTCAGTGGTTCTTCCAATGAAATATTTCACATGGCCTTCTATTTTTTATTTCTTTGAATCTGTTTTGTAGTATCTTGATTTCTCATAAAGTCATTAACTTCCATTTGTGCTAATCTAATTTTTAAGGAATTATTCTCCTCAGTGAGTTTTTGAAATTTCTTTTCCATCTGGGCAATTTGGCTTTTTAAGCCATTCTCCTTCTCATTGGCTTTTTTGGGCCTCTTTTGCCATTTGGTTTAGCGCATTTTTAAGGTGTTATTTTCTTCAGTGTATTTTTGGGTCTCCTTTAGCAGGCTGTTGACTTGCTTTTCATGATTTTTTTGCATCATTCTCATTTCTCTTCCCAATTTTCTCTCCACTTACTTGATTTTCAAAATCCTTTTTGAGCTCCTCCATGGTCTGTAACCAGTTCATATTTTTCTTGGAAGCTTTTGATGGAAGAGTTCTGATTCTGTTGTCTTCCTCCTGTTCCATGCTTTGATCCTTTTTGTAACCAGAAAAGGATTCTATGATCTGTTTGTGCTTCCTCTGCTTGCTCATATTCCCAGCCTATTACTTGACTTTTGAACTCTTTGCCAGGGTAGAACTCTGCTTCCACATTGCAGAGAGTTATGTCCCAAATTACTAGGGCTTTCACAGCTGCCAGAGCTATTAGTAGAGTGTCCTCTTTGCAGCCCCCACAAGCTCTGGCAAACTGGCCACACACCCCAGGACCACCACCCAAGACCACGATCCAGATCAAAGCAGTTTAAAGCAAAAGCAGTGACCCTTTGAATGGTTGCTTAGTCCCTCTATTTTCTGCAGGCCAGGAGCTCCTGATGCAGCTGGGGCAGCAGCTGCAGATGCCATATCTCTGCTGCTTCTTGCTCAGGGGCAGGGGCCAGACCTTGCTCTTCTCCACCCAGTAATAACAGAGTTCCCAACTGGCCTTTTACTTTTTTTCTTTGGTGTTTATGGATTGAGAAGTGTGGAAACCACCACAGCTTCCAGTGATTCACTCTCCTGAACTCTGTTTGGGCAGCTGCTGGTCAGGGCTGCCCTGGGACCAGAACCATGTGGCTCACAGGGGACAGCACTCAGCTTCCAGTGTGCTGAGATAGACCTTTCCTGTTGGCCTGCCAGGCAGGCTTCATTGGGAGATTTGTTTCTCTCTGTCACTTTGTGGGTTCTGTAGCTCTAAAATTTGTTCAGAGTCTTTTTTTTTTCACATGTATTGGAGGTGGTGGGAACCAGAGCCACCAGATAATGTAATTTTTAGCAAAAAACAAAACTGAATGTATATTCAAAACCATAATAACAAATATAAAACAACCCTGCTTGTGAAATAATTATATATTTTAGAAACTCATTAATATGGACTAAACTAAGGTGATTATTAATATTTCTTATTAACAAAGGTGAAATAACTGTGTTTCTGAAATGTCTTTTTTCCCCCTGAAAGTGAAATTGCTTCTTATATCCTATTTGCACCTTGGGGAAAAAAAAAAGTCTGGATTGTCATTCTGCAAGCTCCAGAGATGAATCTACATTACAAATGCCACTGCAGGCTTTAGCCTTCCCCCCAAAAAACACATACAGAGCAACATCCACTGAAGGTGAAATAATTAACCACTTGAAAATCTGAATTGGGAGTTAACATTTTACATTTTGTTCTGAATGTTCCAAAAGGCCACTGGTGATGCTGACATTTAACAAGATAAACTATTGCACCTAAGCAGTATTATTAGTCTACACATTTCTCTCTCTCTCTCTGATATTTAGCCTAATACTTTGGTGTTCATGGAATGTAAAGACTGCAACAGGCAGCCTGTTTGATGGTAATGACTTTTGTTGTTAGCTGTAAAATACAGAATTGACCTAAAGGCCAATATCTCCATATCTAGGCGGCAAGTACTATTAATTAAGATGTGAAAAAGAACATCAGCAACATTAACTTCTCTTTCTACTCTTAACACTACTGTAAGATATATATGTTGATGGGATGTTCAACCTTTCAGTTTTTGTCGTATATCCATTTGGCCACAATGAAATGTAAGATGACGACATTTTCATGCTCAGTATAATAAATGATCCCCTTATTATATTGTCACCAAGTAGGAATTTGGTGATCTAATACCAGATCCTTTCCCTAGGACTTTTAGCCTACCTGCTATTTGTTTACATGCCATTTTATCTTCACTGAGTGTATAAATCTTGATGCAGCTCAGAAGGCATAATTAAAGGGCCCTTCTTGCTTACTTATATAATCTTTTCGTGTAGCAGCCCCAGTGAATCCTTTCAAAAATATTGTATTCTAATAACTAGCTGTTCTCATTAGTATTAGATGATGTAAATTCTATATACCTTAGGTGAAATGTATATATAATGAAAACATCCACTTTTCCCAGTCAATACCAGTGAAGTCACCACATGGTTTTCAGGGTAAATCGTTCATCTTGTCCACAACACAAAAGAAATAAGTTAAATATATAGAGATTAAAATTTTATCATGAAAAGAAGACAGTATGAGAGTAGTAGAGGAGTAAACAAGAAGATCAAGAATAAATTTTGAAGATAACCTCACCCCAGCCCCTGAAGAAGATAAACTACCAATCACACTTCTAAAAAGAAGCCAAATGGAATAGACAAATTAGAAAATCACACAACAAGCGAATAAAAATAATGGAATGTTCTCCCTTCTTATCTCCAACTGCTAGTTTTCTTTAAGGCCCAGATAATATCTCACCTTCTGTAGGAAGCATATGCTGATTTCTCTTAATTCTACTGCCCTACTTTTATTGGTATTTCCCATTTATCTTGCATATAGCTTGTTCGCATGTAGTTGTCTACTTGTTGTCTTCCATTTGATTGTGAAATCTTTGAAATCAAAGACTGCCTTTTGACTTTCTCAGTATCTCCTATACTTAGTATTTTGTTCAACAGCCTAACAGTAATAGAAAGCAATCTGAAAATGCTGATGAAAAAGTGATACTTCATGAAAGTACAAAAAAAATTATTTACTCAACAAAAATTTATTGCTGTTATTAAATCATTTTTTTCAGTTTTGTGTGACTTTCTGTGACTCCATTTATGGTTTTCTTGGTAGAGATACTGAAATGGTTTGTCATTTCCTTCTCCAGCTCATTTTACAGATGAAGAACTGAGGAAAACAGGGTTAAGTGACTTGCCAGGGTCACACAGCTAAGAAATATCCGAGGCCAAATTTGAACTCAGGTCCTCCTGACTCTGGGGCTAGCACTCTATCCACTGTGCTACTTAGTATTTATTAAGTGTTTACTATATGTGGACACTTTGCTAAAGCCTGGGGATATGAAGAAAGATAAAAATAGATCTTGCCCTCAAGATGTACAAATTTTAAATAAGAAACACAGCATATAAATAGAAAGATACATGCAAGATAATTATATAGTATATTTGAACTGAGTCCTGAAGGATATCAAGGAGGTGAATATGAGGAGGGGAGGAATTCCAGGTATAAGGAATTCCACTGCAAAAGCACAGAAATGGGAGATGGAATATTGTGTGTGAGGGACAGCAAGTAGGGTAGTATGAGTGTATCAGAGCATGTAGAAGGAAACAATATATAAGACCAGAAAAGTATGAAGAGACTAGATTTTGAAGTACTTTAAAAGCTAAACAGAGAAACTGATATTTGTTTGTGGAGGTAATAGGAAACCAAAGGACTTTATTTAGCAGTGGGTTGATCTACATATTAGGAAAATCACTTTGGCATCTGTGAGAACAGACTTGAGGTAGGGAGACCCATTAAGAGGCCTTTACAATAGATCAGACAAGAGATAATGGGGGCCTTACCTAGGGTACTGGCTCCATGAGTAGAAAAAAAGAGAACACAGGAGAGAGATATTGTGAAGGTAGAAATCATAAGATTCATCAACTAACTGGATATAGAATGTAAGTGACAATGAGTAGTCAAGAATAATACTTGGTTCTCTTCCTTTATCTTTATCAATTAGAACATGATTCAATTATATTGCAGATGAGCTTAAAATTTTCTGTGATCTTTGTATCTTGGAATATATTCACTAATCTGAATACAATCTGCTTTTTCATAATTAATTTAAAATGTCTGAGAAATTTGAATTAGCAAATATTAGAATGGAATTCCCTAAGCTACAGACCACAATTTGTGTTCAGCTAAATGTTAAAAAGAGCCCTAATTGTACATTTCTCTGTCCCCTTCTCTACTTGTTCTCCCTTCTCCTTGTATGACTTTCAGCAATGTTTTATTGATGCTCTTTTTTCATATCCGTAATTATTCATGAATTCACAGCAGAGTTGTTTTTAGACTCAAATGAGGTGATATTTGTAAAGCCTTTAGCACAGTGTTGGACACATAATGGGTACTTAATAAACACTTGCTCACTCCCTCTCTTTTGGGTTGGTTATTATCCAGGACTTATGCTTATTGGCCACAAAAAATGGTGGCAAATGAATTTAGGACAACCATAGGTTCATAGAATAATAGATATATGAAGTTGAACAGTACCTCAGTAGACATTGAGGTCAATACTTTAATTTTACAGATGAAGAAACCGAGCCTTAATGCAGTTAAGTCACTGGTACAATGTCACAAAAGCAGTCACTGAGATATGGGACTTGAACCTAAGCTAATGGTCTTTCTTCTGTACTATGCTGCCATTCTTTAACCCTATATTTTTATCATTTTACTGCTCCTACATTTTCTCAACATTCCCTAAAATTGCCTTCATTATTTCTTGTGGGATATGCCCCTTTCTTTATGGTATAAAGGATAGGTTGGGGAGGTAGAATCCTGGATGAATCATATGACAGAATTAATTTGTTTGAGATTTTGAGCTTTGCTTGGTTCCTTGGGGCTTTTCTTGGCTGCTTATAGGTTTTTCCCTTTAACTTGAAAATACCAAATTTGAGCTATGGTGATTCTGGGTATATTAAATATGGAACGTTCAGGTGGTGAATATAGATTATTTCTATCTTTTCTCTCTGGTTCAAATCGTTCTAGGCAGTTTTCTTTAATTTTACTAATGTGGTATTTAGGGGGTTTTATTTTATAATGGTTTCAGCGTATGATGATTTTAAAATAGCTATTCTTCTTTATTTCCAGGTCAGTTTGTTTTCTTTAATTTTTAAGATAGTCAATATCTCATATGTTCTAATGTTTTGGTCTTGATTTTGTTTTGATGTTTCTTTCTTTATCATGGAAATTTGGAGTTGGTTTCCTAGAATGATGGCTATAGCAGTGGACTGGAAGTGATGCTATGCCCAAGGTTCTTTGATTCAGAATAATGGGCTGTTTCCATGATGATATGAGAAGGGGAGATGATGGACAAGGTGATTGTGGATTATCTGGATTACACAGCTTCCTGTCTCTCTCTCATGGCACTTTGCCACTTCAGCAAGGCTGATTTACCTAACCTGATCAGGATAGGTGGTTGGTAGTTAGTGGGAATTTGTATCTCTCTCTCCATAGAGTTGCTTCTCACATAATGACTTTGAGGATTGGACAAAGAATGGAACAAGTGGTCTGGGCAGCACAGCCATCCCCAATGTTCTTGTGCCCATCTCCCCATTGATTACAAATCATCACCAGATGCTGTTTGGCAGTAATAAAGAAGAAACAATAATCCCTCCCTTCAATGATCAGCCATTTTCCAATTGCTAGGTTTCTGTTCTGTTCCTCCTCCCTGTCCCAATTCTTGGTCACAAAAATGTGCCTATAAAAATGTCCTTATTTTTATAGGTCCTTTGCTCTGTTCCTGATCTTCTTTGTGGTGCCTGCTCAAAAGAACAACTAGGGGAAGGGGAAAGGAACAGATATTTATTAAGCACCTACTATGTGCCAGACAATGACTTAAGCATTTTTCAAATATTATCTCAATACTAAAAGTTGTATTGCTAAAATGAAGAAAATAAAATTTAGTGACTTTTGAGCCATAGTTCCAACATTTTTTGAAGAGTGGTTGAAGTAATTTGCTCTTCCACCAATAGTACACAACTGGTTTTGGTCTGTCATAATCTCTCCAACAATTGTTATTTTCTTCTTTTGTCATCTTGGTCAACCTGGTAAGTATGAAATAAAAACTCAGAGCTATTTAAATTTATACTTCTCTTATAAACCCATGGTTTTTATTCATTGCATTAAGAGTTAATTTGCTATGTATTAGGAATGGTAAGAAAAATAGTTGGGAACTATTGTATTTTGTATGGAAGGGGGTAATATATAATAAGACTAGAAAATGTGCAGGTTGTATAAGGCTTTAATTGAAAGAGTTTATATTTGAATCTTAAAGTAACAGAGAGCCACTGAAGCTTATTAAGTAGGAAAGTAACATGGTCAGACTTATTATGCCTTAGCAAAACCACTTTGAAATTTACATAAAGGGATATTACCTAAGACTATTACAGATGGTGGGTGGGGATACATGAAATCTTAATAGATTCAAAGTGCATAGACCTCACCCAGGAATAAAGCGAAGTTGTCCCTCTTTCCCATTGTCATTTGAAATAATAATAGAAATTACAGGTATAGTAATAAGAGATAAATTAAAGGAACAAACTTACACAAAAAGAGGCAAAATTATTTCTACTTTAAGATAACATAAGTAGAAAGAGGCTATTCCAGACATTAAGATGATGATTACACAAGCAGAGAAAAAAAAAAAAAAAGGAGAGATGTATAAGCTGTTACAAACATATAAATGACAAGATTTGAAAACTATTTGGATATGTGGGGTAGTTAAGAGAAAAGCATCGAAGATTGTACTGAGGCTGAGATAATAGAGAGCCCTTAACATATTTGGGGAAGTTTCAAAGAGGAGTGATTTTGGGGAAAAGATAATGAATTCAGTTTTGAACATGATGAGTTTAAGATGTCTACAGGGCATCTAATTTAAAATGTCCAGTAGAGAACTGATGATTTGGGAAAGAACTAAGTACATAAATCTAGAAGTCGTCTACTTAGAGATAAAAATTTAATCCTTGGGAACTGATGAGGTCCATAAGAGAAAAAAACATACAGAGGGAAGAATATTGGGGAATCCACCTAGTTAAGAGGCATGACATATTGTACTCCACCAATCAAGATGTAGGATTAAGACAGGAAAATCAGGAGAAACGTGGACAGTCATATAAAATAATAGTATCTCACATCTTATTTAAAAATAAGCTCCAAATGAGTATATGCTGTAGACACAAAAGGTCACAGCATAAAAACAGAGAAATATGGATAAAATTAGGTATCATATTCATAGCCAAACAAGGAGTAGAAAACAAGAAAAATTGATGATTTTGATTACATAAAATTTAAAAGATTTTCCACAAATGACTAATAAATCTAAGATTTAAAGGGAAACTGGGGGGAAATAACATTTTGCAACATGTTTATGAGAGAAAGGTCTTTAAGATACATATGGAACTTTTGGAAAGTTATAAGAAAAATAATTATTCCCAATTTGATAAATTGTCTAAGGCAGTGGTTCTCAACCTTCCTAATGCCACAACCCTTTAATACTCATATGTGGGCATATCTGCATGTGGGCCAACCCACCTGGAGACAGATAGAGGAGCGGTGTCTCGGTTCCTAAGACCATCGGAAATATGTGTTTTCCCATGGTCTTAGGCGACCCCTGTGACCCCTGTGAAAGGGTCGTTAGACTCCCAAAGGAGTTGCAACCCATTGGTTGAGAACTGCTGGTCTAAGGTTATAAATAGGTAGTTCTCAAAAGGAGCCATATCCAGGTTACTTATAAATATTTGAAAAAATGCTCCAAATCACTACTAATTAAACAAATGCAAACTAAACAATCCTGAGATTTCACTTCACACACATTAAAGTGGCAAATATGATTTTAAAAAAAGGCAAAAGATAAATGTTGGATGATAATATTGGCAACATTGTAATGACAACTTTTAAAGCTGTAAGAACTATGAAGATTTGTGATTGCAGAGGTCCAGTGATGAAACATGCTACCCATGACGTGGGTGATGGATTTAACTTGTAGAATGAGACACAAAGACTTTTGTATATGGACATTGAGGGAAATTGTTTTCCTTGACTATGCATATTTTTATAGATTTGTTTTTCCTTCTTTAAGAGTAGAAGCAGGATAGAGAGAAAATATATTTCTGTTAATTTTTTTTAAAAAGATGTGGGCACGGTGCTACAGATGGGAAATGTTGCATGCATTTCTAGATTTCACTGTAGTATTGATTTACTTAATTGTTTAAAATTATTACATAAGACTGTCATAAAGTGAGTAATTATAAATGTTTATAATGCAAAATAAAAACACCTCAACAAAACTTAAAAAAGAGAAGAAGATGTATTCACCTACTAAATTATTTAGTATGTATGATAAAATATATGAATCCAGGTTTGGAGTTAGATCCTACCTGAGAAATTACCTTTGTGGTCCTGCTCAAGTCACTTAACTGTAAATAACCTCAATTTGTCTGTAAAATCCAAATAATAATAGCATCTCCCTCACATGGTGCTTGTGAGAAATAAAATAATATACATACAGGATTCTTCAAAGCTTAAAGCACTATACAAATGTCAACTATTACTGCAATTGTATTGTCAGTTTAGTGTTTTGAGGGAAGCTTAATATCAAGATTGAGTCAGTTACACTATAGATATAATTGGCTGTGCAGAAACAAACAAAAAACAAGATGTCTGGGAAGAAAAAAATATATATAGTTGATTTGTTGGAAAATGTATAAGCTTTCCCTAAATGTTGTACTGACACAGGCAAATTTTCAGTTTCAGAGATCTGAAATGAAGTGATTCCTCAAGACCAAATACATTTTTGCTTACTGCAATACAAAACAAAACAAAACAGAGAGTTATCCTGAAAGCTCAGGGAAGATAGAGTGTCAGATACCACACTGAGATCAAGAATGATGAGAACTGAGAAAAAGTAGATCAGATTTTGTGATTTAGAGATCACAGATGAACAAGAGCCACCAACATTGTTGCTATGGAACAAAATGACCCTTCAACACTGTTTTGGTGTGTCCTCCATAAGCTAATATTAAATGAAGTATTTTATACTAGGACTCTTTTGAACACCAGGTGGCAGTAGGGGATTATTTTTGTGACTAACATTTATTTGTGTTCTTTACTTAGATATGGAGGAAATTGATTTTTAAAAAAAAATCAATGATCTTTTACTGTATGCCCACTGTGTGCAGAGCTCTAAACTTCACACTGCTGGGAATCTACTTAGGAAATTACAAACACTATGCCTGTAAATTTCAAAATCTAAGGCTGCATTGTTTAATTCTACACTTTCTGTTGAATTAACCATCATTTTATCATACCCATTGCATTACCATTGGTAGCTGAGTTCTGCATCCTAAGATTGTGGGGAAGACATAAATTCTTTTAAAAACCTGTCAATAGCTCAAATTTACAGGAGCACTTGGAGGATTGTGGATAATGCCTCCAGGGAGGCAGAAATTGTTTCTACAGCACAGCACAGCTGTTTTCTACAGCACAATACTAATGCCACTTTATGCACATAACAGCTTCTGCAGACACTTGCTTCTAGAAATGCATCATTTCTAATATTAAAAAAAAACAGGAATAATTCCAGTGAGGTCCATTATCTCAATCAGTATTATTTACCAAAACAATATTTAATCACCATTGCTCACATTTTTATGTAATATTGATTTCCATTTATAAAGAGGGCTTGTGTTTTGTGCTAGGATGGTGAGAAAACCAAATAACGCTACCCCCCATTGAATTCCATCCTTGGACAAAGGTCGTTCTTATTCCATCCTTTAATTTTGTGTTACATCGCATGGAGAAAATTGCCTGCTTTTCCAGTGTTGTTTTTAACTTCCCTTCATTAGTACTTCCTTCTCCAATTATCAGGGGGTTCCTTAACTTTCTGCTGCTCTCTTTTAAATTCATCCCAGGCTCTGGGGAGACTTAACGGAGCAGCAGAAACCCAGAAGGGCATTTTGTCAGACAGCTACCAAGTAGCTAAGGTATCTTTTCGTCAAGCATCAAGTCTTTTCCTACCTAATAAAGGTGTGTCCCTGCAGTTCGCAACAGGTGGTCTCAATAGGAACCTAATGTCAGCCCTGTCAACTTTCAAATGGGAAATCCTTTAAGTTCAAGGGGGTTTCACTGAGTTTGCCTTACCTCAGTCCTGCCTCCCCTTGCCTCTCCAGGAAGATCTGTTTCTATCCCGCATCAACTCCCTAAACATTTACTCAGCACCTATTTAAAAGACCTAGTAGGCACGCCATCCTCTGGCGTTTCTAGGAACCTCAAACGGATTCTAACCGGCAGAAAAAAGCTCTAGTTCTGCCTGACTAGTTGTAGTTCCCTAAGGCGTGGCGGATGAAGAAGAAAGGAGGCTGTGGTTCCCCCTCCCTGCATCCTCACACTTCCCTAATCCAGCAACGTAGCCTAAGCAGCAAGACTGCGCCCTTGGAAGCCACCGCCCAGCACCGGAGGATGGAGAATAAAAGGGAGGGTGACCATGTGAAGGGAGGGGACTGTGAGAAGATTATTGGGGAGATGAAGAGAAGGGAAGCGGAAAAAGAAAAAAAAAAAACTACTGACCCTAGTAGCTTCACTATCCGTTGTAGACTAACTACCCACTGAAGGGCGGGCTTTTTCCTAGTAGCACCTGAGAAGGGGGAGTCGCCAGTTCTCAGGGCGGCTGCGCAGATGCTTCTGCTTTTGTTTTTCTAATTCAGCAGAGCCCAGATGACCTGCTGCTGCCCTGGGTAGGGTGGCAGTTACTGTTAAGAGTAGCCCCAGACGCCTGCAGAGCAACAGGGATACAGAGTCTCAGAGGGAGCTGTGGTTAAAGTGGCACGGAGAGCCCCACCTCTCCGCAGGCTAGATTCATTCAGGTGGAGGTGGCGGTGCGTGACTCACGGGCATGCTACCGAGTAAGTGTTTTTTTTCTCCTACTCTTCTAGTAGGTAGGTGGGCGACTTTTACAGATTTGAAGGGTGGGCAGAAAAGATTATAAAATTTAAGGATAAATATAACGCTTCATACTTGAATTCATTCAGGCATGGTTCAAAGTCAAATTCTCTTGGGAAAGACGTATACAACTTAATTTGACTCAAATCCCCATACGAGGCAACAGTATGATAAAGTAGGGGTGAAACCCCTAACTAATTTGTGTTCTTAAAACAAATACAGTATACCGAAGAGACGGAATGAGTTCGTTGTATTCTAACCTCTTTTAACACCTCTGGAATGGTGTACTCAGCTCCATATATTAAGATGAGCACTGATAAAATGGAGCCATCGGGTGAAACAAGTCTTCTTTATTGTGGGTAGGAATTAGTTGTTCTATTAGTGACTGTTGAATGAATTGGAATATAATGAGATTATAAATGTGATTAGGGGATGGACCACAGGGCAGTGAGATTATGAGGAACTAAAAGGAGCCAGCATCAGGGCCCTAACTGGACCTAGCCTACACACTTTAAAAAAAAAAAGATGTTCTGTAGTGAACTCGTAAACACCTTCATTTTAGAGTAAAAATCCACTGGGAGGTTTCACCACGGCATTAGAGTATTGAAAGCAGAAGAGGAAGTACAGGGGAGAAGTAAGCATACTCATGGCTTAACAATTACAGTGATCAAAACCCAAATGAATTGCCCCTAATTTAGTTAGAGATACTACTTCAAAACTGAAGGAATGACCAGTTTAGGGAGTATGCTAGGCTGTAAGAGAGATGACTCAGGAAACTAAGAAATGTTCCAAGAGTACACTTAGACAGATAAAGAAAATCTCTATTCCTTTATAACTTTACAAGTTGATTTTCACATTTTGTCTTGTCTTTCTACCTTTTGTTTCCACTGTTTAAAAAAATAATGTTGTTTGAATTAAGACTAAGAGGGTTTTTGCTCAAGCTAGCCCAGCAGTTTTCTGCAGGAACATCTCCCAGAAGCCAGACAATGGCAACAGGAGAGTAAGTGTGGAAATAATCTTAAAAAGTCTGAATTTTGGGGTTCATTGGCAGAAACTACTTTCAGATTTCCTAGGTATTTGTCTATTTCTCGAGGACATACAGGGAACTTAATGTAATCCCATGCAAGATATAATTGGTAACTGGGAATGTTTGCTAGAGAAAAAAGACTTAAGGAAAACTTGACAGTAGTTATCTGAAAGTATTTGGTGGGCTATTATCTGTCAGAGGTTGTAGACTTATTCTCTGCCCTTTGGTAGAACTAGGATAGGGGGAAGTACAAAGAGGTAAATTTTTTGACTGGGGAGAGACAGCATAGTATTTAGAAATCTCCTCTTGGCATCAGGAAGATCTGGTTTCACATTCTGCTTCTACCAAAAGCTGTGCAACCATGAATAAATCACTTAACCTCTCAGTACTCAGAGTCAGTCCTTCAGAGCTACCCATTTCAGATGAAATCATAAATTTGGACCACTTCTCAACTTTGTATTTTTCCTCATAACTTTCTGATAGAACTACCCTAAAATAGAATGAACTATCTTATGAGATATGAGTTGCCTATCATTGGAGGTGTTTAATCAGAGACTGGTGAACTGGTAAACACCAGTTTATATGAAGATGGAGAGTAAAAGACTATATACTCAAAATTCTACAGAGAAGATTCCTGCATTAGGTAGAAGATTGGAGCATATGACTTCTGAGCTTCCTTCTCTCCCAAGATTTAATGTATACTAGGCTGTTTGCCAGTGCCTTTCAGATCCAGTTACTTATTAATCATGCAAGCAAAAGATTTAAAGCTAGAAGGGGTCTAGATCATCTACTTGAGTATTTTCATTCAATAGATAGGGAAACTGGTGCCAAGAGCAAGTCAGGGACTTGTTCTAGACCACTCAGGAGGTTTCAGCTGAGTTATAATCTCAGGTCTCCTGCTGTGAATCCAATTCTTCTTTCATTCTAATGGTTCTCTACATGTGTACCTGTACTCTTTTCATTGCCTTCTTTCAGATACTGTATGATCAGCACCCAGACAATATAGAGCAGAATGGAGATCTTAGACATGATTAAAAGGGCACAGAAGAAATAATTACTTTAAATTCATGATTATCCTTTTTTATTGTTTCTGCTTAGTAACATCTGGATTCTTCTGGCAGATTTCAAAGAGATTGAGAACAAAGAAAAAAACAATTGGCATTTATGTAGCTTTTTAAAGTTTGCAAAATCATTTTGTTCTTGTTTAGTCATTTCAGTCATATCTGACTCTTTGTGACTCTATTTGGGGTTTTCTTGGCAGAGATGCTGGAGCAGTTTGCCATTCTTTCTCCAGCTCATTTTACAGATGAAGAAACTGAGGCAGACAGGGTAAAGTAACTTGCTCATGGTCTCACAGTTAGTATCTGAGGCCAGATTTGAAGTCAGAAGATGTGTCTTCCTGACTCCTGGCCCAGCACTCTATCTACTTAGCAAAATCATTTTATATATATTTATATATGTATTTATACACGCACACACACACATATAATTTTTTTGAGACCAACAGGTGTCCTGTGAGGTAAGTACTAGAAGTATGATTTTTTCACAGTTGTCCTCATGAACCTCATATTCAAAGGTTAAGTGATGGGCTATGCATACAGCACTGGACCTGGAGTCGGGAAGACCTGAAGTCAAATCCAGCCTCAGACATTTACAAGCCATGTGACCCTGAGCAAGTCACTTAACCCTGTTTGCTTCAGTTTTCTCTTCTGTGAAATGAGCTGGAGAAGGAAATGGCAAACCACTCCAGTAACTTGGTCAAGAAAATGCCAAATGGCTTAACAAAATGTCAGATGCTACTGAAATGAATAAAAAAATAACAATTCACTCATTACAAATCCAATACTTTGCTGAATATACCAGTGTGGGATGAATCACTTGAAAGATCTGAATTCTCTGTTCTTCCACTCAGCAGTTAATTGAATATGGTCAAATTTAAGTGCCCTTTTCAGTGTCATCGCTATTCCTTTTCTATATAAAAACAACAACAACATTAAATCTGTTTCTGGTATCATCTTTGAAAATGGCACTCCATCAGCCAATTAATTTGGTGATCCCAAATAGTGTATTTTAAATCAATTGTGTCTTTGTGCTAATAGCTTAAATACAGTCCATTTTCCAAAGATTTACTGGGGTGGGGTGCAGGTGGGATATGTAGGAAATTTCTGTCTAGATTTGGCTATTGACAGAAGACACTTAGGATAAAATCAGAGATTTGGAGCTAGACTTTTGAAGTAATCTAATTCCTCTTCTCCCCATTTTCCTGATGAAAAGATTGAAACCTACAGCAGTCAAAAGATTTGTCCAACCTTATACTGGCAGGAAGTAACAGAACTAGATTTGAACTCAGGCCTTGTGACCCTAAATTTAGCTTTCTGTGCTACTCCATGCTATCTAAGGCTATTTTGTACATAGATGTTTTCTTTGGTAAATGAAAAAGATATTTTAAATATTTCAAAATATCAAAGATATATCATACACACACACACATTGTTTAATTTTCAGAACAATTAAAAAAACCTTTTTGCATGTTAGCAAAAAAAAAAAAAATGGTTTAGAGACCAAACCTGCTTTAGCTTTCATTATTTGTAATCAAGACAGTTAAAATGCTAAAAGCAAAGTTATTACAACCAATATTTGCAGTTGTTATGAATTATTAACAAAATGCTGTATTTATGATTCATACAGACATGTTGTAATAATTTTAAATTCCTGATTTAAAAAATTAAAAGGATATACAATTCAAATATTACTTCTTTATGAAGACAGATGAGGCTAGCCTGGTTTTCATAAAGAAAAAATAAGAATAATTTTGATAACTACCATGGAATGGCAACTATTCTGAATCAACAAATATTGAATAAGGACAGAGGAATGATATAACATAAGTTTAGGGGTCTATATATTTTTAAAAGGCCATGTTTAGTATTACTTTAGAAATATGTGTATTCATATTTCTCCCTCAATCACATTTTTAAAAATAATTTTGTTTGAATATTAAGGAGAAATATCTTAAGACTTTTATCTGAGATATCAGGTTTTCTATCATGTAGCCTTTTGGATGGTGGAAACTTCCAATTAATCTTCTCCATTTCCTTGAAATATGAATAAGTGGAACTTTATAATGTTTTTATTGATTTGTTAGTCAATAGTAAACTGATACTATACATTCCTTGCTTGTAAGTAGACATTCAATTAAAAATATTGAATGGATAAATGTATAATACCATACCCCTAAGAAAATAATCCTAGTCAACCATCACTTCCTAAAGGTTTTCCTTGATATGGGCTGTCTCTGAATGATATACCCTGGACCTCCTTCTGGTCCTTTCAAAACAATTGTTGTATAGCCAGTAGCCACAAGAGCTACCATCACTTTGGGCTTTCCTTCTCTTCAGTTTGGGACTTCTTTATCTTCCCTGGCTTTCTTCAGCATGAGATTTCATTTTTCTTTTCCTTCTTTCCATTCCCACGTTTTCTGTACTGACACTGTGCACAGTGCCTCCCTCACCTCTCCAATTCTCTCAGAATCTGTGGACCACCACATGGTCATTCTGAGGAGTTAGACCCTTCCACTGATATTGAGGAAGGGAGGGAAAAGCCATGAGACTTCTCAAAGTCAACCTTCCTTATAACCCCAGTGATGAGCTCTTGTAGCATACCCAGTTTGGCACCATACCATTCCATTTTCCAAGCTCTGTCTTTCTTTTCGCCCATAAATACCTACTGTTGTCCTAGGCCTTGAGAAAAAGAAATGACCAAAGACATTTCTTTTCTTCTGAAATATAAATAACCACTGCCAAAAGACCAAATCAGGATCTAATGTATGAATGGGGGGAGGAGGGACAGGTAAAAATTAGAGGGAAGGAGAGGAGAGAGGCACCAGGAGGTACAGAAGGTAAGGGGAATTTTGGAGATCTTTTTGTTCCCTGCTTATTTCTCATTGTCACTAGACATCAAAAGTCATCCATTTACTTCAAGGACTAAGAAATAGAAAGGATCGATTTTTAGATGCAAGTTAGATTAGGTGATCTCTGAGGTGCCTTCCTACTATAAATTCTTTGATTATGATTGAATAGGAAGAAATCAGTGAGATTGTTCTACTCCATAGTAGGCCAGTGAGAGGAGAAACCATGTCTTCAGCAGCATGACATGGTAGATAGAGCACTGGACTTGGAGTAAAGTAGATCAAGGTTCAAATTTTGCCTCAGACACTTTGTTGTTATTGTTCATTCCTTTTCAGTCTCATCTAACTCTTTGTGACCCCATTTGGGATTTTCTTGACAGAGATACTGGAATGGTTTGTCATTTCCTTTTCTAGCTCATTTTGTAGATAAGGAAACTAAGGCAAACAGGGTTAATTGATTTGCCCAGGGTCACAAGCTAATGACCAAGTGTCCAAGGAGAGATTTGAAGTCAGGAAGACAGTTCTTCCTAACTCCAGGTAAGGTACTCCATCCACTGGCCCAACTAGCTGTTAACGATTTATTAGCTGTATGACTAACAAATCACTTAACCTTTCAGGGCTTCAGTTTCCTCATCTGGAAAATGAGGAGGTTGGATCTGATGACTTTTAAGATCTCTTATATTTTTAAATGTATGATCCTATCATCCAAAGGCAATAGGTAGCAACAGTGTAGAGGGAAGCAGACAAGCCAATCCCAGGAGCCTTGGAAAAGAATGCAGATGACTGAATTTCCAGGTCAAAATGCAGATGTCCCTAGTGGATGCCCTGCTTCTAGACTCATACAGCCTTGCAGCTGGGAGAGTTTTCATCCTTCTTGTTAAAGCCGGGGAAGATGGTTTCCTGGTACTCCAAAATGAGTTTGATTTTCCCTTAAGACACTACTACTATACATGGAGTTCAGATTTTAAAGAATACTACTTTATTATATAGGCTTTTGTGGGCTGGCTAGAACATTTTACCACCAGCTATAATATTTCTATAAAAAACTGTTTTTTATGAGTACTTCAATGGATCAATGACTTCATTCATGTGGGCAAACTTGAATATGCAGATGGTAAAGTATGGGAGAACCATAGTCCAAGATCTCACATTATGGTAAAGATAGAATAAGAATTTTGCCATACTGTATTCAATACGTTTAATGAGGATGGGTTTGTAGAATTTGGCTATCTACCAAAAGTTTCTTTAGCAATTTTTCACTGACTTGGTTTGGAAAAGAGTTATGTAAGCTCATATATGATTGTGGAGTATATGGGTTTTTTTTCTGCCTTTTTGTCTGGTGTGTGATTTACAGTAAAGGAAAAGTAGGGACATCTGAGTAGAGCTAAGTAAGATAGAGGGGAAAAGCAGGCCATCCAGTAAATTAGTACTTTAATTGTCTTGGCAAAATAGGTGCTAAGCTTTTTCTGAAGTACTGTGCATATGTTAAGGGTCTTGTATTCTTTCAGGACTCTCTACATTTGAAAGCCAGAGTGCCTCATGTTCTTCCTTGATTATCGTCTGTATCAGGAATGATGAAGTCATCAGGATCCTCTCTATTTAACCCCTTGTTGTTATGTTCTCTGTTCCAGAATAATTGATGAGATTTTATGTATTAATATAATCCCAAGCGACTTGTGCATGTTTTTTTTTCTTCATTTTTCTTTACTTTTTTATTTCATCAGTGCAGAGGGTACAGGTTAAGGTACTTCTTTTTCTCCCTTGCTCTTGATAGGTGCTTAATGAATGGCACAAAATATTTATTGGATTGGGTATTCAATAATATGAATAAAATGAATTTATTCAAATCCTACTGTTTCACTTTCTGTGCTAACAGCGTAAAAGAGAAAAGTTCACTCCTACTTGATTTACACCCCTGGGAAGTGAGAAAAAGACAAAAGTCAAATATATTACTAAAATACAGCATTCTTTATCTTAGTAAGTGATTGGGCAATTCAATTGACCCTCCCTCTCCCCCCAAAAAAAGAAAGGCTTATGTTACAATGGTAATGGAATATTGTTATTCAGGAGACTCAAGCAAGCTACATGCTATCGTTCTTTTCCACATTTGGTTTTGTTTCTTCTTTCCCATTGTTCACTCCATTAGTTACAACCCTTTTATAAACCAGACTGATATCCAATGTGAAAGTATTTGCAGATCCTATCCTTGATTGCATGGCACCATGGGGGAGAAAACTTGAAACTCAAGGGATTGTGGAACTGAATCTTGTAAACTAAAAGTAAATAAACAAATCAATTAATTAAAAAAAAACAAATTCTAGGCATGAGGAATTCAGAGAAATATTTAAAGAGTTGTATCAAATGACGTAGACCAAAATAAATGCAGTAAAAAGAAAATAATGTACTATTCTGAAAAAAATGTAAGTGAAAAGGTAACTAAAAAAAAGTGGATCTCTGAGTAACTAACTGGAAAGCAAGTGAAGGTCTCAACCTCCTGGCAGAAAAGCAGAGAATACTAGGAAGCAATAATGTCTACACTGCCAGGTAGAATCTCTTTATAGAACATTTTTGCTGGATATTCTTTGTCATTAAGGAGGGCTCAATATAAAAATGATTATTATTTTAAAACAAAGTATATCAGTAAGACAATTTTTTGAAAAATAACACTAAATCTAGACCATTTGAGCATTCATGATGGGTGTGATGAAATAACATTTATTAATAGTTTCCTGGTTGTGTGGTGTTATAGTTCATACACCTAAGAATTGAGCACCTAAGGACAGGGGTTTTATGAGGTTCAAATGAGGTAATCTATGTAAAGCCCTTTGCTAACCTTAGAGCACTATAAATGCCAGTTATTATTAGTAATAGTTATTAGACTAGAGTTACCATGATAACATCATTCCTTAAACTTTCTACTATACTCCTGCTGTGTTATATAAATATTCAAGTATTTATCGAAAATACAGGGAAAGGCTGCTAAATATTTACCAATCTGGTTGTCCAGAGATAAAAAATATCCACTTCTAAGTGTATCCTTGGTGATCCATGTTATCACTTACTTAATCATGACCTTTTCCCTTATTCATACATATGAAAGGTAACATGACTTTTATATCTAGGTCTTGTATCCATTTAGAATCTGTTATTTGGGTATATGGTATAAGATGTTCGTCTAAACCTAATTTCTAACAAATTGATTTCCAATTTTCCCTTCAGTTTTTCTCAAACAAGGATTCTTTTTCCTCATAGATAAAGTCCTTGAGTTTATTGAACTGATTTGTTCCAATGATTGAGCTCTCTGTCTCTCTGTCACCCTCTCTCCATCTGTCTGTCTGTCTGTTTCTTCCCCATTACCAAGTCCCTTTAATGATTACTGCTCTGTGGTATAGTTTGAGAACTAGTACTAATAGATTACCATCCCATTTTATTCATTTTTACCCTTGAGATTCCTGGCCTTTTGTTCCTCTATATTAGTTTTATTATTTTGATAGTACTATAAATATTCTTTTTAGGAGTTTGATTGACATAGCATTGACCAAACAAGTTAATTATGGTAGTATCATCATTTTTGTTATATAAATACAACCTACCCATGAAGAATTAATGTTTCTCTAATAAATTAGGTCTGTATTTCTGCAGAGTGTTTTATAGTTGGATTCATAGAGTTCCTGGTGCATCTCAATGGATATTCTCATAAATATGATAACTTCCATACTTATTTTAAATGGAATTTCTCTTTCTAGCTTTTCTTATTAGGTTTTGTTGGTGATTTACAGGAATTATAATTAGTTATGCAGATTTATTGTATGTCACACAAATTTGATGACTGTATTGTTTCAACTAATTTCAGGTTGAATATTTAGTATTTTCTAAGAAAAGTATCATCTGTACAAGGCAATATCTTTTCTTCATTGCCTATTGGGGTGAGGAAGCTGCAGTCTTGAGGCCACATGTGGCCTTCTAGGTCCTTCCTTGGGTGAGGCTTTTTGACTGAACAAATTCTTTTATTAAGGGATTTGTTCTTTGAAGTTTGGATTTAGTGACCATTGTCACTGAGGCCAAAAGTATGTATTACATTAACTTTTTTTTGAGGCAATCAAGGTTAACTCTCCCAGAATCACACAGCTATAAGTGCCTGAGGCCAGATTTGAACTCAGGTCCTCCTGACTCCAGGGCTGATGCTTTATCCACAACCCCACCTAGCTACCCCTTTGCATTATTTTTTTAAAAATTAAAAGTATGGAAAATGACAAATGCTGGAGAGGATGTGGAAAAATTGGAACACTAATGCATTGTTGGTGGAGTTGTGAACTCATACAATCATTCTGGAGAGCAATCTGGAATTATGCCCAAAGGGCTATAAATAATCGTATACCCTTTGACCCAGCAATACCACTGTTGGG